>OU015500.1:19161187-19531187 GCA_907164885.2 Dolomedes plantarius | reverse complement strand
TGGATCACCTAAATGGTTCTCCTCTGCCCAACAAGATTTCGCAGTGTTGATAGGCAAATGTCGCTAAAAAAATACCTTCTGCGTTGGAAAAAAACATTTTCTCAATAATTTCCTCATCTTTACTAGTATCTGGAAAATACTTCTAAGGGGGAAAGATCACCTTTGCACTCGCAAAAATACACTAATTTTACTACCAAGTTTTTCATGTGTTGTCAAACAATTAATTTGTATTTAATTTAAACCAATTTTTAAGGAAAATTGTACAAAGCTTCATCTAAGAAAACAAAAGCAGAATTTTTCGGAGATTATTAGAAATTATTTTATGTAAAAAAATATTAATATTTTATGAATAATAAATCTTAGGTTAAGCATTGTGAGCTGAATATTTGAAAAACTATAGGATATATATATATATATTAAATTATTTGTATATATATTTTCTATCCATAGGTTATACTTTAATCTACACCTAAAATAATTGCCATATTTCACATAAAAGTTTTTTTCAGGCAAATGTATTGTAATGTACAAGAAATATCATAAAAAATTTTCACAAAAAATTGCTGTAAAAAAATTAGTAATAGGTACTTACCTAAATTTAGGTATAAATTGTATAAACATACTAGATATACATGTATACAAAATTTTAGCAATTTGTGACCATTAATTTTGAAAAAATAGAGCGCAGAAGTTTGAAAATAACAGTTTTTAGAAAAAAAACATTTAAAGTTTCTATAAATTATTTTACTATTAGCTTTACAAATTTGGCCATAAAATTGATTGTAATTGTAGTATCGATTTCATTTTTCAAAAAAGATTCCTTACATTCCTTACATTTTCAGGCAAATGTATTGTAATGTACAAGAAATATTATAAAAAATTTTCACAAAAAATTGCTGTAAAAAAATTAGTAATAGGTACTTACCTAAATTTAGGTATAAATTGTATAAACATACTAGAGATACATGTATACAAAATTTTAGCAATTTGTGACCATTAATTTTGAAAAAATAGAGCGCAGAAGTTTGAAAATAACAGTTTTTAGAAAAAAAAACATTTAAAGTTTCTGTAAATTACTTTACTATTAGCTTTACAAATTTGGCCATAAAATTGATTCTAATTGTAGTATCGATTTCATTTTTCAAAAAAGATTCCTTGCATTTCCTTCTTCAAAATTAAATCATATTAAAAATCGAGTTTTTGAAAGTTTGTTGAAAGCTTTGTTAAATTCTATAGGATATATTTCCTGTGTCGGTTACTAAGTCGATAATTAAAAAAAATAATTACAGATAATGTTTAAATTTAATTACAATAACAAGTGCATCTTTTTAGAACCAATTTTATTTTGTATATGAAAATGTTTAAACAAAGACCCTTATGATTTTGAAGTTCAGATTATTTTAAGGGATATCTAAGTATTGTTATCTGTCAATGCAAAATTAATTAAATTTATTTTAAGAAAAACAGAAATTAGATAAAATGGTTTTGAAGAAAAGCGTTCATTGTATTTAAAAAATGCCTTTGAGATAACTGAATAGTTTTCAATAATAAATGTTTCACAAATGTGCAATTGGAAATATTCCAGCAGGAAAATTGCACATAAGTGAGAATGGGAATAGAAGAGTTGTAAGGTAAGGTAGAGCGCCCCCTTAAGTAATACTTTGATATATAGATATGACGTATATTGTTTTTTATTTCATTACTTAATAATCTATATTTCTTCAAAATCTTGGTTTTCAAGTTCTTGGTTGTGAATTTTAATTCTAAAAGAAATAGCTATTCCTCAGATACTTGAAGACCTTAGCTTGTTATTGTGCTTGGGGATATATATCATGGACTGAACTGTTTCGCAATAAATTTTGAGAAAATGTGTAACTGGATCATCAGTTTAGTTCATAAAAAAAAATTCATTCTAAAAACTGGAGTTACGTATTTGACATTTTTGGGGCTAAAGGCATAAAAGCTTTCAGTTAATACTTTCTAAGAATTCTCGTTTTGAATCTTATGACATTCGATCACATAAAAAAAATAAGAATGATGGTTTGTTTAAGGGATGATGTAGCAATCATTTTGAACAAGATGAAGTTTCAGACAAAAGACTATATTAAAAAACTTTATTTTATAAGTTATATCTTTTTTTAAGACAACATTATTGCCATTCTGATGTGCTATAGAATGATTGGTATTCTGTAGGGTATAATCTGCTACTAACAAGAATTAACCTTGATTTTTAATTTAATGAACCTTGTGGCATTTATATATCAGAAACACAAAGCTTATAAAATATACAATGAAAATTAAGAATGGCAACTAACAATTAAGAATACAGATGAATCAAAAATTCTTTTGTACGTGGAGACAACCGCACCTAGAGCTCCCCGGTCCAATGAACAACTATTTTAATTTGTTTGAAAATAAGTGCCACCTTTAATTTGTATTGTAGAATATAGCAGTATGTTGTGTTCCTGCGATGCCTATCTCATTGTCCTTTTTTTCAGCATTATAGCTTCGGACATGATGTGCTGCACCAGTCCACGAGGGAAAAGGAAACTTCGATATGAGAATTAAAAAAAAACATGCTAAAGAAAGGAACAAATTATAGAATGAGGAAGTTAGCCCAAAAAGGAATTAAATGTTTGCTTAAGGGGTCCAAGACACAAAATTGTTCGAATTTTCGAAAAAAAATTTATTGCATTAAAATTTTTTGTGCTCTTTTACGCTTAAAATGTTATCATGTTTCTATCTTAATTAGAACAGGAGAAATTATTTATTTATTTTGCAACATTCTAATATTAGCCAAGCGTTGTTTAAACCTGTAAGTGCGTTTTTCTGCATAATGGGTTTTTTCCCCATTTCTCGTCTTTAAATTATTATAAGTCAAGAACCGTTAAAGATAAATGGTGGAAACTTTGAACATGTCTTTTTCAACTATTTTACTTTAATTTTCATTCAGAAAATTTGAAAAAAATGTTTACTTTTAAAAATATGATTTTTTAAAAATATGTTACATCATTTTTTTTGTAATTTTTAATATAAATAATTTAAATTTTTAAAAAAAATTAATATTTTAAAAAGTGTTGAATCAAAATTAAAACTTATATATTTCTGTTTAATTAAATGAAAAATAATTAAAATTCGACAAATAATATTTCGAGTTATAACAATTTTAAATTACCTCACTTTTTTTTATTTTAAAATTTAAAAATTTTTAAAAACATTTTGAGAAGTTTTATGAAGTGATTTTGTTTACAAATTATATGGTTAACCATCACAAAAAAATTCAAAATTTTAACTCATTAAAAAAATTTTTTAATTGTGTCCCAGACCCCTGGATGATGACTGAAAAAGAAAGAAAGAGGCTAAAATGTGCCATACTTATACATTTAGAATTGCGGTAACCTTTAAATGAAAAGTCTAGGGTAGCACCTCTTTAGCAAGATTGGTAAAGCTGGAGGGCAAGATTGATAAGTCAAAGTTAGGTTATTAGGAAGTCTGGTTAGGAGACTGGTATAACTAACTTGCGTCTTATTTGATATGTTATATTCGTATGTCCATACTTTGTACGCTTGAGTTTGGAGGAAATACAGTCTGGGGTTAATTGAGTTTTGCATGTATAATAATGCCTTGACAATAATGGAAAATGATTTATTCCATTTAAAGAATAAATTTTTGTAAGACACTTTCCTCAACAAAATGCTAATTTTATTCCTTTTTCACAAGAATGGCAATTTTCATCCCAGGAAATAAACTAGAACTAGTTTTATAAATGATTAAAAGCATACATCATTAATAAGTTTTATTCAAAAACAAATCATGTTAAAAAATTTAAGGTTTTTTAACATAACATAATGAATGAGAAACCACAGGCTTTTCAAATGTAGATTATAAGACAGGAAAAGAAGATGAAATATATGATTTCATTTATTTGTTTTCCTCTCTTGCTCCCTCGTGACTTTCTCTAGCAGATGAAAACGAAAGGGAAAATTAATGGAAAACGCATTTCGTTCGATGAAAGAGCAGCCGAGTTTTCATTCATACAGAAACAGTGCTTAAGGATTGGGGACTTTCTTCGTTCAAAAATTGTTTGAATGTATAATGGTATTCATGAAAGACACTTTTGAAGACAATTGCTTGAATGACATCGGTTTTGGGTCATTCTCATTTATTTTACGTAGTTTTCTGTAAAAAATAAGATTTCTCCTACATTTTGGTCTCTAACTATAATTCGACTTGGATCTGAACGGTCATAAAATTTTATATGTATGTTAATGATAAAATCAAAAAATCATTCTTCAATGGATTTTTAGACAATGAACCACACTAGTGTGCTAGGTTCTCTATGATTCATTCTCAAGTTCTTTACTTGTATCTTATTTTTTCCCATAACTTTACACATAATCCCATTCTTAAAGAATACAATTTTTCTTAACCTAAGTAATAGACCAGGCGTTGTCTAAGACCAACCGGACGATAATTAGATATAAATCAATATAACAAACCAAAATTTATTTACAGTCGATTTGAACGTACAGTGAATGGATTTATCTATTATTATACATTTCTCCATATTCCTGGAGAAATAACAACTCAACATTTACGTCGGCCTTCTTATCAAATGTACGGTTTTCTATTAACTGAACTTTCTATTAACCCCTGAATGCATACAAAATAGACACACGATATATATATATATATATATATATATATATATATATATATATATATATATATATATATACATTTAGGTTTAGATATGGGCATATTTGTAGTTTTACGAACTTAACTTTTGAAAATATTGTGAGGTCGGTAGAAATATATTTGCTATTTAAATGTAATATACTCACTCGATGTTTTAAGAAAAACTGGAATATTCGACAATTTTATGCTTAAGGGGTCATACGACTGTTAAAAATCGAATATTGTCAATTGTGTCATATTCGAATGTCGAATTGTGTCATATTCGACATTCTATATCTTGAAAAATATAATATTTAAAATCATAATTTTTTTGTGTTAATAGAAGAATGTTTTATTTATGAATATATACCTTTTTATTTTTTATAGTTAAAAATAATTTTTGTTAGATAGTCATAAATAATAAGCAGTTTGCTAGGGACAAAAGTAATATCAAAGTTAACGCACATAAATACTCCAAAAAATTGAGTTTAAGACAAAATTTCTGCTTTTAAAAAATACTGCAGAAACTAAAATTTAATTTGAACCTAAATTTGTATATATTTAAGGTATATTTCTATTTTTACTATGAAACTGAAAAAGTACATTTTTTTTCTTAATAAATTAAATTTTATCTATGCATGTAAAATGCATTCTCTAGAGATCTGTAAACGAATTTAGATTCAGTTTCAAGCAAATGATAATATGTACTATCTGTGAAAATTTCATGCAAAAATACGAAATAGTTCTAGAGATAACATGTGCGTTATGTGAAAAAAAACACATTTTGAGATAAATCCCTTTAAAGTATTGCCCTTTAAATCTGTTTACATTAAACATTTGACACGTTTTTATTCATAACTTCCGTAATTATGGGAATTTTTTCAAGCGTATTGTCTTAAAATACCCAGAAAAAGTTAATCTTTGAAATATTTATTTTCAAAAAATTGATTTTTTTTTTACGGTTTAACAGTCGTATGACCCTTTAAAGTTATTACCTTGAGATTGTTAATAGAAATGAAAATATTCGTACACTGATAAACAAATATTTGGAAAGCAGAGATGATTAAGGAAAGAAATTAAAAATTTTGAAATATAGGGTACATCATTCTGGGAGAAAACTCTGTGTGTATAAACATTGCAAGTGAGGCGAACTTCAGTACAATTTTTCCATCAATAATGTTTTAAGAATTTTATTAATATATATATAAATGATTTTTACTCTCATGAAAAAATTATGAGAAAATCTTGCAAAGTATTAAACACACTTTTTTTCAATGATAAAAATATGAACTATACATATATCCCTAAGCATGTATCCTTAATTACTTATATCCCTAAAATGTGATATCAGACCTAATCGTAAATGATTTACAATCAACAACTGATTATTGAATTCTTAGAAAACTTAAACTGAACACTGTAGATGGAGAATTTAAAATTCTCATGCCCTGTAATATTTTCTAGTAGTTATTTCAAAAATTGATAACCAGGGAAACAAAAATAACTTTTTATTTTCTTAGAAATGTAATGGCATAACTTAATTTAAACCGTAAATCATATTATATCATTTTATGATTGCTTTTTGTGAAATTGATTTTACACAAATTTTAAAGCTTCATTATATTTTCTTTAAAATATAACAAATTACAAACTAATAAAATTCAGGCAGGAGAAATATTTTTATTTCAAATGAAAGTCATTAGATTCTGATTTAATATTTGCTTAGTATAAAAAATGACGTCAAATAGTATGAAATTCTCTCGCAAGATGACAGGAATCTACCAATTTCATTTCGGTTTAACAGCATAATTAAGTATAATTAATTCTCTCCCTTGAAAACTGATATATATTTCGGAACACATAGATTTGAATCTGACATATTTTTTATCTTTAAATAATTCGAATTGGACTGATTTTAAATGGAAATGCAGCTATTTAATTCAACCATGTTGCTATTCCAGTCGGTTTCAGTTACATATACATCAATGCTTTCCATCTTTAACTTTAAAAGTAATTTATTTCTCTTACAAGTTAAAATGACTGATTAAAAGCGCTGTTTGATGAACTTATCTGCTCTATGAACTAAGCTTTTACTGCAATTTGTAAATTAGACGTATTAATTGCTTCAGGCATGTTTATATTTTTTTATATATTTATATCTTTTTGTATACTACAACTGCAAGAACCTCATTATAAAAGTTTGCTATAGGTTAAAAAATTAACCCAGTGTTGTCTTATTTAAAGTAACTCGTGTTTGTTAATTAGACAATTTTAATTTAAGTTAATTTTGGAAAACGTATAACAGCTTTATGCAAAAATTTTTATTATATACTACATCTCGAACACATATTAAAAGGATTTTGTAAGTTACAAAATGACCAACTTCGCTTGAAAATTTTAAAGTTCTTTTGTATGAAGTACATTTCAAAATCTGAAGGTTTGTAAGAGATACTCTAATTTCAGTTTTTGAAATTTTCAAATTCTTGACGGAATTTAATATCGCATTAACTGAGAAATACTGTATTAGAAATCACCAAAGCATACTTCCAAGGATTTAGAATAATTTCAAAGCATAAGAGGATAAAATTTTTAAGTTTATCAATTCACTGCTAATTAGCATTTTTTAAGCGACAAGCTTTAAACTTCCAGGGATTGTATATTTATGAATTATTACGGGTTATAATTTTTTGAAAGTCTGGAATTTTAAATGGAATTAATGCTGTTGTCCCAATTTCAACAAACAGAAAAATATACTATATTTACCTTAACTTTATCAGACATGGTTGCAAATTAATTGAATGAGAAACATTTTGACATAGATATTTTGAAATATTTTATTTAACTTTAATTTGCCGGTGTAAAATTCATATTTTTATGAAAATATTTCGTTAAACGTTTGGCATATAAAGATCTCATACTCGTTAAACAACTCATTTAATTTTTGCAAAATTTTTCCATTCTATTTAATTGCATACATCTCATAAAAATATTTAGTTTACGCCAAATAATTCTACTTTTATGTATTTAAAACTGATTGGTAACGTGTAAGCAAGGTTGTGGCAATTTTAAATATATTTGATTGTTATAATTTTTAATACTAAGAAATACACTATTAAACACCGATATAAAGCTGTAAAAATTGCATGAATACCTTAAATATTGACTGGTGTGGTTTGGGGTTAATGGTTTAACATATGGCATTTCTTAAAACAATTTTATAAAATCTGAGTACATTAAATAAGAAAATGGATTTTTTACATGCAATATGTGTAAATTTCTGCTCTTATTTCTGAAGACATTCCTTTTTCTGTGAAAAAGTATATTAAATGAACAACAAATTAACGTTAAGAATATATTGTAAACAACCGTATTTAAAAGTAGAGAATTTCTATCTATAAGGAATACAAAATCATATTTGTAATAATTAAATTTAAATTTAAATTTCCTTACGTATTAATGGAATTATCTTGGATTACGATTTAAAAAATTATAAATGAAATTTATTTAATAGTTTTTTTAATATTCTTTACTTTCACTTTTTTTTCAGTATTTGAAATTGAACATTTAAAGTAACACTACTAAAGAGGTCATATAAACTTAAATTTCCTGTTCATGAAATTACGATATCACACATTTATGAATCACACACAATTATGATATCATACATTTATGAATTGTGCGTTAAAACTCAATCGATCGATTCATAAATGTGTGATATAGAAATTTCATAAACAGGAAATTTAAGTTTATATGACCTCTTTAGTAGTGTTACTTTTAATGCTCAATTTCAAATACTCAAAAAGTATAAGTAAAGAATATTAAAAAAACTACTAAATAAATTTCCTTTACAATTTTTTGATCGTAATGCAAAATAATTCTAATAAACATGTAAGGAACTTTAAATTAAAATATATTTTTTACAAATAGGATTTTGTATCTTATCCTGTATATAGCATTTTTGCTCTGATTTTTGAAGACATTGTTTTTTCTGTGAAAAAGTATATTAAATGAACAACAAATTAACTTAAGAATATATTGTAAACAACCTTAATTAAAATATAGAGAATTTTTACCTATAAAGCATATAAAATCCTACTTGTAAAAAAAATTAATTTAAAGTTCCTTACGTGTTTATTGGAATTATTTTGGACTAAGATAAAAAACATTGTAAATGAAATTTATTTAAATATTTTTTTAAATATTTTTTACTTACACTTATTTAAGTATTTGAAATTGAGCATTTAAAGTAACACTACTAAAGAGGTCAAATAAACTTAAATTTCATGTTCATGAAATTACGACATCACACATTTATGAATCGATTGAATGAGTTTTAACGCACAACGGAACTTGTTATGAATGCAAATGAAGTAACCTTAAACGGACAGTTTGTAATGAGGATACATTTCCAAATTAACCCTTTAAAAGCTAGAGATGCTATTTAAATGTGTGAAAAATTCTGTTATTATAATGTACGAGCTATTTTTACCATTAAAACAAAGTTAAAGTTATTTACTGTGACATAGACTTACGAGGGCATTAAACAGATGAAACTATACAAAAAATACAAAATTTCCTTTACACGCAGTATAAATAGAAAAGTACCGTATACATACATACATGCATATATATATATATATATATATATATATATATATATATATATATATATATATATATATAAAATTTAGTTTTTCCTAAAAAATTTACATGTTTACATATCAATTTGGTATTTTCCGTCTTTATTTATCTTTTATATATTATATCAGTCAGTGCTCGGGGTAGACCCGAGGATTGGCGCTTCGGAATTTGGTCCTGAGGGTGTTCGACTAGAATGCTGACTGGGTATGGGCACTTTTAAATTACTAGGCCTTCCTTGTGGTTAGTAGGGGTAGAGAGAGGGTACGAGTCTACTGTATGTCACACCTGGTACATTAGTCACAACAACAGCAACATATTACTTATATTTCCTACAAAATATCCATCTACAGAAACATAATTATTATACAAAGACTGTAAATAAATGCAGATACACATTCATAAAAATGAATATGATTTTTTCATACATGAAAAAGACCCTACATGTGTATCAACAGATTAATTTCTTCCAATTTATTTGTGTACATTTTAGAATACAGTGGAAATATTGCCCCTAGAGAATTCAATTTTCTCTTGAAAGATATCTAGGAAAACAGACTGTTTCAACTCTCCATATCTTTCACGTCCGCCATTTTATGACCCTCATACATAGCTGGAAGTACTTCTGATAGCATCGTAACATTTCCGCCGTCAAATATATAAGATGCAAAAATGTACTGAAATAGCCTGCAGAAAATGTTTAGGCTCCCTGAAAACGACGCGGGAGCATGTTGTGAAAAATCTAATTTCTAAAACGAATGAAACTGAGCCTGATATGAAGAGATGTATGCAAACGGGGTAGATATCTCGACAAGGGTAAAAGGCTCTATATAAAAAATATTATTTTAACATGAAACGTAGCATAGGATATTAAGTTATCGATTTGGAATAATTTTATTGATAGAAATATGAAAAGATCTACTGATAATTTATTTTCCTTTTCAAAATTAAATTACAAAGAAGTAATTTGCGGAAAGTCAAATTTTATACAACTTAAGCATGTGTGTTATTGGATATTTTTGAAGCAGAGCAGCTGAAGCACTCGACGAAAATATTTAAGTTCGCAAATGTATCGACAAATATATCTATATATATAAAACAGTTCCGTAACTGACTCATTCACTGACTGACATACAAAGCACAGACCAAACCGCTGGACCTAAAGGGCTGAAATTTTGCCTGGCGATTCTTCTTATAGTGTAGGGGTGCACTAAGAAAGATTTTTCAAGAATTCTTCTTAGATTTTTTTAAATTAAATTTTTAATCTGTTTTTTTTTACTTTTTTTACGTTTGCATTTAAACTAATACTTTGAGGATTATAAAATTTATATCACAAGAAAGATCATAAAAATTCCTTTAAAATGAAATTTTTTTCGAATCTTTACCTCCATTTCCTGATTTTTGGTGAATTTTTAAAGATTAATTTTTAGAATTTAATTTATTAAATGCTGATCACGTGATTTCTTTTTCTTGTACTTTAAATAAATTTATCGTCACGTGCATAACAACTAAATAAACAAAAAATATATTTTTTTTCCTTGCTAATGCGGCAGACGATTGGACATTATACAAAAAAATATTAAAATACAGTAAAAGAAATGTTTTACAAACTGTACTATATTATTTAGTATTCTTTATATTAGATTTAATTTGAATATTTTCTTCTACATTTTTTTATCTATAAAATTGTCCTTTACGATTTTCTTATAAATAAATATATATATATATATATATATATATATATATATATATATATATATATATATATATATATATATATATATATATTTTACATCAATTGTATACATTGATCGTCGTAGTTATATAATATATATATATATATAATTGGCACGAATTGCATACATTGACCGTTGTATTTAATTTGAATGATTTGAATGTACTCCGTAGCGAAGTACGGGTTTTCAGCTAGTTATTAAATATAATAAAAGGATATTTTAAAATTTTCAAGAATTTTACTAGGCTGCACAAAGAAAGATTTTCTTGCTTTAAAGACAGTGTGTTTTAAATTTTTTATAAAACTGTAAATTTGTTTTAACAACTGCAATGAATTGAACTTGAAAGTAAAATAAATATAACATCTGAAATATATAGTTTTGTGGAATTTTCTAAAATAAGGAAATGACCAAAATATGAATTTTTTTACTCATTATATAACACATAAACAATGAATAAAATTATCAATCCCTTTTCACTTCCTTCTACTTCTCCCGAAATATAGAAGGTGACATGAGCATTGCGTTAAATGGTAGGGCATTTTAAAATTTGCTAATCAGTGAAAAAGAAAAAGTCAATACGTTAGGTAACAAATATTATACAATATTATATATATATATATATATATATATATATATATATATATATATATATATATATATATATATATATTATAGTAAGATGTCGACTGTACTGTTGAATTCTGTAGTTTTGAATATTTAGTGTTCAATATTTAGGTGGAGTTGAACCATCAATTAGGTTGTAGAAATTAGACGAGGAACAGGCATCTATCTATAATGTTGACTAAATTGGTGGAGTCATTGATCAGTCTAAATGGACGCTGAAAGTCTTAATGAAGAAACGGGATCACTCAAGTTCGAAGAAACAATATTGCTGAGGCATCAGTCTATAATGTAGAATAATGAAGAATTGTCCCGAAGATATCTGGAGGAGTACAATTTCGGACAAAAGTTCCACACGGCACGATACACTGCAGCACGACAAAAGTTTCGTCCACGGAAGAAGGAGACCGACAGTTCGGCAGGATGATAAGAGTCTTCCAGTAAAAAAATCAAAGGTGCTAGAAGATGATTCCTCCGTACATCAATCAGTAGGACGGTGTCGTAATGAATTAATGAACGGCTTTAAATTAACGGCGGCTTTAAATAGCAATAACACAGCAATTTAAGCGTACTGCCGGAAGTCTAAATATCCGCTCTTTAGAAACTAAGCCGATACATAAAAAGAATCCAATTCTAAAGATCCACAGGGCATTTTCAAAAGAAACGGACTGATTTTAATGGGCTATTTTTCCAGAACACAAAAATAGCTTAAGCTTAGAGATAACCAGCGAGATTCCCACACTTTGGGGGGACCAAGGAAAACTAGCAAGTGACTATTAGGAAAACTAGCAAATTGGGGTATTTAATTAATTTAACTAAGATTTAACGTTAATTTAGTAACCTAAAAGGAATATAACGAAATTCTTCATTATATCGACGTAGAGATTTACCAATTATAGTTAATCGATTCATGTTTCAAATTTAAACAATCTTGCTAGTATTATTTCAGAGCGTATGTTACATATTCTAACAAATATCATTTTACTAAACCAGTTGAAATACTTCTAAACAGCAGTGACAGAAATTTATTCCCAGATATATTTGAAAATTAATGAAACTTTTCCGTTGGCTTTGATTACCTTAATCATGCAGTAGCTACCGTACCTATCAAAAATTGTAGTTATTACGCTACTTTTGAAAAAGGCGTAGTAGCTCACTCTGTCAGGATGAAGGTAAATACTTGTCACTAGATGAAGAGCAGAAACTTATTTAATTGTCTAAATAGGTCACTGGATAGAGAATATGAATGACATACACAATGGATTTGTCTTAAAAATATTCTTCATTGAAAGAGTCTGTTTCCATACGAGTGCCGTTTCATAAATCAACGATAATATATTTACATAGACGTTGCTTTTTTGTCTATGACTTTTTTTTATTTTCCTTTATAATATTATTTAAGGTAGATATATTTGGCTCTACGATTTTCTGACTTTGAAGACCCCCTTCATAATGTAAGATTTGTCCAGATCTGCATAATGTCCGTTTCACTAATCACTTAGGAATTTGATGATAATTTCTACCCTGCAGGGAATATTTTCATATATGGGAACAGGTAGTAGTCCTAAGTTGGCAATATCTAGAGGATGTGGAGTTTCGGCAACATTTTTGTTGCATAATTCTTAATCTTTTGCTACTGCCAAAGATGAATGAGCCAGACCATTTTCGCTAGGAATAAAAAACCAAGCTTTTTTTCTAAATGTGTCCTTCCTGTCTTTATCTAATTATTTAAAGGACCCTGTAAAGATATGTAGTAATTTTAGTGATTGTTTAACCTTTTTCCAGGTAGTCAATAATGATAAGGTTTCGGATTTCCCTAAAAAACAACGGCCGTAAGCTTTGCTTCTGATGTAACCGTTTTACCTTTCTATAGCGCATGCTCAACTGCTTCAACCCACTGCATTAACTCTTTCGCTTCTGGCACGTACCAATGTGTCCATATTTCAGCAAATTTAAGAAAAGGACTCAAATGTACATGGGGATTTCTTTAAAGCAGTTGCAAAGGGTTCACTCATTCCGTTTTCGATCTATTGTTATCAAGGCCTCCACCTTGCCGATTTCTTTCCGATATCAAAATATTCTTTAAATATCATTTAATCGCTCTGATGAGATGCTAACAGCCTCAAAAATCTCGCGCACTTTTAATCTTTAATCCTTCTTTTCTATCCATGTCTTGCATTTTTTAAAGAATTCCTGGTCCAGTGACCTTAAGCAAGGAGTCCAGAACGTGTAGCGACAATTGTGCTCAATTGCAACATTGTACCGTATAGGGCCCGACATAGCAACTTGTGCCTTTCGGGTCGAACTCGTGTTGTAGATAGCAGCAGATAGCCAAGCAGCCCCCCAGACGCATTTTCCCGTTCTAGCAACTGGGCCTTGTTGGACTGGGGTGAGGGCCCCAGTTATTACCCCAGTCCAACAAGAAGGGCCAGAGGGAAGCGTGAACCTCTCAGGTCGGCAGACTTAGAACCATTAGTAATGACAAAGAGGAGAAGAAATTTTTAACAGTAGTGAATTTGGATAGATTTGCAAGAAAGTGGATGCTCCAGATGCTAAAAAATAAGGAAAACCGACGACACACAATTAGTGTGGGTGACACGATAACGCAAGGCTGCGACACTTGTGCTTGTTTGTCGGCAACGAAAGTCACTAAATTATTCCTAAATTATTATAAGTAAATATGCACATTCCATAATATTTCCCAAGGCTAGATGTAGTTTAGCTCTAGCTTGGGCTTTAAATGTAATATTGTACAAACAAGCGGAACTCGTTTTTCTGCACTGTGTGAGCAGTAACAAGAGTTGAGCGACGAACAATTACGGACTGAGCGACGGATCTGTTTACAATTTGATATGCGAGCCTTTGGAGCATGCTAACTGCGAGAGAGCCAACAATTTGATCAGACAACAAAATCATTTTAATTAGGCAAAATTATGGGGGGTTTTCGATCCATTAACATTTAATTTGAGGTAAATATAACATTTTTAGCATTTAACTACTTATATTTAACATATATGTAATTAAATATTTAGTATGCTACATTTAAAAGGTAATATATTTTGATATCTATTGGTTATATATTGGTTATACATTGTGATATATTTTTGTTCCCTCCAGTTAGTGCGATTTTATGTTGAATAAAGAGCTTTAGAATATAAAAATGAAAATAAAGTTCTCTAGTTTTTTCAGACTTCCTAAACCATATTTATTTTATTTTATATCTGAAATGTTAGACTTTTTTTGTAATTTAAATTGTATGTATGCTGGCAATTAATCATACCTTATTATTTGTCAAACGCAGAAATTTGTAAGAAAAACCCAACAAAGGTGGAAACATTTTTCTCATATTTTTAAACAATATAAACAAAGTATATTAATATATTTCTTTTATAAAATCTTATTTCTTTGATGAGACGTAACATATTGTTAAATCTCCAAGAATTCCTTTTAGTTGTGGGAAAAAAATTCAGAATGCTCTCTTATGTAAGTACAAAAAATATTAAATTGCATTTTTACTTTTATAAGGTGTAGTTTTCTGCAATAGATTTTATTTTAAAAAGTATCGCAGTACTTGAGATTAAATAAGCCGTGTTTTCTCTGTAGAAATATTCTTCAAACAAAGCTCCTGTTACAATATTTTCCTTTATTGTCTTAACATGACATTTATCTTCCTACATCCACTGACACGTATCAGATTATAACTCTTTTCTCTTCTGACAAACAAAAGTCATTTATCTGTATCACTGAACTTAATGGGTGTCAGAACCCCGTTCATAAATGCTATAAGAAACAGAATATTTAAGCAACACTCTGTGTGGAAGTTAAATTTTTTTTCAAAGTAAATTCATTACAAATTTGTAGAGAGAAACTAATTTTCATGATATAAATTATCTTCATTTAAATATTAAGCAAAAATTATACAATAAATTACCAAAAACTGACAAATGTTATCACATTAAAAAATAAAATTTCATCAAATATATGAGCCTATTGTGAGAGCGAATATTGGAAAATATAGAAAGTAACCCATAATTCATATACAAATTCTTACATTCCTCTTCTTCGGGATATATTAGGAATGTTGAACACTTATAATGTATATATATATATGTGTGTGTGTGTATGTATATATATATATATATATATATATATATATATATATATATATATATATATATATATATATATATATATATATATATTTATGTACATATGTTGTCCACATGTTATGCACATGAGTTGTCCAAAATAATGGAAACAGGTTGAAAAAGCATGTAAAGATCCTAATATGATGTTGGAGCATGAGTGATATTTAAAACTGTATGAATCCTCCTTTGAATGAACGCATAAATGTTCTGGATGGTGGAAAGTGGTATTTTGCATTTTCTTTGGGTTGAAACTGCTCCAATTTCTAGAGTGGTGATATAAGAGGATAGCAGGATCTCATTGTATTTTCCAATACAGACCACAGTGGCTACATAATGTTGAAATATGGTGATTGCTCCCGGAAGGGAATATGTCCAACTTCATCATCATAATATTCTTGAAACCATGACTACGAGTGCCAGCTCTGTGAATAGGGGCGATAGATCTTGAAAAATGTTATCTTTTAAAGGAAATTGCAAGGTGTGACCGATAAGTAAAGGTGACTGATGGCAGAAATATTACAGTATTATATATTTGCAAAATAGAACCTTATTTTGTTTCGAAGTACACCCAGCCGGGTGTAACACATTTTTGACAACGTTCATACAAGTGTTGGAATCTTCTGGAACAGTCTTAAAGCAGTATACTTCGATACTGCTTTAAGTTCCCTGGTAACAGCCGGTAGGATATCTGAAATGTTTGCAAATCTGTGTCCTTTCAGCGCCGATTTCAGTCTTGGAAATGGAAAAAGTCGAAAGGTGGCGAAAGATCAGTGGAATAAGGAGAGTGGGGCAACTCAGCAATTGGAGATTAATCATTCCGCACTCATAGTAGTAAATAGCCGTGCATTATCGTGCAAAAGGTACCACTTTCGTGATCCCGCAGCAGCGAATTGCGGCCGCACACGATATGCGCCAAGAAACGCTTGAAAACATGACACTAAAATTCATCTTTAACGGTTTATCCTCCCGATAAGAATTCTTTATGGATTAATGCCTGTGCGTCGAAAAAGGGTAATCAGCATTCTCGTAACCTCTGATTTTTCTAAACGGATTTTTTTCGATTAGTTTGAAACAAAATTTCTTATTGACTATCTGCTCCATGACTCAATGCCCTAATGACTGTTAAGTTACAGCTATCGCATAAACAAACACCTACAGAGAAAGTTTGAAAACAAAGTGCAAAATTTAGGGTAGTGTAAACAGAGAAGAACGCAATCCGCATGCGTCAGCGAGTGGGGCTGTTTTTAAATTTCAAACGGATGAAGATACATCTTACTTATTGGTCTCACGTTGCATATCTGTGCCACTGAATAGGCATTGTCGCCCAAAATGGTTAAATAGTCACTGCTAGCTATCCTTCCTCTTAAGGTGGTAATGAGACTTGCCTCCAATAAAACCTCAATATAAAACCTCAATATAAAAACTTAAAGCAGGACGGAATCTCGACTAAGATTTACTGTTGGAAGGAGAGAGTTTGGGTTAGTAAGATCCTGGGTTTGCCACACGTAAACTAGTCCTGAGGTAGGGAATAGTGTAAAAGTTGATTAATCTGAAAACAACACATTTTTCTATTGACTAACATTCCTTGTCTTATGCTCCTGGCATAAGACAGGGAATGCCAGGTCTTGTAGTCTAAGGTTTGCTTTGATGTGTGACACAAGGAGTTTTGAAAAAGCAGTTCTGGGGGAGATTTTTTTTCAGTTCCCTTCTCACTGTATAAGCAGAGACTGGGTTCTGTACATGCATATTAAGTACAGCTGCCACCTTTGTCCCAATGGTCTTTCTGTTTGAGGTAAAAATAGCCTTTAATATCCTCCTGTATCAGTCAATGAGTTTCATCCTACTTCCACAATTGTGTCTCGCAGACAATGTTTTTACCACAATCTTTGGACGCTGTCGTGAAGTGAGACACAATACCTTTCGATACCCCCAATAGTGACTTTCCAACTGAGGTTGCCAAAACTCCAAACAAGATCCCACCTACAATTTGCCCCTCTGACGGGTTGCTCATTTTGTTTCCACCTTATACTATTTTTTGGAAATCACAGCTTAGAATGCAAGCGGATACATCCTTGAGAAAATAAACTAAACTGTTTAACAAAAAATTGTGACTAATTGTGTAACTAGCTCTGCAATCAGCAGGAACGAAATTCTCTTCTTAAAATTAGTATATCCATTATTTTGGACATCTCCTGTTATACATGTATACATACTTCAACACAAATGTTCTTGAATTTCCCAGTCACAACAATTTCATATGCATATGAATCATTTACATGGGAAGTTAAATATACGGAGGAAAACATATTCATATATAATAAGTTTTTTCTTTGAAATGTTTTGAAAATCGTTTAGTAAACTTGTGGGATTATCATTCGCTTTAAGGATCTTATGACATACTGACAATGAGAAATCATGCGAAGTTAATAACATAACAGCCATTGCATAAATTAGACTTTCAAGAAATAAATTACATTATCATCTTACTTAATGGCCTAATGATGCTTTCGTGCAATAAATTTATCGAAAATATATATATATGACTCTATTTTAAAGATATATATTTAGGTTTTGGCGCCAGTCTTGTTAACAAATGCTTTTGAATATCTACTCTTCGATTTTCATACGCAAGAGGCAACGTGGTTCTTGAATCTGATTGCTCCTGTTCTATTAACTGCAAGAACGATATAGCAACTTTTATGGAATTATAGACTTCAGGTTCCTCTTTTGCCAATCAATATATTATACATGAATTCGCCGGAGAAGCATTTCGAGGCATGACCCAATATTTATGCTTTGATGAGTTAGGTTCTAAGAGCAATTCTTCGTTGATAAATGTGCCTTAATGGATGCCAAAAGAGCTTTCAGACATTTCCCATAAGTCACGATGAATCATTATACTTAATTTCCCGTTGTGAATTTAAGTTAATAACAAATGTTGGTCTGAGAGTTGAAAAATGAAAAGTGCACGTTCATTATTTTAAGGAAATTTCTAATAAAGTGTATTTATTCGGCCTTTAAAGGCACAAGTATTGCAGTCTTCCCGTGATTTGAACAATGCAGAACGCAAACACGTAAATATCTTTGGAAGCGCTTTTTTTATACTCGTAGCACGAGAAATATCTGCGAAAAAATTTTGTACGACACATAATTTTAAATTTTTTATTAAAATCTTTACAAGTGTATTTTATTTTAATGAAATGCTTCGATGAATATATTTCAAATAAAATATGCCAGAGGATAATGTATTTTTAATGAAATTAATGTGGGTGTTGGTGAAAATATTTAGATATATGCATTAATTTTTTTCATATATGCATATATTTTTATTGTACATATAGTGCGGTTAATAATTATAAGAATCTTTCTAGGATTTTCCGATTAAAACGTTAAAAATTTAATATTATTTGAATGAAAAATTTCCATAAATACAAACTATATATATATATATATATATATATATATATATATATATATATATATATATATATATATATATATATATATATATATATATATAGTGGAAAGAGTTAAAGTATAAAACTCTTCTTTTCAAAGGTCTAAAATATTTACTAGACAAGGAAAAATTTTCACTTCTTAAAGCGTGACATATTTGTTTACTTTCCATGGCATTAAATTAAAATATTGAAAATAATTCTCAAACATCGTTGCTTGGTAAACGTATTTAAAATAATCCTTGTGAAATAATTTATATTCGTATACTAATTTTTATACGTATTAAAACATGTCTGTCTCTACAATGATTAATGAAATCTTACTCAAAATGACATGTCAATATATATTTCCCGTTCCAGTTTTACTAAATTTTACATGATATGCCCCTCGTATCTAACACGAAAATCAGCTAGTTCAAATTTCAGACATCCATTTTGTCCTAATTGATATGCAGTGAGTAAGTACGTCAAGGACAAAATGTCGATTGCGAGATGATGAGATTTGACACTCCCCATAACAGCTAACGCCACAACGAGGATGTAGGAATTTACATATGATGGGAAACTAAAACTCTCAATGCACTAAACATGCATTTGTGTCAAAAGTTTTAAATATTTACCTTAAAGTATTCATTATTCATACCACAATCCATAGCATCATTTTTTTTCTGTAACTTTGTTCAGATTAGCGTAGGCTAATTACAGGTATAACACTAAAACTTTAAATACGCAAAGGTTTCCAAATCAATTGTTCCTGATTTTTAATTAAAACATCGAAAAGTCTAGAAATTTAACTCTACAAGTTGCTAGGTTATACATGCGTTGTACTAAGAGACCATGGAAAACAAATAAAAGTAATGGTTATTTAAGGATAGTTAATTGTGATACATCTAATATAACTAGTCATTTTTTAACTTTAGGCAACATCCATTCTAAAATGTGTAAGGTTTACATGAGATTCGATTCACTATAATCGAACTTTTAGGTGAATAAATCTAAAGAAGCCGCTTAAGATATGCTAATTGCGACATTCGCGGTTGGTATAAATACCAAGCAGCTAGATTAAAGAAAGGAAGAGAGCTAACGAAGTAAGAGGAAGTGAAAGGAGGAGAAGAGCTGACAAAACGGAGTATCGAGCTGGAGCTAGGCTTAGAGTCTGGTTTAATAATAGTTGAGTTTTGCGAGCAGCCGTTGGGGGCATAGCTAGGTTACTTCAAACCTACCCGAGTTCTTGTTAGGCCGAAAGTTTACGAATCAGCACTGCTGGTTAACTTTCAAAGTATCTGTTAGTATTGCAAAGTTTATTTTTCTTGAATGAGTAGTTATACAAGTGAATATATTGAATTGTATTTCCCTTGCATGAATGCTATATATATCTCGTACTAGTAGTACGCATGCTTTATGTTGAAAAGCAAAATTTACAATTGCAAATATTTAAATAAACATTGTTGCTATGTGAGAACTGTGTTTGAAGGAAATTATTTAGAGTGCAACTTCAAGATATACATATCCAGAGGTAGGGAAGAAGTGCATATTCTCTATAAATGTTGTGATTAATGTCATGCGCTATTTGTATCTAGATTAGAAATTTTGTGTCAAAGTATTCAGCAGTTAATTTTCTTTCCTATTTGAAAAAAAATTTTCTCTGAGCTTTTTTTTAATATGGAGGCACGTATTGTGAGACACTGGCACATTATACCGCGAAAATTGTTGACTACATCTTATCTAGGAGCACCATACAGGAGGTGAACACTACCCCTTGGTGCCACCTCAGTTTTGACCGAGCATCTCCAGGGGTGACGTGTGGAGAGTTCGTACCTTACCCCAACCTTCTGACCGCATGGAAGGATTTTCTGGAATACAAATTTAATGCGTCGATGTTCGGCCTAGACATAGAGGTATTAAATGGCGCTTGTTGGGATTCGAAGTGAGCACTCAACGTCCGAAGCCCAACATGATACTACCAAGCAGCACTCGTCTGCCGTATCTAAACTATCAAAAGCATAATAATGCACAGATATTTGAAAAAAATCATTAAGCAGGAGGCAATAATTTTATATGTTAAGATTTGATATCAGTGGTAACTAAATGTCTGGACCTTTAAATCTTAGATTTGAGAGGATGATTTAATTCCATGAGTTTAATTATATGAATAATTTTTATTAAATATTCCCCGACTTTTGACAGTTGGAAGAAATTTGTTTTAGTAAGGCATTATCCTGTTGAAACACCCTTTTCTTATGAAGATGAAGTACAGATTTCTTCAAAACTAGGCAATCGCAGAAGTAGTTAAACATGTATGATTACATATTGTCATTTTCTGCTAACAAGATATAAGTTCCTTTTCTTTTGTTAAACGAAACTAATTTTCACAAACGTGGCCTAATTACCTACAGAAAAACAATGCAAAATACAAAGCAGAAAGGATGACGAAAATGGGGAACGAACTGATTATAAGATTAAACGTTGAGCCTTCATCTGAATTGCAGCATACCCTATCTAACGTAGAAGCTCTAGATATCAAGTCTAACTTATGAAATTGTATGAGGTCCTGGGTTTATTTTTGCTGTCGGACGAAATCTCTTTATGGATTTCTTTCTGATTTTTTCCGTTTGTTTGATGTCATACTTTTTTTCCCCAATGCGGAGGCACTTGTACTCAAACATTCGCCTGTACTACGCCGCAATTTTACTGCCCATTTTTACACCATATGCGCCGCAATTTTACACCATATAGGCGGGCAGCATTACCCCCTATGAAGGGACGACACTAACGGAAGCATTTTTTGTGGCGCGACGCCAGGATTCGATCTGAGCACCCTCAGCACCGAAAACCAGCGCGCTGTACCACTGGACAGCCACAAGCCCTTGACGTTATACTATCGATATGGTGTGAGAAATGCCTGTTTTGAACTAAACTAACGATTAAATCTTTGAAAACGATTTTTGATCATCTAGATCAGGGATTCCCTACGGGGTCCAGTTGGATCTCTTGGGGGTCGATGGAACTTTAAAAAGGGTCTATTGTATTCCAGGGGACAATTGGGTTCTATGGTGATTTTTTCTGTTTTTAAATGTAATTTAATTTTTTAGAAATGTAATTATCAGATAATAATATCCATTTTAATATGCATAAAGATACAGATTTGCATAGGTCGGAGTGATCTACTTAAGTCGAATGTCATGACGCTTTTGTATATGCTTCGAATGCCGCCGTTATCTTTTATTTGTATACCAACACTAGACAGAACTGGGGAAATCCACTGGAACTTAAACAGCACATGGGTCATCCCGATGAAACCAGTCAGAAGCAGTTTCGTTTTTCTCTTGGCGATGTTTGTGCAATTAACAATGTGTTGTTCTGAAATCTTGTTTATAATTGTAAACTAAAAATGAAAATAGTAGAAAATAATAAAACGGAAACCTAATGAACCACTTTTTCTAATTTTTTGTACATATTCCTAGTCAAATTGTCATCTTTAAGTGTTTTATGTGCAATTACTAGTATTATAATTATGTTGAATGCTGCATATCAGGGGGAAAATGTGAGGGGGTCGATGAAGAAAATCCTTATTTTAAAAGGGGTCGATATAGGAAAAAGGTTGGGAACCCCTGCTTTAGACAAACTTTCAGGCGCACTAGATTTGGTCACTGAATGACTTTCATAGAATAGTCATTTTGACTTGGTCTAGGTTGGTCCTGATCCAAAGGGTTTAAAAGCAGTTATAAATCAGGTCTTTATTTAAAATCATATTCACAAAAAAAATACATCATTTACAAAATGATGTTCTGAAACTGCTCTCGATGTCAGATACAGGGCATTTTACATTCCAAAGCTGATATATCAGAACGAGCTTCTCCTATTTAAATACATACATTTGCTTGTAATATCCTATTAAGTTGCTTTACCTTTATTAAATTCAATATCTACCATAATAAGCTATAGCAGTGATTACTATGTCCCATTTCCATCGTTGACAGGTTTATCCCTGATTCGATGATGGGTGAGCTCTAACTACTAAAGTCTTCACTTTTCTAAACTCATGGCAGACTAATTTATTTCACTGAAATCTATGACTCGTGATGTCATATGCTTAATATTGTTACGCAACTGAAGTCTAACTGAAATATTCATGTATTCGGTAGTGACAGAAAAATTACAAGGAGAAAATAAAACATTGCATAACCATGGTTTAGAAGGTTTATAAAAGGCTTTAGAAGAGAGATCTGAGGTCGGTAAGAATGGTAAGAAGTTTGGCTAGAGTGGTTCTGTCCTATGGTGAGTTTTCCCGGCACTCGGTGGTTTTGAGTTTTACAGAGCGATTAATTTAAAATGGGCTGCTTTGTCGTGAGTAGCAATGTTTGTGAACATTTATTGATAACGAATTGATGCAAAGTAAACAGGGAAAGCCATCCTCATTATGTGTTTATGTAAACTGATGGTAAAAATAAAGCTACTAATTCCAAGTATATTCGTGTCTGTAATTCGAAAAAGTGAGTCCAGCCCTGTTTATTAGATTGAAAGCCTATGTTCTTATATCAAGGTCTGAAGAAGTTTGGAAGACCGTTTATTTTTCAATAATCGTAGGTAATTTTCGGGGCCACTGAAGTCAGCTAGGGGAAAAAAAGTTCTTTTATATTGAGGATATGTACTATGTGTAGAAATTGATAGTAGTTAATGAATGGGATGAGAAGGTTTAATATTGCGTTAGAAAGTTTAGTAATGGAATCAATGAGAAAAAGTATTCTTTTTAAGTGAAGTACATAGCTGTATTTGTGATTACCCTGTCTTAGCTCTGACTTAATGTCTAACAACAAATAAATGATTATTAATGAATTATAATTCTAATCACTTGATTTTATCTATTCAAGAAATATCAAGTATCATACCATCAACTTACTCAAGAATTGTGCCTGTCAAGAGAATTTAGAGTGGCGTGCTGACCGTTAAGCTATTAAAACATGCCTTGCATTATATTTTAACCAATATGTCATTTTTTTCTCGCTTGACAGAAACTTTATTATTATATCTTTCTTTTTTTTGGAGGGGAGGGGGTTTGAACTGTAAAGCTTGGTGTAAGGCATTTTCAAAATCTCGTTCATGGGAAGAAAAAAAATAGTTATTAATAAAAAATATTATTAATAAAAAAACAAAACCTGCAGTCTTTAGTCACATCACAAAGCGGCCTTTCTAAGGGTATCACGTCCAACTTTTATAGTGATATCTGCTAATATTCAATAGCATGAAAAATTAATTTGAAGCTTTGCATAATATTCTCAAGTTATAATAAAATAACATGAATTTTCCTGCAGATATATTATTAAGAGAACCTGGGCAGCTTTTGGCAATGTAGTTAATTTTAATTTATATTGGGTACCTCTCTAACAATGAACACAGTTAAAAATCGTTTCACTTATCCTAGTGTTTTATATATGATAAACGAAAAAATTTCAGGTAGTCTCTTCTAATGAAACTACCGCGAGTTATTAACGTAGGATTACTTATCGTTGCTCACCTGTTTGTATCTATGTATGTGTTATGTATATATGTATCTCTCTCTCTCTCTCTCTCTCTCTCTCTCTATATATATATATATATATATATATATATATATATATATATATATATATATATATATATATATATATATATATATATATATATGTATATATATATATATATATATATATATATATATATATATATATATATATATATATATATATATATATATATATATGTAGAAATTTTGGCGCATTTTGGTACTTTTCTGTTTAACTGTTTACTGCTTGCCCAAGTGATACAGACTGGGTTTGGAGCACTGCCAAAATTATAACTCGCGACGACGGTTTTAGCGACTGAAATTTTGCTTTCCGGAGGACCGTTATGGAGGAACGTAATCCTACTTCAAAATGGCTCAGAATTGAAAACTGAATCCTATAATAGCTGGGTAAGTAGGATGACCATGATACTAGGTGTCACGATCTCCTTCAATTAATCTCATGCACTTATTTCTTTAACAATCCCTAATTTGGTAAAATTCTGTCATGTAATTAACTGAGAAAAATCACCTAAAAAATTACATCCGTTTAAAAAGTGAAGAATACATTTATACATTTCAGTTTCGCTTAAAATTTTACTCGAAATTTACTCTTTCGCTTAAATTTTTACTTCAAATGTTTTTAAGGATTCAACTATATGTCTCCTCTAATAACATATATCATACGCTGGAAAAGTTATGAATACCATTCTTCTTCCATGTGTCTGAGACAGACAGGCAAATACCATTCATTCTTACATCGGGAAATATAGTAAGGCCTTAACCAATTTAGTAGAAATTGGAAACTTCGTACACCACGTCAACTAACTTTTGTAGCACTTCAATAATCCAGAGGCCAACCATAAAGGCTGTTGGAGCTATTAAACCTAAGAATAAAGCGTCGTTAAATTAATCATAGTTTAGTAGGATATTCTATAAATTTTAAACAATGAAGAGTGTTATGGGGTTCCATTTTGTAGGGATGAGAACATTATACCTGCGGCTGACGTTGAAAATGTTCGTAGTAGTTATTGATTGTGTTGTTAAGTAGTCGATTCATGTGAAAAAGTAAAGTATTCACTTACAATTTTAACGCAAAGGAGCGAAAAAAGTATTGTTAAAAACAATCTAACTCAAATGAATACAGAAATGTACACTTAAGAATTTGTGAGTTTTCTGTATATATAAAACTAGCTGATAACCCGCGCTTCGCTACGGAGTACATTGAAATTAAATACAACGGTCAATGTATGCAATTAATTCCAAAAAAAAAATAAATATATATATATTTATAATAAATACGACGATCAATGTATACAATTGATGTAAAAAAAACATATTTATAAAAAAATCGTAAGGGATATTTTTATAGACAAAATAAAGTCCAATCGTCTGCCGCATTAGCAAGAAAAAAATTTTGTCTATTATTTTTTTTGATTTTTTTTTTTGATTTTTTTTTTTTTTTTTGCACGTGACGATGAATTCATTTAAAGTACAAGAAAAAGAATTCACGTGATCAGCATTTAATAAATTAAATTCTAAAAGTTAATCTTTAAAAATTCACCAAAAATCAGGAAATGGCGGTAAAAATTCGAAAAAAATTTCATTTTGAAGTAATTTTTATGATCTTTTTCGTGATATAAATTTTATAACCCTCAATGTATTATTTTAAATGCAAACGTAAAAAAAGTTTAAAAAACAGCTTAAAAATTTAATTTTAAAAAAATCTAAGAAGAATTTTTGAAAATATTTCTTAGTGCACCCCTACACTATTAGAAGAATCGCCATGCAAAATTTCAGCCCTTTAGGTCCAGCGGTTTGGTCTGTGCGTTGTATGTCAGTCAGTCAGTCAGTCAGTGAATGAATGAGTCAGTTACGGAACTGTTTTATATACATATATAGACAGTTCCGTAACTGACTGACTGACTGACATACAACGTAGAGACCAAACCGCTGGACTTAAAGGGCTGAAATTTTGTATGGCGATTTTCTTATAGTGTAGGGGTGCACTAAGAGAGATTTTTGAAAAATTCTCCTTAGATTTCTTAAAATTAAATTTTTAAGCTGTTTTAGTAAATTTTTTTAAGTTTGCATTTAAAATAATAATTTGAGGGTTATAAAATTTATATCACAAGAAAGGTCATAAAAATTCCTTCAAAATGAACTCTTTTTCGAATCTTTACCTCCATTTTCTGAATTTTTAGTGAATTTTTAAAGATTAATTTTAGAAATTAATTTATTAAATGCTGATCACGTGATTTCTTTTTCTGGTACTTTAAATAAATTTATCGTCACATGCATAACAACGAAATAGACAAAAAAAATTTTCTTGCTAATGCGGCAGATGATTGGACATTATCCAAAAAAATATTAAAGTGCAGTAATTCTAATCTCTACGGTCCCCTCAGCTTTCGCGTATCGGCCAAGATTTAACGGGAACCAGCCTCGCCACAGTAATTCCGCCGGCCCGAAAAGACCCGCAGGACAAGGCGCAGAAAAGAAAAACCGCACCAGGTTCCATTAGGACCTAGCCAGATTTTTTTTTAATAACAAACTTGTTACAGAGTTACAAGATACATAATTATAAATATCCAATCGAACGGTCCATGGTTAACTACCAGGACCTAAATTAATAAAATCAACATAAGAAATGAATGAACTAACCATGGCACTAACACCAACATTTCAAGGCTAACTGCCTGGACCTAAAAAAATTAAATTAGCATAAGAATTAAAATATCTAACAATAACATAAACTGCAGTAGTACCAGCAGCTATGCCTCAACCACAATAGAAACCCATGGCCATTATAGAACCTAGTTTGAACAGTATTCACAATTACATTTACACTAAATCAAATATATAACAATAGTTTACATAATATTCATTTAAACATAATATAATTTACACAAATATACATTATAATAATATATTCACTATTCAATACAATAAATAACACAATATAGCACTAAATTAGAATATTATAAAATATATAAAGAAAGAATTGCGTTATTATTTATACAAAATACACAACAAAACAGAAACGATAAGAAATAGATATGTGCACAAACAAGCAAAGACATTAGCTGCCAAACTAAGCAAAAGGAAGATGTTGATCCATTAAATCAGATACAACTTTAGAAATAATTTTTTTGCAATAGAAATCACCGAATAATTTCTCCTTCGACCAGTTCTCGTATCCCAAAGGTAAGTTAACCCTATATTTTGTAAATATTGGACAATCGAATATACAATGATCAGCGGTTTGAATAGCCTGGCAAGGACAAATATTAGTTTTATTGTGAAATTTGTTCTGATAGCTCCCGAAAGAGCCGTGACCTGTTATAGCTTGATTTAAATAGAAATCAGCACTTATTCTATGCATTTTTTCTTCTTTAAATATTTCTTTTACCCTTCTGCCTTTGGTACTCGTGTTCCAGATATGCTGCCATTCACTAATCTCTTCTTTATGCAGTAGCTTTCTAATTTTATTCTTTGCCCATTTATATGAGAAGTTTATTGTATGTAATTCTGTCGCAGTTCTGCCAGCTTCTTCGTTTTCCATAATACCAATGTGAACCTTGACCCAGTGGAAGACCACATGAATGTTATTGTCTTTAATTTTATGTTTAATATCATCGATTATTTCACCTTTAAAATTTAGTGTTTTCCAAGCTTCAAGGGCACTGCGTGAATCAGTGTATATATCACAATATTTTATATTTTTACTAATCATGCAATTGATTGCCACTTGAATTGCCCTGAGTTCGGTGATATAAGAATTTGCTCTCTCTAATTTTTCCCCGATTTTCTCAATTTCTTTACCATCCTCATAAATAACTACCCCAGCCCCAGCGCTTTCATCCTTTTTAGAACCGTCCGTAAAGATTTTTATATTTGTTTTGGGGTCTAAATCGTAAGTCCAATCAAAACTTATTAAGTCAGTAGGATAAAAGTACAGTAAAAGATATGTTCCTCAAACTGTACTACATTAACTGTACTATATTTTTTAGTATGTCCTATTAGATTTAATTTGAATATTTTCTTCTACATTATTTTTACTATACAAATATCCGTTACGATTTCTTTATAAATATATTTTTTTGTTTTTTCTGGCATTAATTGCATACATTGACCGTTGTATTTAATTTGAATGTACTCCGTAGCGAAGTACGGGTTTTCACCTAGTTTTAAGATAAAGTATTTAAATTTCAGCTAAATGTCACTCATTTGCAAGAGACATTAAGCATTTAAAGACTGATTAAATATCAAGACAAAAGCTAGTTTTATGAGAGAACTGCGTGTTTAAATACTTTAGATAGATAATTTTCTTCAAGATGTGTGTATTGTAAGGGTTCCATTGAATTTAATAAGGATTTTGTTTCAAAACTGAAACATATTTTTCCTGATTTATCATGGCTATTTTAAAAATTCTTGAGCTTACATGCTTTAGTCCATCACTCAAAGTTGGAAGGGATGAAAGTGCAATCCTCATATCTCCGTACATCGATGAATTACCTTTGATGCTGAAATAGGTATTCGTGGAATGCAAAGATTGCAAAGTAAACCCGAAAATATATATTTAATCTGAAATAGAACATTTGAACTTTCTGTTCCTGTTTTCTTATTTGGCATAAATTCTCCGAAAAGAAAAACTGATTTATTGCAAAATCAAACCAGAAACATTTCTAGGGGAATTTTATAAGTCAGAGAGAAATTTATATTCATTTCATAGATAAAAATGATATTCTGTGCATAAAAATTCTTATGCAAAGAAATCTGAATTGCCGAAAAATGTTTTTTTCATACGTTTCAAGACAGAAAAGACTTTTAAACGTTTAGTATTACTAAAAATATAACTACTAAACTCTTGATTTATACGTTTGTCATAAAAAATCTCCAGTATTCTTAATACATGCAGAGTAACAAATGGGAGCATATTAAATATGAAATGACATACATATCTCTTCTGTGACTGTTTTGGAACATACTAAGTGCATGCATATTTTAATGGGTAAATGTGACATCGGCAAGGATATCTGAATTCATCTCCCTGCATTTATTTCATGATATAAATTCATCTCATCCATTCACACGAAATCCCAATTTTGAGCTCCTTTTGCCTGTGGGGTAAATAATCGCGTTCCTATAACTCGTATCTTTTGTAAAATATTTCGAGAAGGATGTTGAAAGCAGTTCAGAATAGAGAGTAACCAGGTGAGATCCTTTTATGGAATTTAAGGCGAAATGATGTTTGAAAGGGGGATTAATTTCCAGGAAAAATGTTCTTCATTGTAAAGGGTATAAGGAAAGGTAAAATATTTTGCTACATAGAATCAAAACAAAAGATTATTCTTAAGCCTTCGAAATTCGTGTTAAGATAGTTTTTGAAGAAATGGGATAAAGAAATAATAAATATTTGGAAGCATACAGATTGGATTTGTTTCTTTAATTTCTGAAGGATTATGTATCATTGACAGCATACTATTCTTTTTAAGTCCTCTTTACGTCCTGATGTTAGTAAATTATTTAATACACTGTAGACTTAAATTTCACGTTTGTTATATTTTCTACAATAAAGTTCACTGTTGGGTTTGGTTTGAAAATTGTAATACAAGAGATATTTTGCAATACTGTCACCGCAGCAAATGTAAATATAACAAGACACTCCTTACAACAGATTTTGCTTAATTACCCCCATCTTTCACAATAAAAGGATAATGAAGCGTCTATCCTCCTGCGGCTAGTAGCCAACAATTCTAATGCAGCTTAGAGAATCCTCTAAAACCAAGTATTCATGATATTATGTCAAAATACTAAATATGTTTTTAACTTATCATGTCTTCAATATTCTTTTCTGGAAGTGACAATTTTCTCCAGTGGCAGCTACCAAGATGAAGTGTGAATCCTCCATTAACGGACTACAATGTGTTCATTAGGAACAAAGATCACTTTATGATAGATCAGTTACTGCCGTCTAACTTTCAAAGTACCAACATGTGACGTCATATAATGAAGTGCAAAATTTGAATTGGCTTAGAAAGAAAAAAAATCACTATTGAGTTTATCTAAGGTGATGTGAAGCGTCATGTCAAACAGTTTTTTCAGTCCAACTTGTAACTGATTTTATCTGAGTATTGTCACCCAGTGCAATTAAACAAATGAGTATTGAATTTCATTACTAGTGTTAATGTTTCTATTTAATAAATCAAACATACCCAGGAGGGTGCTTTTATTTAGATGTGCCTCTATCCTAGAAACTTAAAATATTGTAGATAATATTAAGTCCATTTAATTACACTTGTTAATAGCTCAAAAACAACAAAGATTTAATTAAATGGACTATCCAAACAATATTATTTTTAAAGATATTATTCATGGATTCACTACGCATAATTCAACATAAATTATGATTATCCCCTTTTTTAATGAAAAAAATCACAAATGTTCAGTATGGACACTCAAAATGAGATGGCAATATGAAAGATGAATTCTGCAGATATATCTTAAAACAGTATATTAGTAGGTAGCACATTAGGTAGTTCAATAAATACTTTATTCGTGTAATTTTGGATTCAGCGAAAGTTATTACACATCGCTTAAACTGCCAGTACATACCTGAAAGAAAATGTACCGGGATATCTCATGGTTTCGGTTTTCTAATGTCTATAATCATTCTGCCCTACAACAGTGGACATAATAAAAATTATATCACTTCTAAACGTATATGATATAAAAAGGATGCAATTACCTATTATTCAGCTACGATCAAAAGATGAATGGAGAGAATTGTCGTAAATACTGCTATTTCCTTTTTATAAAATTTAAAGAAAACAGAGATATTTGAGACCCACTTTCCTGTTATGCTACCTTAATGTTTACCAGCGGGACGTTTAAGAAATTATAGATCGCAAATCATGAACTACATTTAAAACTGGAAAGAAAAAGAAATAATCAATAACAGAATTTATTTTCATTAGTAACGAAATTATGTTAAATTAGATTTTACATATTGTAATTGCAGTATCTACTGGGATGCTTATATTTAAGTTTGAGGAATACTTTGGTCAACTATATCCCACTCAAATATATCCTTATATATCCAACTTATGTCAACTTATCCTACAATCTATTTGGTCTGTATTTCTCAGAAAGGTGCAACAGTTGTAATGAAGTACAAAACTGGGCTTCATTTAGAAACAGGCTTCGGATTTTTAAGAAGTCTCAGTAAGCAAAATAGGTATTTCTTTTAACCTGTAGATCAAACTTTCGAATGACTTCAATCAGAAATAGTAAAAGTAGTATGTACTGGCCGTCTGTGGCATCGACTTTATCGTTATTTGTGATTAATATTTCAATATTTTATGCAATAAGCATTTTGGCGCTTTTAATATCAAATTTTGGTATGGTTTTTTGTTTATATAAGCCCAATTACGAAATATATTCACTAGAACGTTTGGCTATTCGTAGGTGATCCACATAAGAAAATCCTAACGATGTAAATGAGATAGAATGCAAAAATATATATAAGTACGTTGAACAGAAACAATTTAAGTTCCACTGGTGAGGTCCCCTAAACAATTTAAATAAAGAAATTGTTTTTCTAGTTGACAAATTGACAGGATTATTTGAAAAAAGATGGAAATTCCACTGTCTTTCAGTAAAGTCGAACACTTTATACTTCGCTGTGGCATCACGGTAGGTTTTTAAGGCTAATCTCTGAGGTATTATAAAAATTGCTATTTCTGAATTCATGACCAAGAAAGACAGAGTCCTAATTACATTGATAAGGCCAATTTGAAAACAAAACTTAACGAGGAAATTTATTTACGAAAAATAAACATTAAGCAATTACAACATATTTTAAATTAATTTTCGTGCAGATTCACAATACACGCTCCGGGACCCAGCTAGTCCCAAACAGGAGCTTAAAAAAATCACGTCCGCTCGGGACGCGTCATATGAAGCATCTCCCTAAAAACACAAAGTCTCTCGGCTTGAAATCTTCGGTGGCGGCTGTCTTCTTAGAAAATGCTTTCCCAAAACCGGGGGGTCTGCAGATTATCGGCTGCGAGCTCTTCTTAACGCGCCGAAACTTTATTACATTCCAGTGACAAAGTAGCATATAGCTATCGCTAAGAAAGACAGCTTTACGACGATGGTGGGAGCCGCTTGTTTGATAACCCGATATGCATGGGCTTAACTTTCAGGCCAAAACTCTGGCGGCATTTGTTGGTATCGTTTTTTAATCCCCCACGTGTTCAAAAACGGTGGGAACTGGAAAATGGTATTCCTCAAAAATATGCAGCTGGTCCGAGGGGTGTGAGAACGCACCCCCGTAAAGGCGTGACGTCACATCTAGAATATTTAAAAGGCGACAAGTTGAAGTATCTGTTCACGTCAGTGCAGTAAGTTATGTCACAAGTGTACTTTTTAATAGTTGATTTTTGTAGATACAAATTCATGTTTTTCAACAGAACTAAATAGCCCTTTATTTTAAATGAACGTATTTCCTTTCCCTAGCATAGGTTTGTTGGACAGTTCGACTTTAAGACAAATTAATGTACAATGGGGAATTTAATATCTCTTGATGTTCTGGATTGACAAACACAAACAGAGTACAGGAAAGAATACCTTCTCTGATTTATTGAGGGTGGTGCTTACTCATCATTTCCTTTCTTCGTTGATAACATAATGAGGACTGTATTATCTGGTGTTTGTGTTTGAAACCAGAAACATAGTACCGTTGCTGTTTTTCTGGGAATGTGTACTAAATAGTCCGTAAGGAAATTCAACATCTACTTGCTACCTAATCTCAATTAACAAGACTCCAATATCATCCGTCTGATCGCAAACAACGTATTCTGATATTTTTTTTTGTATTCGGTAAAGCCTCTCCAAAATACTTCCACGAGGTATGATATCGTGGAGGTATCGCAGCACCACGATACCTCCTCTTGGTATGGTGGTGCTACAGAAATAAAGCTGGAAATATTTAAAAGGTTTATTGAATTAATACCCCAATCCAAGGAAAAAATATGAATGCGAGAAAAAATTATTTTTAATGATTTAGATATGCCCCTGCATATCTAAATGCATTCTGATGGTCATTCATTACTTTTTAATCATAAAAAGCATATTTGTCCTTCGCATAATATATTATTACTAATTTTCCAATTTTCATCTACTTTTAATAATGGTGAACAACATTACATTTTAGACATTAGACGCAAATAAATTAAATTACTCATCACATGTTTATCGTAGCATAAATTATACATGTGAAGCTATTTTTTTGTGTAAGTTTCAAAACATGACGCCTCAGGTTGATAATCAGTTCACAAGACTATTCATCTGATAACACGTTTTCAACAAATTTATTCACATGAAAGTTCTTATTTTACGCAGTACGATACCTCAAGGGTAAATAAACATGTTTTCGCTCTAAACATCTCAAACATCTTTTAGAAGATTGCCGAAAGGAATTCCAAACTGAAGAATACCCCTGCGAGAATTTTTTTCTAGTGAATTTAAAGCGAAATAATGTTAAAGGTGCGATTCATTTAAGGGAAAATATTTTATTCCATGAAATGGAAACATCGAAAATATTTCCCGAGAAAAATCGTTGTAAGTGATAACTAACAAGGATTGTGGTTTAATGGGATGTGAACTTCAATATTATGAAAGGAAATGATTAGGAATTTAATTTTTAGTAAAAATGCCTTTTGTATACTATTCTCCCATTATTTAGCTGTAAACCCTACGCCTTGGCCTCATTTTTTGATGTTTAACAAAATTTCTTAGTAGATTTTTTTGTTTTTTTCTATTTTTTGACGTCAATCTTTCGATAAGACGTGACTCACCCCATTTTTGAATAACGGGAAAAATCCAACGCTCAGAAAGTTTTTCGATTGGCTACATGGGGTTCGGTTAAAATATTTCTGGGTTCATCTGACATTTCGTGAGTACGCCAAGCAACCAATGACTGATGTGAAATGTAATGGAGTTTCAAATTGTGATTAATTTGTGATGTGAAGTGGTGTCGTGGGTATCACAGCTTTTTGGCCGTTTGCTGATGAATAAAATGGTGCAATGTAATCGGCGAAAGGCACCCCTCTTATATGTCTTATTTAAAATGAAGTTTAAAATAAAGCTATGATACCTTGTAAATCCATGTTTAGAAATATACGAAGTAAGCTCAGTGTCAATTCGAGGTTAGGTTGAAGGCCTAAGATATAATATCGAGGTCCGGTGAAATTTGGAGTATGTATCATAATGTATCATAAAAATGGTTGTTTTAAGCTAAAAATTTATTTAAAACTATCATGAATAGGTAATATGTTCCTACATCATAATTAAAGAGAAAATCTTCAACATCAACACAGACATATATGTTGTCCCAGTTTAAAGTACATGAGCGATTAGAAAACTTGTATTAAAAATATGATTATATATATGAATATATTTATAATTATGTTATCGATTGTCTTGAAATATGACAGGTTGTATGGTAAAATGGTAAAATAGCCTGATAAATAAAAAAATTAAAGCGGTGGGGGTCTCGATTAAGCAATTTTTATTGATTTTAGGTAAAGTGTTATAAAGAAAGACTAAACTTGATAGCATTAAATCTGAATCAAAGGAGAAATGATGAAAATCATGTACTCTATATCGATTTCAATGAATACTTTAATTAAGCTTCATAATTTTATATAGGATAAACATGTTACCAGATATGCTTTTAAAAACGAGAATACCATTATATATTTTTCCTTTTTTCTAAACAGAGTATATATAATAATTACTTTTGTGTTATAATAAATATTATTGAATTTTTTTAAAAGCTGCAATTATATTTAAACGTTATTGCTTTTACCAACAAACATTGTAGATCATGTCTGATCTAAATCTAAAAAACTACTTTTTAAGTATTGCCTCTAAGCGTTTGTTTATTTCTATTGAAATAGTTTTTAATAAACTGCTATGGTTTGATAATTGATAGGGCAACTTGAAAATTAAACTTGACTTATATTACGCAGAAACTATCTTTGTCTATCCTTTTATGAATGGATTTTAAATAAATGAATCATTTTATAACATTTTTTAACGAAATTGCAGGTATTTGTGATAATCTGTATTTTTTTCTTCCATTGTGAATGAATGCATCATTCACAATGGACACTACATTTATTACACTACATCAAGTAACTAATGTCAGTGATTAAAAGAATTTTAACACAAATGTCAGTGTTTAAAATCTTTATTGCAGATATTACAAAAGTTTGGATATTATCCTTGATGTATGATATTGTGAAATATACACCTATTTATTCCTCTAAGGTAAAAGCCCGTTTGGAATCTTCATTAACCCTGAATCTGATACCAATTAATCTTGCTCATATCTTACTCCGTACAACTAATTGGACAATGTGAATACATTGAAAATGGTTCAATAATTAACTTCGCAAATTATCTGTTCCGTTACTAAAGATGAAATTAATGAAGACCTTGAATTTTTGCAAAATAACTTCATTTTTTTCCCTTATATAAAAATACCTAACTGACTGTACTAAACCAAAATTCAGTTGTAAGACGGGAATAAATCCATAACTAAAAAAACACAAAATTAATTTAAATTCAACTTGTGTTTAAAGATTTAAATGTCCTTTCAAAAATAGTAGAAAGATATTTTTAAAGTGTACATATGACAAATTCCTATCACAGTATCCTGATTGAAAATTTCAGCTGACATTGCTTTAGCCATTATGTTTATCCATGAAGCTTCAGGTATACCTCCATCACGTGAAGATATTCTCTATTTTTGGATTCAAAAGGATCTCCTTTTAACACCAGTAAAAATATCTTTTATGATTGCCGATTTGCTATGCACTCGTTCCTAATTTGATTATACCTTTTGACTTAGGTTTCTTCGACTAGCATCTTGGCGAGAGGAGTGTGATGACTTCCAAGAATTGCCTTTGTTTCGATGGAAATAGAATCTGCCTCTTAAACCGAAACACTTTATTTAAATGTTACAAAAGAGTTCCGGATTTGTTTCCAATTTTGATACACATTTCTACTTTTATATCTTCTGCAATGCATGGGAGAAGATTTTTGAAAGATTTACTCGAATCACAAAAGGAAGGCAAACACAAACAAAAATTAGCTCGATTTCGAAAGTGATCATCTCTTATTGAACCCAACAGTAATGAATTTATAAAATAAATGCATAATAACTTTCCAACATTCTTGTGACAAAAATCTCAAACTTTCATCAAGAAAGAAAGAAATAAACTCTTATTTGCGATTCAAATACTACTACGGAAAATTTTATAACAAATAATTTAGCTTTCATTACAAAATGATAGTTGCAATGAAATCCAAGCGTCAAATAACACCAATCAACGAATTATAACTTCAGAATTCTCAAGCTAAGTCAAGCTAAGATTTAAAACACGTGGAATAGTCAGTTCGATATAGTCTTGCCTGATAATAAACTGAGTTCTCAGATGAGTTTCTTAGACGTGAAACTTCTCCTGCATCTGTGGGGTTAATTTGACTATCCTACTAATAATTTTACTCAATTATGTTCGTATGTACTGTTTATATCCCATTCTATAATAACTAAAACTATACTATTTGCTTTAAAAACGTGCGTAAGTGAATGTTGCAGATAGTGTTGTAAGAAAGGTTTGCTATTTGAGAAGCGGAAGGATGTTAGAAAAGTTCGAAATATACTTTCACACTTTTAATAAGTGTAAAATAATTTCCAAATTCTGAAATAATTCATAAAATGTGTGAAATAATTCCTGTGTGAAATTTAGTTTCGGGTACTTTATAACTTAGGGAAGTTAGAAACTACAGGAAACTATATTTCACACAGGAATCAAGGGGACTTAAGTAATTAATTTATCAAATGAATGCTTAGTTACTCTCCAATAATCTTGTGATAAAAGTCTCATCAAGACTTTAAGTAAGTTTTAACTTTTAAGTAAGTTTTCATCAAGACAGAAAAAATATTAATTCATCAGTATCACTATTAATTCCAAATTATTAATTCCTCACTATTGCTTCCTCAGCGATAAAAATCTCAAGCTTTCATAAAAAAACTATTAATTCCTCTGCTATTAATTCCTCGGGGTAACGTAGAGACGAATCTACTGTATAGAGCCAAAACTTTATGACCATCCCGACACTTTGCAATGAACTCGTGTGGATGACGTCGAGGGAACGTGATCAGGTTTGAATGGTATTTAACTGATGCTGGGGAGTCTGAAGAATCATTCTTGAATTTTTTTTGCGTGTGATTGGAAAGGTTGCTAATCTAAGCAACTTTGGTACATGGCAGATTGTCATGGCCCGACGGCGGGGAACGAGTATCTCTGGAACTGCACGGCACGTGGGTTGTTCGCGACCTGCCGTTGTTAGTAATTACGCAAAGACGCCATGGTATTGGACGTCCACGCGTTATCGAGAAAAATGGACATTGGAGACTGTCCCACTTGATAAAGAAAAATCGGCTCCAGACAGTGGCTCTGCTGACAGCCCAATACAATGCTGCCCCAAGTGGAATTGTTTTGGAGCACACAATTCATCGGACACTGTTAGATATGGGACTACGCAGCAAACATCACACTCATGTGCCTCAGTTGACCTAGTGCCATTGCCTATTACTCCTAAACTAAGCCGGGGATAATCGTGACTGGATCATGGATCAGTAGTAGAGAGTTTTTTGGTCGGATGAATCACAATTCGTCATTCATCACGTCGATTGCCGTGTCAGGGTACACCGTTTTCCACGCGAACGGTTGCTCCACCAATCTACTGCAGGTCATACACAGGCTGGTGGGGGCTGTATTATGTTTTAGGGGACGTTCTCATGGGCGTCTCGGGGACCCATGGTTGTGGTCTCAGGCATAGCATCTTTTTTCCAAAGTGGAAATGGAGTCTTCCAGCAGGACAACGCTCCATGTCACAAGGATCGAATTGTGTTGGAATAGTTCCAGGAACATAGTGCTGAATTCCAGTTAATACCCTGGCCGCCTAACTCACCGGATCTCAATCCGATAGAGCACATTTGGGGTGTCATGGAATGGCAGCTTAGAGCTCAAAAACAATCATGTCGGAATATCCCGGATTTTCGTGACCGCTGGTTGAATATTTGGAAAAATATTCAACCAGCATATTTTTTTTTCTGTCTGTCTCCGGCTTTCTACCAAGGACTAGTGGCATCCATGGCAAGGTGGGCTACAGCTGTTTTGTGGGCCAAAGGTAGGTCAACGCGTTATTAGGCAGGTGGTCATAATGTTTTGTCTCTAGACTGTATTTATGGCTAACAGGAAAATTTTTTGGAATAGTGTTCCTCTAATAAAGAGATCTGGGAATATTCTTTGCATGTAAGCTAACATTACTGAGATCGGGAAAAGAGATTGGTCAAAAGTTAAGCTGAAGTTCAAAGGTCATAGGACTGTTTGTGAGCAATGATCTCCACAAAATCTTCCTAAATTAGAGAAAATTTCTAACAGAAGACGAGAACAGGCAACAGGATAAATAGAGAGAAAATTGCTGATTTTTTAATATTGTTTAGTTTTTTCTGTCAGTTTAGTTTTAAAGGGTTTTAAATATCTACTGACATTTAATTATTAACTCTTCCCTCCGGGGAATCTTTTAAGCAGTTAATAAATAATACCTTACAATCATCTCCAGATATAAATTTGCTCCTGTTGATTGAAATAGAAATTAATCTAATTGGAGCAAAAATGGAAATAGATCTACAGTTATTATCTTATCGTTAGTTTTTAAAAAGTTACTTTGTTATCACTTTCTCGACATAAACTTCACTGTTCGCAAATGTTTTTTGTGAGACAATGAACGAGAAGTATAATGAGTTGACAAAGTGACCCAATAATAACAAATCAGTTATGTATTCTTATCCTGCTACAAACCATCCTCTCTTTATAAGAAAAATCATTGATTTAGAAGAAATTAATGATGTTCGCTCAAGCACAATTTCTGCTCATTCATAATTCTTTTTGTTATTTCCCAGTCACAACCTGGAAGAAATATGAAGGAATATTTTCGGGCTGTATCGTGAATAAATGCTTTGGGATTGTTATTAAAAAATTAATGATAAGTTAGTTTTCAATGGGATTTATTATTAGAATAAAACCATTATATTTGAAGAAAAGTTTATAAAGTTAAAACTCTTTTTTTCCACTATTGATGATGCTACAGTAGACACCAATTATTGTAAAGCTCCTTCAAGAATTTATTTCTTTTTACTTTATTTTGAGAATTTATGGTTATTAAAGAAATCTTACAACATTCTCATTTTTTAAATCCTTCCCAAAGGTTTTATTGTAATTTTTGCTTGATATTAAATACTTTCTTGACTATGTTAAGACATGAAATAGTTTGAAATAAACTACGTTACTTTTTTAAAAAGGTTAACTTTTCCACACAATTTCTTACAACGTTCCTTTATTTTTAAAATCTCCCTACCCTCTGTAGACACACATGCTTTACCATTGTATTAAGAGACCATAATATGATAATGTCCCTAACTAACCTTATGATTTAAATAAAAATTCTTAGTGGCATCCTTTGTAGGTTGAATATAAACTGTTTCACTAGTTTTGAGGTTAAAAAAATTATCGGTCCTTGATTTAATTTTTCCGCTGTTTAAATCTATATAAAGTATCAGAAGGAACATTATTCTTAGCCCATCGGAACTGAAAATATGTGCAACTATAGGTGTTGAAATTTGGATGTTTTTCATATTAATTTTGGACTAATTTTTATTCAATATTAGTATTTATGTTTTATTTGAAACTAATACTAAATCATTGTCATCATTTAAGTAGGTTTAGAATAACTTTATAGATCACTGTTTATATTCGTATATATCTGTATTACGCTTACATATAAATAATCTTTTACATCAAGTGAAATGTGATTTCAAATAATGAATTGGAATCACAAATAATTAGTTTAGGGGATTCAAATAATGAATTAGTTATGATGTCGATGCCCAAAGAAATTACATAAATTAAAATATGTTAATCGGTACCCATGGCTATTTTGAAACATAACGCAAATTAATTTTTAAATGATATTATGGTCAAAAGCTTTCGATTGTAACGTTGTGTAAAAATTTCTGACTTAATTTTCAAAATCAAATTAAACGACTAGTATTACAGTCAATTTCAATATGGGTACCAAATTGTGCTACATGGAAAAGGAAAAATAAAATAAAATATCCGGTAGCTCCTTCATTAATAGATAACAGTAATCTAAAAGAATATGAGATTGAGGGAAAAATATATCGTTAGAGGTTTCTGATGATAATAAAATTTGAGTAAAGAAAAAATGTGGTGCAGTGAAGTGACCTAAGATAGTAAAAGCATGTAATAATGAAAAAATAAAAGGAAGTTATTATGGTAAAATTAAAAAAGTTCCAGTATAAGCTCTAACGGAAACGAAACTAAATATCAATGAAGTGTTAGAGTATATATTTCCAGTACATAATGCTGGAAATATGAAAAGGCATCGTACCTTCATCGTTCCTTGTGTAACCTGCAATTTTGCAGGTTACACGTGAATATGTCTACATTTAGATAATGTGGTTTAGAATGCGAATTAATGAAATTTACTTTAAAGTGAGGATATTATAAAGTGATTTAAGTAAGGATATTGTAATAATTAAGGAAAGGATTTTAATCAGTGAAAGGTTGAGCTGTTTGACCTGAAGGAACTAGCGTAAGAAGAAGAAATCAAAGCTCTGAAAAACCATAACACATGATATAGCTGTTTGAAAATTCCTTGTTTTAAAGGTGGTTTTTCTATTTGAGTTCAAGGAAATAAAATTGTCTTCCTCCTGAAAGCAACAATGGGTTACATGAGAAAAAGTCCGAGTGAGCAAGGGGAAAGGCCAAAAGATAAAAGTGTACTAACATAATAAGGAAAAAATTATAAGGAAAACTGAGAAACGTAATAAAAAAGGATAAAAGGAAAGAGCGGAGAATCAGAAAAATTATATCAAATGAGCATAGGGAAGGAAATAAATAAATTTAAATAAAAATTAATAAGATAAGAATTTAAAATAAAATAATATTTAAGCAAATAAACACATAGAAAAACTATTAAAAATTGTAACGAAATATGTGTATGATTATTTGAAATATAAGAACAGGGTAAAATTGAGAGAGAGAATTATAATCTAAAGCGGAAAAACACCTTTTCTACTGAATCAAACAAAAATTTACCGCAGCTCACAGGGTATCTTTCACTATTTTTCTAAATTTGAGAAATGTACTCTAAGAAAGATTTCAAGAATATCTCAGAAAAACTCCGTAATTGATATTTATCTATACACAAATCGATGTACTTCTTATGGTTTTTATAAAATAATCGATAGAAAAAGTTTCACGTCGTTCTTTCTCACTATAGTTTTTTCTCATTGTTTTGGTCCATTTGCAATATGCTGAACAATGTCTCCTTAGGGACACATTGAGTAAAAAACGGTATGCACTGAATTTAAAGATATTTCTTCTTTGTCTATATGTTTCAGTCCTTCAAAATTTCTTTCTTTGTTATTACTGTCCTCACATAAATGTACATATAATCCTCAGTGAAAGAGAAGGTTATGCAAATTTCCCAGTCCTTAGGCAACAATATATTGTCTTCTTCACTGAAATAAGTCTTCTCTATAAGAACCTAAAAATCTGATTTTTGAAAGATTTGAGGGTAAAATATTAAAATTATTGTGAAATGCCTTCCATTAAAGATACACACACACACACACACACACACACACATGTGTATATATGTATATATATATATATATATATAAAGTTGAAAGAGAAAACCCAATATGAACACTAAAGCTACTACATCCAGGAACAAAAAACATGAAAAGATAAGATTGCAAGAGGTTTTAGACAATATTTCATCTTCAGAGGTGTCAATTCTGTCTAAAATCCAATGGATTGTTTCGAATAAGTATGATCTATACAATAAACATACTCAGACACCGTACAATCCATGAAAAACTGTAGAATTGAATAAAGAGTTACTTAACCATAGAACACCAAGCCTGGCGCTAGACAGAGTGGAAGTTAATAATAAGTAACCGCAAGATGACTGACGTCACAAAACTTGCACCCATGGAGATTATGGAAACACAGAAACTGACCTACTATGAATACTGTGTTTTAGGACTATTAAACCTTTATTAATTTAGTTTTTTATTATTATTACTAAGAGTAATTTTTTTATCTTTTTTTATTTTTATTTTTACTTAAGATTTTAATTTTATTTTTTAATTTTTTATTTTTAGTAGTTATTTTTTCTATTTTACTTATTATTATGATTTACTTATTAATTGCAACAGAAAAAACTATTCATTAAAACTAAAACAACCAATTATGTGTTTGGATAGACTTTCGGGGTAATAATTACGTGTTAGCACAACTATCAAGTCTAAAATATGCTTATTCCTATTGCCTTTAGAACATAGCCTATTTATACGAACTAACTGATTTACAATAATGTTATTAAAAACAGATTTATGCAAACAGGTTAGGTAATTTTGAAATTTAACAATATTAAAATCATAGTCAGATCTTTTGTCGTATAAGTCAAAAGTAAATTTGCTATGAGAATTTAATTTAATGTTAATATCTAAAAGGTTTACATTAATATTAGCTACTTTTAATTAGTTCCAGATTAGGAGGGTAAAAATTTAAGTCTATATGATTATTACTTTTATTAATTACTATTATATCATCTATATACCTAAATATATTGTAATTGCAATTATCTATATTATTAATTTCAAAATAATGTAAGTATAAATTAGCTAGCATACTTGAAGCATTTTCAACTTCTGGTACACCTTTGGTCTGTAAGTATATACTATTATTATGAAGTATGTAATTATGTTTTGTTACAAAATCTAGGAGCCTATTGAAACGAGTTAGATTAATTTCGTCGCCTAAGTATTGGATATTATTTTGTACTAACTTTATGATTATTCTATTTAAATCATAAATAGAATAATCATAAATTGAATTATGATAAGATTTATTTAATAATATCAATATAATGAATATTCTATTTAATTATATTGATATTATTAAATAAATCTTTAAAATCATAAGTTGCTACTGTTTTACAATTATCTAATGTTTGTAGTTTTCTAATTAGACTAAAGCTATTATCAATTATACCACAAACACCAGATGTTATATTTTTATAGATTAATTTAAGGTAATTTAATAATATTACACTTGCTTTAGTAGCATAAGTGTTGTGATCACAGGTTACTGCTCTAAAAGCAATAGGTGTTTTATGAAATTTAGGAACTAAAGTAATATATGGAAAGAGATAGTTCTTTGATGATATACCTAGTAGTTTATATTTTGATATAATTTTCTTAATAATAATACTAGTAGTTTCTTTTAAAGGCTTAAAAATATCACTATTTTCTAGCTGTTTTTTTAAACTTATGGCAAAATATTTTTTACAAATTATTGCATAGTTGTTGGCTGCTTTATCTTCATAAGTGATTATAAAATTTTCTTGTAATTTTGTTATAGCATCTTTCAAGTGTTTGTAGGAATTATTAATGAAATTACTATAATTGGGTAGTTTAGAATGTACTAGCTTAAGTAAATTAATTTTCCATTAGTTGAAGGCTTCTGTAGGTATAGAAAAATTAATAGCTATTTTGTATTTAAATTTATTTAAATCAGCATTTAAGAAACTTATAATTTTCTTATTATTAGTAGTACTAGGTAATCTATACTTAGTTCCCAAACTGATCCACTCACTCAGTGCTAAATTATCCACTATTTCGAAATTGCCTGTTATTACATGACCATGTGCCGTGTCAACATAACTATTGTATTTGGGCAGATGACATACACAATTTAAATATATTGATTGCGAAAAAAATTTTGAGACCTGATTATAGTTAATTATACGTCTACCCATAGGCAGTGTATATTTAAAGGCACGTTTTACTTTTATATCCTTTACAGGAAACATATCATGAAGTTTATACTATTGATATACTATTGAAGTTTATATTATTTAGTTTAGGGTTGGTAAAATTTAGTACACAATAAGTGTTATTAGCTGTGTTTTGTTTTTTAAATAAGTTGATTTTTAAATTATTAGCCCGTGTTAATAGTAAATCATAAACCAGATGCTGATAATGATAATTCTTTATTTTAGTACTTAAAAATAGTTGATATAGCTTAATGATATGTTTTTTAACGATAGAAAAAATCCAAGCTTTTAATTTTTTATATTGATAATCAATAATAAACCTTTCCTGAAAATTTATTAAAGCATTTTTATATAAGTTATAATCAAAAGTCTTACTTTTATTATAACTTTTACCTCTCTTAATTCTTTTGATGTCTTAGTATCTAGGATTAGTTGAGGTTAAATAGGATGAACGGACACATCAGTAAAATTGAATATTTTTCTGTTTTTAAATTTGATTAAGGCCATATGGAAAAATAGTTTTATGCTTTTGCATATATATATTTTCATAATATAACCTTTCAGAGGGTGATTTAATTATATCAGCAATAGATATAACAATATTTTCAAATTTATGTTTTTTGAAATGATCAAATTCAATGTTTAGTGGTTGACTATTTAGTGTGTTATATTTTTTTATATTAGAACGGTGTAAATTTGGTCTAATATGTAGTGGATTAGAAGTATATATATATATATATATATATATATATATATATATATATATATATATATTTATGTATAGAAAAATTAATAGCTATTTTGAATTTAAATTTGTATTTAAATCTGTGTGGGCACTTATATATACATTCAAAGAACTTCGTAAACAAACACGGGTCAAACATTCATATCATTCATAACTTACTCTTTGTTTCAGAATAAATATTTTATCCATTGCTCTTACAGATGATCGGGAATCACGTGATTCAGACTTCGGTTTAATATTTCTCTGAATCTGTCGCTAGCAGCGGTTATTTATTGATACCAAACAATGTATCTTCTTATCGGGATGTATTTCTGCAGTATTATTCAACCATAAAATGGACAGGAGACCTGAGAATATGTCAAAATATTTTTTGTTTCATTGTCAGAGAAAGAAATCTCTTTTGTAAGTTTTTTAGTCTATTGCGTCGTGAATTATTGCTTTTGATTCTAAAATATATTTTTTTAGTATTTCGTGTTGGTAAAATACTTTTTATACCAATGTTGAATAGAAAGAGATTGACACATGCATAGATAGGTAGGTTAAATTATTTCGTTGACTGCCTGTCGTAGACAGCATAAAAAAAATAATACCGATGATGTAATCATCAACAGAGAAGTTTGAAAAAAGATTGACTGTATGAAAAAATGCTCTCTCTCTCTCTCTCTCTCTCTCTCTCTCTCTCTATATATATATATATATATATATATATATATATATATATATATATATATATATAAATATATATATATATATATATATATATATATATATATATATATATGTGTGTGTGTGTGTGTGTGTGTGTGTGTGTATGGCGTTATTTGAATAATGGGCGAACTCCACTTTTTAAAAAAAATGGAGTAGCCTAACTTTCATGTTCATATAGGTCATTTAAATCTTATTTTAAAACTGGTACACTTCCAGCTTATTTCTGCTGCCAATACAGAGCATCCCAAATCAGACTTCAGCATTCATTTTTCAGCACTCTTTAGACAAGGTTCCGTATCTCAAAATGAGAAAAATGGAGTTGGACCACTATTCAAATAAGGCCTTCATATCTATATATATATATATATATATATATATATATATATATATATATATATATAACAATTAAAATATAATACCATACTTTATAAAAATCTTGAAATTTCTTTTTTACTAATGACAGATGTTCATATATTGTAAGACTTTTTTCAGAAATGATCAAATGTGAGTTGCTTTATTATGACTTGTGAAAAGAACATCAGCTATAAAATTTACTCATTGTAATTTCATCATTCACTTAGTAAAAACTGGATGTTCTATGTTGATTACTTTATCTTTCTATTTCCCTTGGATCTGTGTTTTCCGTGTATACAACCCTATAAACGGAGAATAACACTTATCAGATAATCCAGATCACTACAAATACACTTCTCATCTCGCTTTGTGAGAACGAGGAGCACTAAAACCAGTAATTCAGTCCCCCATCTATAAAACTCTCTAGGTACACAAAGAGATTTAATGAAAAGCTCTTGTGGCATTAAACAATATATCACGCAATCTTATTCTAATCTTAACAGTCTTAATATTTAAATTCTCGAATCATTTACGATAAAAATGAATGCTAAAGTTTTCAGATATCTCTTTTACGTTTTGAAAATTTATACATTAATGTAACTGGTAACTTCAAACTTAATTTAACTTAATAATTTTTTCTATTGAGCACATATACATTGATAATAAGCATCTTGCGACAGGAGTTAAAGTCAATAGACCCAGGAACTCTACTCTTCAAAAGAAATTCTGCTCAGTTGCCAAAAGGAAAAATAATTAGTTGAGAACGAGTCTGAGAAGTCATTTAATAATTGAAATCCAGAAATAATTTATATTTGGAAATGAGAAGTTAAAACCTTTAGAATTTTTTCTAATTGAATGAATTTCTTTTTTGTCTAAAAAGCAAAATTTGAAAAGAGAAATTTGAAAGAATTATTTTAAAATCCAAAATCCGAAATTTGAGGAAAAAAATTTTAAACTATTATTTCGATTTTTAAAAATTTTAATATATTTTTGAAAGTGATTAAACGGTTTTTAATCTTTAAGAAATGAAACTATTTCATTTTAAATCGAAAAAGCAACACATTGGAGTGCCACTCAGTTCATATATATATATATATATATATATATGTGTGTGTGTGTGTGTGTGTGTGTGTATATATGTATATATACACTACCCCCTTCAGTGGGACGATAAAATGAGGACCAAGCATGCTTGAGAACTAAACTCTGGGGGTCCCACGCCAGGTTGACCACCTGATTGAGACATATGCTATATGGCACCCCAAGCTCACGGTCAAAAAGGCTGAGATGGGCACCGCCGGCCTTGGTCCACAGCGGACTGTCGCGCCATGAGTTTATATATATATATATATATATATATATATATATATATATATATATGTGTGTGTGTGTGTGTGTGTGGTGGCTATGACAATCGTTACGATGTGATGGCGACGCACAGTGGAGTATTTGAGGCAAAAACCTGGCCAAAAGTGTAAAAATTAAAAATTGCTCAACAATTGTAAAAAGGGGATTTTATCATTTCTGACTAACTGGTGCGTTAATCACATCATTTCCAGGACCATAAGTAACATCCAGAAGCTCCTAGCTTCAGTTGAAGAAGAGATTTCTTTGCGAGCGGACATGTAATTTGATTACGTTTCAGCTTTGTTGTTAGTTTAAATCTATATTTTTCGTGGCGTTAAGAATTAATGTTTTGAAATTTAATCAGGTTTACGTGTTAAAAAAGAGCATCAGCTTTGTTTAAAAATGTATAATAATTTACTTAGTTTTATTATTAACATATTAAAAGAATTTAAAGTTTGAAAAATGATATTTTTAAGTCTTTTTAAATGTAAGTTAGATTTCTTAAATGCTTTATGAAGGTGTGTCGGGGCTTATCGGACCTAAATTGAATTGTAATCGTAATGGTTACAGTATTGAAAGTCTATTTCAAGAAAAATGTTCCGCAAACAGCTGCCATTTTTTATAGAATTTTTTTTATAAAGAACCATTTTATTTTCATGAAAATTTCTTGACGGGTATGATTTGAAAACGACTTACAACTATAGATGTAATCTGCATAAATCTTGTTAACATATAAAACTTTATTTCATCTTAAGCCTTTCAGACAAAAAAAAAACAAATTTTAAGAAATAAGAGTAAATGCAGTGTTGAACTTAACCAGACAAAAACATCAAGGATAGTATAAAACTTTTTTTATATAATAATAATAATAATGGATTACATCGTATTTCATTTAATAAATTTATTACTATTAGTCAAAAATAAAAAAATATTCCTTAAAACAGTTTATGCTATTGTAGTAGAAAGTGCACAATCAGTAAATAAAGTAAAATGTTTTGCTATATCACAACTTTAAATTTGACTCCTTCAATACTGATATTGGTTTTAGTGATTCTTAAATACCCTTTTTTTCTTAACCAAATTGTAGAGATAAAAACTATATTTTTACTGGCGCATTACAGGTTTTACGTTTTTCAATTTCTGAAGATGGAAAGGGAATTTATTAGACTAACTTTGTACGAATTGGTTAAGGAATCTACCGAAAAGTCCATTGATGAAAGTCTTCAGTTTATGGAAAACCGAGTGGCGGATATAACGAGGTGCCCAGATGCTAAAAGAAGTTTACTCACTCGATCCCTCAGGTATTTTAAAACTGATTTTAATGTTAAGTGGACTTCAGCAAATTACAAAGAGAAGAGGTTCCCGGAGGCGAATGGTGATTGGTCGGCAAATAACGTCAAGGTACCTATAATTTCTATTGCCACCCCAGGCCGCCCTGAAAAAGATTTCATTGAGTTAAATGAAAGGAGTAAACGTAGGAAAACCAAGAAACTGAGACAATTACCAACACCTAAAGAGATGAAATTTGCTGCAACTATGAGTCACAGAACTACTGGAAATCCTAATGTGGCTGATTTGATGAAAAAAATCACAGAAACTCCAACAAGAGCTACAAAATTATATGAGCTGCTCTAGAAAGGGCCAAGGAAAAATAGGAAGCCTTAAAGTAGTCAGATCCTACAACTTCTTCCAGAGGGAGTTTCTTCTCAAAAAACCCAAGTCTTGTCTAAATGGTAAGGAGATAAGTGGAATTTCATTGGATGTGGTAGCTCAATCTATGGGTTGCGGTATTAACGAAAAATAGGTGAAAAAAATCTATGAGGCTACATTTTTCTTCCTTTCATGCATTTAAGCACCAGTTCAGGATATTTGATGCCAATCTAGAAATATCCAAATAAACCTACTTTTTTGCGACAAATATTAAAATATATGACTGGTAAAATTAATATGGAAACATTTTGGTAACAGTAAATTCCAGAGTATGTCCAAAATATTAATATATACAGCTTATAAAAGGACTAAATAGTGGAATTAAATGAATGTCGCTTTTATAAACATGCATCTGAGATTTCGAAATTAGAATTTCTCCGATTGTATTCTCTATTATGGGCGGTGTGGTATGACGATCTCCAAAGGCTTCTGCTCTGTGCTCGCACAGATGTATGTATATGTATTTGTATATATATGCTTAGAAAAGAACAGAAACTGTGAGGGAATAAATAACCTAATCTATATGCTTCTTTTCCCTCTAGTACACGCACGTAAATATTGTGAGCCAAAGATCATCCGAACTGTATGTGTCAAGGGATCAAGGGCCCTAATCACATACCTTGTAGAAGAATAAGAATGTAACGCCAAAAGTTGTATCCGCAGACATAATACCCGAAAGGAGATTATCGTTCTGCAGCGAATATCACGGAAAGAGCAAAGAAAATGAAATATTCCTAGTGATATATATTACCGAAGATATTAATGGAAATGGGGATTACTTGGGGATTTGAGGCGAGCCTGTTTTTATGGCCAGATTCGGCTGCCATAGGACAACACGAAATACAATTCCCTTATAGATAAACAAAAATTAATCAGGATCATTTAAAGATAAATTCGGAAATGCTTTTAAGATATTTGTACAGTCTTAGAGAGAATTGTTTGAAATTATATAAATCTGGTATCACGGAGTAAAGAATAACTTTTTATCTGATTGAATGCTTTTGATTTTCATAGTTTTTTAGGGGGGAAAGATAACTACTCTAAAATCAAAGTAACGAAAAGAATACTTTTTTTTTTTCCAATTCTACTTAAACGTGTGATTATGTATAGTTGATATAATAATATAATACCTCAGCTTGTGGTTGTTATGATATTTGACAAGAAATATCGTTACTTGTTGAATAATAAATCCGAATTAGTAGACACCACACAAACTTAGGCCTTATCGACCTCGTCTTACTTCTTGAGGAGTTAAAAGTAACCTAGACTAATTTAAATCAGACTTTTTTTCTTTCGGGTTCAACTAGTGTCGACAATAGTTGGCTTTCCTCCAGCTTCTGACAATCTTGCCCGAACATAGAACTTCTATACAGCACCAGCCAAACACTAACGTGTTTACTTCATTGCATCCGTCTTTTAGACAGATATAAACACACTTTGTGTCACATTACCTAATGTCCTGATCTCATTTGCACGGGGTTTACTTCCTCTTTCCCTCTCTGATAATACATTTTCATGTTGTTGTTATTTCTGATGCCCCGTAAGCGATATTATATATCGGTTCAAGTCCCTAAGGCTGTTGGGAAGAGTGATGAGGCCCCGGTTTCATATAGCACCACAAGGGTCGAAGTCCGACTTGTCTATAGGACAGATCCCGTAATTTTGAACCGAGTCAAGGGACGAGACCGGAACACTTGACTCCGTACCTCCAAAGGTAAATTTGAGAACTTGAAGGATATTGCAGCCACGACAGATTTTTCGTGCACCAAACGCCATAAGTGTACACGGCGTTAGATTTGTCAGCGGCGAGCATCGAACCAGTGACGATCAGATCACTAGACCGCTGCTCTTGCCAACTTAGCCACTGCGCCCCTACTTAAAACCTAACCGAACGTAACTAAACCTAACTTAGCGTAAATGTAAATAATAAGCTTTCATTTGCATACAAAAATTTTGAAAGAGAAAATCTTTTAATATGAACAAAAAAAATGAACATCACCGGGGAACATGATAATTTAAACTTAGAAGAAAACACTTGCACCTGATTAATTGTAGATTATGCTGACGATGGCTAAAACATCGTTGATGTTATATGATTAATCATTTATTTACTGTTACACTTACAACTTTAGAGTTCATGAAATAGTAATATATCTGTAATTCTACTAAATACACTTAACATGAGAATACCTTCATACTTTTACGAATTACGGTATAATTGTTGTTACAGATGACAATTATTCAAGGTTTATGAATTCGTAGGGTAAATTTGAAAAAAAAATTCTAATTTGTCTTATTTGGAAGTAAATATCATTATTGTTAGGTCCAAAGATGTCAGCATTTTTTATATACACTTAAACATCATCGTCATGCATTATTTACTTTTTGCTTTTAAGAGGGGATAAAATCGTATTTTAACAGTGATTATACCTAAGGAGTTTAGTATGAGTATGCTTTGACGTTTATGGAATGAATTCTACGTAGGCTGTTCAATAAGTAATAAGATTTGTTTATAGAGAAAACAGATTACCTTTCATCGTCATCATTTACATGGTCTTTTTCGAAGTAACTACCGTGAGACGCGATGCATTTGTCCCAATGTCCCGTCCACTTCTCAAACACATGTGAAAGTCCGTTTTTAGAGATGGTTTGAAAACCGCCTCCGCAGCTTTTACATATGCTTTGCTGCTTTCAGAATGGCGGCCTCTTAGTGGTTTCTTGAGCTGAGGAAACAGCCAGAAATCGCACAGTGCGAGATCAGGATTGTAAGGAGGGTGCGGTAGGATCTCTATGTTGTTCATCTGAAAAACGTGTACAACACAACCATATGTGGCCCTTGCATTATTGTGGTTCAATAAGAAGCCATTCTTCGGCAATGGAAGCTTCCTTTTGACGTGTTGTACCATTGTCCTTAAAACATCCGCGTAGTATTAGCCATTTACAGTATTCCCGAGTTCTACAGTGTGTTGGTAAACAGTGCCTTTATAGTAAAAAAAAATATCTTCATAACTTTACCAGCCTATTTTACAATTTGTGCTTTCTTCGGGAAAGGCGAAGAGGGATACTTTGTTTCATTGATTTGTTGCTTCATTGTGTGGTCATAAAGATACAACCAAGATTCAACTGCTGTAATGATGCGTTTTAAGAAGTTGTGGCCTTCTAGTTCCAGTCTTTCTTTCTATTCTGTGCCCACACTAACTCCATGCTGCATTTGCTCCGGTGTCAAGAGTTTAGGAATCCATCGGGTTCAAACACGTTTCACTCTAAAAAAATTGGCAGGCGCGACAAAACAAGCTTGCGTTTAGTCACGTGACACTCTGGCCCATCACCCCGTATACGCTATCTATCTACCTCTTTTGTTAATACAGACAGCAATATTTTTTTTTTTTTACTGCACAGAAATTAATATTCTGATGAGTGCTTTCGCGACAGTAAAATTAGTCTTATTACTTATTGAACAGCCGTATTTATGCCATATTTGTATACCATTTTTATACTATACTAGCTGAAAACCCGCACTTCGCTACGGAGTACATTCAAATTAAATACAATGGTCAATGTATGCAATTAATGCCAAATATATATATATATATATATATATATATATATATAATAAATACAACTATCAATGTGTGCAATTGATGTAATATATATATATATATATATATATATATATATATATATATATATATATATATATATATATTTATAAAAATCGTAAGGGATATTTTTTATAGACAAAATAACATAGAAAAAAATATTCAAATTAAATCTAATAGAACATACTAAAGAATATAGTACAATTAATATAGTACAGTTTGAGGAATATATCTTTTACTGTATTTTAATATTTTTTGGATAATGCCCAATCGTCTGCCGCATTAGCAAGGAAAAAAAAAATTTTTGTCTTTTTCGTTATTATGCACGTGATGATAAATTAATTTAAAGTACCAGAAAAAGAAATGACGTGATCAGAATTTAATAAATTAAATTCTAAAAATTAATCTTTAATAATTCACCAAAATTTAGAAAATGGAGGTAAAGATTCGAAAAATATTTCATTTTAAAGGAATTTTTAAGATCTTTCTCGTGATATAAATTTTATAACCCTCAAATTATTATTTTAAACGCAAACTTTAAAAAGTTACTAAAACAGCTTAAAATTTTAATTTAAAAAATCTAAAAGAATTTTTCAAAAATCTTTCTTAGTGCACCCCTACACTATAAGAAGAATCGCCATGCAAAATTGCAGCCCTTTTGGTCGAGCGGTTTGGTCTGAGCGTTATATGTCAGTCAGTCAGTTACGGAACTTTTTTATATATATAGATTCGCTTTAAAAGTTGCTTGTGGCTTTAAATTAATTATTCTCTGGAATATTGGGGAAAATCTGAAGGGGGTGGGTAATGACTTATTTTTGTTGTATTTAGGATTAAATAATATCAGTATACTCAAATCAAGTAACATTACTATTTTTAATATTTAATTTATAAGTTTAAATACCAACGCCTTATAAATGCGAGTATCGCACATCTCCATTTAAACTTTAATAATTCCGGCACATCCCAGTTTAAGTTTTGTATACCAAATTAACAAAATATTTTTCCCGACGTCAGCATAAATCAAGTACTTAATTATGTAAGACATATGCCGGTGCATGATTTCAAGGCATCCTGAATTTTAGTGCAGATGAATTCCCCGATGAAATGGTTGCTAATGGTGTTAGGCATGTAGAGAAATCCATCAAGTACGCCATCAGCTTGCACGGCGTAATGAATTTAATTAAAATTCTCGCTCCGGAATGAGCAACAGACTTCTGCCGCTTAATCATATGCAGCAACTATTGAAATTTATGTTTCGGCTGGGCAGTAGTTGCAAGAAATGAATTCCTGGGGTGCATACACTGGAATAACTTGATATTTTCTCTGAGACATTTTAATGCTCTATCGGAGGTTCTTATAGCATAAATAATTGTTCGTATTCAGGGCGTTTGGTATCGGCTATCCCATGGTGTGTTAATATTAATCGATGGAATCATGCTTTATCAAAATTAGTTTGAGATCTGTATGATGAAATTTAGATTTTGTAGTTGTGTTTTCGAGTCTCAAGTTATGGAAAGTCGTTAGTTTAGTAAAACTGTTTAGAAGTTCCTAGCATTTTGAGCCGGGTAAATGTTATTTACATGGAAAAAATTATTGCATTGTCAGCGATAGACGTCCTGTTTTCAAAGTTAAAAAGAATAAATTCATAAAATTAAATATTAATTTATAGGGAAGTATTAATTATGTAATTAATTTTTTGAAAACCTTAAAATAAGCTAATAATTAAGAAGAGATTTAATGAACTGAAATTGCTGTAATTGGTTTTAAAATGTAATAATATTTTTGAGGATATAGTATGTTTTTATCATACACTGAATTTGTGGCATTATAATGGACTTTTGTTGAGTTGAATTTTCAACTATTGATATTCTATAACAGCTATAGAAATAAAATAACTAAAATAAAAATAATTCAAATTGAAATTATTAAGTTAAATAAGCGTTGTAATTCGATCCTTTCTGCCAGCAAGTTAGAACATTGTTATCTGGATTATGATGCATATTAAAATCAGAATGAGGCTGAAAATATCATTAAAAGCTTTATAAAATTGTAGTATATGTTAAAAAAATTTCAGATTATTTTTGAATAAAAGGTTTCTTTTTTATTCATTCCTCCAGCTATTTTCATGTGATTTCATTACCATGCTTATTCCTTACTTTTATATGAAAGAGACGCCAGTCCTGGGTTTTCCATATGAAATGAGGTTTTCAAAAATAAATTCTTTATTCCTTCAAAATGTTATTTTAATGTTTATAAAAAGGTAATTTTTTATCTGGCATTCTATTCATGAAGCATACAACTAATTACTTAATGTTAAATGTACAATAAAAATAAATGAACTTATTTTATGCTTTTGGGTGCAATGGAATTACTGATTTCACTTGATACTTTCGGCAAATATTTTGCTATTTTTTCCATAAGGTTTAAAGTTTGTAATCAAGAGAGTTTTAAATCTACCTCTTTGGTGGCTTGAATATATTTTTAATGCTCTCCTATTTTGTTTTTAGAATATGTAGATTATATATATATATATATATATATAAAGAGAGAGAGAGAGAGAGAGAGAGAGAGAGAGATTGGAGATTGATAGATAGATAGATAGATAGATAGATAAATAGATAGCATAGGACATTTATCATGGGGTATTTTAATTAAACAATAACTTTCATCTATTAGTTTAAGTGTTTTTCATTATTTTAAAAATTAAAACTACGAAATTTGTTTTTTAACGTTTTATTCCTCCTTTAAATTATTAAATTAATATCTGTAACCTGACCTAACTCTAAACTTTTATTATAGAAATCTTATAGTAAATTTGCGGGGTTAATTTTTAATTATTTTTAATTCAAAATTTCAACTGAAATAAGAGTTAAAGATGTTATATAAATTAGTACTTCACGCCAGTTTGCGCGTGCAAGAATATTTCCGTGGGGGCGGGGTGAAGCAAGGAATTTTTGGCACGTGGCTGTGTATGTGCGGGGGTCGTAAGCCTATGTTAGCTCTCCAAGCACAGTTGGCCCCGAGTGGCGTTTGCATATTTGTTATAGCATAAACTACCTGAGCCGAGTTTTTCCAGCGTTTTGTGTTATGAATTATTATAGGTTGCATTAAAGCATATTTGACAGGTTTTCTAATTAGCTACCTTATCCCTCTATGATAGACTACACTATTTCCCAGTTACCTCTTCCTTCATGCTGAATTAAATTATACTTCTATATTATCATGTGCTGCCTCATCCCTCCATGCTTTATACTTTCATATTGTCACAAATTACCACAACTGCATCTATCCATGCTGGGTTACACTAGACTTCATAATATCATGATATTTCTTGATACACAGTACCTCCATGCTGAATTACGTTATAACGGGTTATCATCACGTGCTATCACACCTCTTCATGTTAGTTTACTCTTTACTTCAAGATTGTCACGTGCTACCTCACGTATTACCTCCTCTCTCCATGCTGGATAACATTGAACTGCAATGTATCCCCAGGTAAAGAATGCTGAGAAAGGTTAAAACATGCTAACAGAAGAGATCTGTGCTGGAAGAAACGAAAACTTCTAAATTTAAAGATCAGGGGAATATGATGATGATAAAAAAATATATGCAGATGAGTGTTTTACGGGATTCATTACATAAAACTGCCATTCAAAAGCTTTATGCGCAGTCATCACTGATAATTTGATCGAACCATTAGTCAGTAAAGGCGAAATACCTGTAATCCTAAAAGCCTGAATTCCTGGAATAGCTTCTTAATACCTTTGAAGCATTTTATGAATTCCATCTTCCACGTTACGACCATAGACTGGCTAATGAATTGAATGTAATACTCAAATGCAGAATAGCTTAACTGCTAACAGTAATATCACCCCTAAAATAGGATTTTAAATGTTTGAAAACATTCTTCAGCTGATTAATAAATTTTTGAGTATGGTAAAAGATAAGAGATTTATTATTATTATTTTTTTTAATTTAAGGAAAAAAATGATTCATTGGAGTAAACATAAAATATTAATGTGTCTAAAGAATCATACATTTTTCTTTGATGCTAAATTCTGCCATTTTTCCCGTATAATCCAATTTATTTTTCTCAGTAATTTTCACATGAATTTTTTTGCCACCAACTCTAAGATGCCTTTTCAATGCACTTTTAATTACCTTCGTTATTATAATTTCATCTACACTGCATAGTGTTGCCATTTGGCTACAGAAGAAATTTTCACATTCATCATATAAATGTAGACAATTTCCCCACACAAAAATAAACTGCGAACATGTATCTGCACATGATTGAAACTGCGTTTAATTTCAACTAATTTGGTGGGATAATTTGATATTTGAAAAATAGTTTTTAACTCACACTGAATAATATAGGATGCCCTTGCTAAAAGTATCCAAACGTTATGGCTTATTTTTATGGAACTACCCATTAGAATTTTTAAAAAGTTATTTAAATAGAAAGAACAGCTCACCAACTTTTAATATCAATCATGGATTTCGATCATAGTATCATAGATTTCGATGTGGGCACCTTTTGTAGCATGACAAACGTCTAACTGGTAATCCATTTCTCTCCAAGTGTTTCGTAGTATATCAGGAGTTATTGCATGAATTGATTGAATGATACGCTTCTTCAACTCATCCACAGTTTCAATATTTTGTTTATACACAACGGATTTAATGAATCCCCAAGCAAAAAAGTCTAATAACTCCAGATATGCTACGAAACACTTGGAGAGAACTGGATTACTATTTAGACGTTAGTCGTGCTACGAAAGGTGCACGCATCGAAATCTATGATACTATGATAGAAATCTATGATTAATTTTAAAACTTGGTGAGATGTTCTTTCTATTTAAAGACTTTTTTCATTCTAATGGGTAGTTTCATAAAAATAAGTCATGACTTTTGGATACATTTAGCCTGTACTCCCTGTATTATATATATATATATATATATATATATATATATATATATATATATAAGCGATTGATACAAATTCTTTTTTTTCTATAAAATTATCATATAAATATTGACTCCCACTTGTTTCGCAAAGGAAAGTAATGTCTCTAAAACGTGCAATATATATACTTTCTCTTTTTTAAGAGCTGTAATTATTGTGTAAAATAAGTTTTCATTTAATTTAAATACAATTAATATTTGTACGAATTTTTTTTTATAAACTGATGTGTTAATTATATGGTATTATTAAAGAAAAGAAGATTATGTTTTACTGCTACTTAATGATTACTTCCTGAAAAATTTTATTTTTTTCACTAATTTTGTTCCGAATAAAAGCATAAAGCAAGTGAATCGAGATCGTTTTTTTTTTCTTTCCTGGATTTCTTTCTCAAGAAGTAAGAAAAATTATCGATTTATTCTTTTAAATTAAGCAATCTCAAAGCTTACAAGGAGCTCTAATTAGACTGCTAAATTAATTCCAGTTCTACCAATTCTATTAATTAATTTAAAAGTAACTTTGACACCATCTTGTTGAGAAACATGAAATGGCGATACAGAATTTATTTGAAATTGAAATTAAGAAGTAAAAAAAAGGGGTTAACCTTTTTTAAAAAAACCTGGAGTGAAAATTTAAAAAAACCGTACGGAATGATATTACAAACAGCGCTTTAATGAAAAATGAAGTGAAATTTTTCACCATGCGTAAGGCAATTAGCTATTGTTGCTAGACAACTTGAAGTCAGTTAACTATTTAACTGTCATTATACGCTTACTGCGCTGTAAAGTAAAAAAGAAAATATGATGTCATTAAGATTAACCGTGAGAAATGGAAGAACATCACAGGGGGAGGACACAAAGATTATGTTCAGAATTAAGGTTGCTTTTTCTTACAAGTAATAAAAGAGATCACAAAATTGAAAAGAAATACTGTTGGTTACATTTTACAGCACTATGGTCATAACTGGTCAGACGAGAGTTAAACAGAGTTAGTTGATATAGTTTAACAGAAATGTATAGTTTAACAATAATTCTAAACTCTTGCTCAATCCCGTGTCTACTACGGTGCTTGGAACCTGTGTACCCTGGTACCTGAAGTTAATGCTCTACTTCTTTTCTATATATATAAAACAGATCCGTAACTGACATACTGACTGACTGACTGACATGTAATCACAAACCAAATCGCTGGACCTAAAGGATTGAAATTTTGCATGGCGATTCTTCTTATACACTGAAGTGCCACTGAATTACGGATAGCAAAGCCTATGCAAATTGTGTAGCGCTGCGCATCATGTATGCGCAAGTGAGGGCACTGTGGTAACTGCATATATAGCGCGTACTGTGGTTGTTCTGAATTAGTTGTTGGAATTGCCAGTATGGGTAAACTGCCTAATTTAGACGCCTTCGATCGCGGACAAATCGTAGGTGCGCGACGCATGGGTCATTGAATTTCCGAAATCGCCAGACAGCTAGGATTTTCAAGGTCGACAGTGTCAAGAGTATACCAAGAATACATGGATGGTGGAAAAAAAACTAGCGATCGGGCAAACTGCAAAGGACAATTAGCCTTGACAGTGCGTGGTGAGAGACGGCTCAGGCGTATTGTACGTAGCCAGCAAAGCCAAACATTAGCTCAAATTACCACTCAGTTTAATGACGGTGCCAGTCGTACAGTCAGTAAACGGACTGTGCAACGCTCGCTTCACCGTATGGGTTTCGGGAGCCGTCGATCTACGAGAGTACCATTGCTCTATACTCGCCATCGGGCTGCACGTCTTGCCTGGGCAAGAGAGCACAGAGACTGGAGTGTAGAGGACTGGAAACGAGTAGCATGGAGTGATGAGTCTCGATTCCGACTACTTAACGCCGACGGGAGGCTGAGAATATGGCGTCAGGCTCATGAAGCCATGGATCCTGCATGCCTGGCTGGAACTGTACAAGGGCATGGTGGCTCAATCATGGTCTGGGGTGTTATTTCGTGGCACAGTTTGGGATCTTTGGTGCGTGTACCAACCTCCCTCAATGCAATTCGGTACGTAGAGTTGCTGGGTGATCACCTCCATCCGTTTATGCTGTTCTGTTATCCGCACGGTAATGGAGTTTTCCAGAAAGACAACTGTACCTCTCAAAAGTCCCGGTTGGCTACTGGCTGGTTGGATGAGCATTCCTCTGACTTCTCTGTCATGAATTGGCCACCTAGAAGCCCAGACTTAAATCCTATTGAGCATCTTTGGGATGTTTTGGAACAAGGCGTGAAAGGCCATCACACAGCACCAAAGACCCTTACTGAATTATGGACAGCTTTAGCCAATATTTGGCAAGCTATTCCCGTGGAACGTTTCCAGAAACTTGTTGAATCTATGCCTCGTCGTGTGGCAGCCGTTATCAAGGCCAGAGGAGGCCCAACTCGTGACTAGGTAGGTATCCCTAATTCAGTGGCATTTCAGTGTAGTGTAGGGGTGCACTAAGAAAGATTTTTGAAAAATTCTTCTTGGATTTTTAAAATTAAATTTTTAAGCTGTTTTAGTAACATTCTTTTAAGTTTGCATTTAAAATATTAATCTTAGGATTATAAAATTTATATCACGAGAAAGATCATAAAAATTCCTTTAAAATGAAATCTTTTTCGAATCTTTACCTCAATTGTCTGATTTTTGGTGAATTTTTAAGGATTTATTTTTAGAATTTAATTTATGAAATGCTGATCACGTGGTTTCTTTTCTTTTTGTGATACTTTAAACTAATTTTGCGTCACGTACATAACAACGAAATAAATTGACAAAATTTTTTTTTTCTTTCTAATGCGGCAGATGATTCGACATTATCCAAAAATATATTAAAATACAGTAAAAGAAATGTTCCTCAAACTGTACAATATTAACTGTACTCTATTCTTTACTATGTTCTATTATATTTAATTTGAATATTTTCTTCTACATTATTTTGTCTATAAAAATATCCGTTAAGATTTTTTTATAAATATATACTTTTTTTGCATTAATTGCATACATTAACCGTTGTATTTAATTTTAATGTACTCCGTAGCAAAGCACGGGTATTCAGCTAGTTGGTTTATAAAGTTAGAATGAATCTTTATGCATATTTCTGCTAGATATTTCATTTGGTTATAAAGTTAACTTTGTTGAAATTTTTACCCCATTAATATGTACATTTTAATGCAAGAAAATATAGGTTCATAGAATAAGCGTGATTACAATAGTCTAGATTTTAAAATAGTCACAGACGTGTTTATAATAGTCATAGTCTAGAGAACAGTCAATCAGAAATTTTAATTTGTTGAATTAAATCCATGGTTTTCTATTCCTTAAAATGGCAATTAGTCATCCCTTTGTTGTTCAAACTAAAAGTACTTGATATTTAAAAAACGAGAGTAGATAAATCCAGATAATGAGTGTTTAATACATCCGTAGATTCTGTTTGCCATTAGACGGTGTCAAGGGACATTTCCAATATAGTATTTCTATAGTGAAATTAATTATATTTTCCTAGGTCATCTCGTTTTCATTTGCCTCATAAGCACAAATTTATGTGCACGTTACGAGTGCACGCTGTGTTTCATTAATAAAATAAATTTGTAAGGAAATTTTCTTATCTTCTAATGTACCAATAATAACTTAAAAAGATACCCGAAAGGTATTTCAAAATTTTTCTATTACTGCATGGTTTCAACATACTTGAGGGGAATATGTATATTATATATTACGTCAAATAACCCAAATATTAACTGTAAATTTTCACATCGTCTACTTTTACAATTTAACATCGCATCTTGCAGTTAATTCTATTTAAAAGATCACCCTTTTTCATAGTACGTGTTACACCATCTTGCCACAAATTAGCCAGTTTACGTGTGTTAGGATTTAACACTTCCAGTTTATAGCTGTAAATGGTCCAGTCACATTCAGTTTACTTCTTTAGTTGATTTAATAGAAAGAACAGATTCCACAATATAATTTCTATGTAAAGAGATTTTAAAATAAGTATAATGCGGGAGTGCCAGACAGATATTTTAAATCTGATCTGCCACACCACATAACCACTTCTATGATTGCTGAGGAAACTGCAACAAGACAAATCATAGAGAATTGATCCAAAGTAAATATCCTTTAGAAAATCTTCAAACACGTTTTACAGTTGACAAGTATGATGTTGGGCGTAAAAATTTAGACTTACAGTAGATCCATTTTCACTTCTGAACTACATATTTCCCATCGTCCTTACATAACCTCGCAAAGGAGAATCACAATAAAGCCTGATTTCAAAAACACCATCAGAATTCTAACCTATTAACATTCCAATTTATTTTCATAGTTGACTCACATTGATTCTACTACTTTAATGAAAACTTTTTCGTGATCCATTTTATTATTTCCTCAACATTAGAAGATTGTTTAATCTGAGGGGTTCTTAATTTATCAGTTGAAATGTATAATATAAATACGTTTCTACAATACCTTTTTTGAATCAAACCGATACAAAAATAAAGATACTGATATTGTACATACTACTAGATTACCCCCTATTCCCATAATACCTTTAAACTGAAAAATTGGGAACCTCTCAGATTAAACAAATTTCTAATATTGAGGAAACAATATTATGGATCACGAAAATGCTTTCATTGAAGTGTAAGAGATAGAATTAATGTGAGTAACTATGAAAATAAATTTGATTGTTAATAGGATAGAATTATGATGGTATTTTTTAAATCAGGATTCATATGCTCCATATTAAACTTTTCTTTAACGTGTTAACATTTTTATTCATGCTGTGCAGTGATGTTTCAACCTATGATTTAATTTACAAACATTATTAGTATAATTCGTCAACTGTGGGAAAACCTAGTTTTATTTTTTGTATTATTATTCTGTGAGAGAAATTAATTTTTATGTTTCGATCAAATATGTGATATTTTAATATTTTTGAAACGAATTGTGTAAATTCTGGATGAGAAAGATTTATGCAGGCTGCAACCACACAATGTTGTCATTTGAGGAACATCCAAAATCATATTTAAGTGCTATTATTTTGTCTTAATAATCCCAGACACACAAGACTTAGTTGACAGGATAGGAAGTGATGACGGTTATAAAGAAAATAACAATGTTAAGTTTGTTCAAAATAATATGGTTTCTAAAGTTCTGTTGAAGAAAATACAAATTGTAGTGTTATCACAAATATAGTGTGATTATTATTTTTGTATACACAATAAAAGTAAATAAGAATTTTATATACAAATTGCTATAAATGATGATGATAATGATATGATAATTATTGTTTACTATGATATTGATAATTGTAATACTTATGTGATATCACTACTTAACGGTGACAATGTGATTATGTCTGAAGAAATTTTACTTGCATTAGAATTCAACTTGAACGAGATATGACATAAGAGAATTACCATACTTTTCTAATGATATTTACCAAATATTTCACTGTGGACTTTGGAAATTTTGATTTCTTTAGGACCGGAATTTTAGGCTAGGAAAATAACTACCTTAGGACTTTGTTTACAATGACTTTAAATGGCAAGACTTAATTTTTCAGGACTATTAGGAGATTATTGTATGACATTCTTCATATTCCATTTTTCGATGTAGGGCCCTCCGCGGACACACTGTGTTCTGAAGGTATTGGGAAGCAAGAGAACTTTTAAGGCAATGACATCGGTGATATACCCTGTTTTCAGTTTCGCCATCTCATGTACATGTTTATATCTTAGTACTGTCATTTTATATTTTAATATGTATTGGTATTTTTGCTTGCCATTGGAAATAAAAAAGTGATATTTTATGCTTTTTACGTATATAAATGATATATTTTGAGTTTTATTTTGCATTTATATATTGTATCATTACGTTTATGCCATACTGTGTTAATGTGAGTTAACCCTGTTTACGTGATATCTTCATTTTATTCATTATTGTACACAATTTTATACTGCTTAACAATTTTGGAAAAAAATGTAAGTTTAACACCATCTAGAAATATTAATTGTATTATATTTGGTAAATTAATTGTATTTTAGTGGAACTTAAAAGAAAATGGCCAAAAGTTGAAGAATGACTGAATAATAGTTTTAATACTTTTATACTGAATTTTCTCGTATAATTTTTGGTCAGTAATACGATTATTGAGGATTTCTGAACATAATAGTCAAGCCTCTCTCTCTCTCTATCTCACACACACACACATGTATATATATATATATATATATATATATATATATATATATATATATATATATATATATATATATATGTGTGTGTGTGTGTGTGTATACACATGTGCGTGAATGCGTACTAATTAGATTGATACGAAAAAAATATTTTCTACATCCTCTAATGGAAACTTTCTAAACTTTCAAAGTACTCCTATCGTAAATGCTATATTTTTATTCAAATATAGAAACACCTCTTTATTATTTTCCCATTGAAAATTTGTGCTACAATTTCGATAAATTTCATTGAAACAAATATCGCTTTAAGAACACCACACATTTTTCTTAAAATCATTTTTCTTGATTCTTTCAAACACCTTTAGCATATACTAAAATCTTTGCAATTATAGCCTGATTTATGTAATTAATCAAGCAAGCTCCAACTTCAGACGTAAGTGGATTGAAAGAAAGGGAAATTGGTTACCGTCGGAGCATGTTTAACGACCGTTTTCAGTGATCTGCCACAGCAAAAGAGTCGTAAATTCCGCAAAACCATTCAAGTGTAACTCGAGGACTTCATGGAAACGCAGACACTTTCATCCTCCTCAGCTTTTCAGCCACAGGTGTAAGGAAGGGATCTACAGCAGAGGAGAGGGATGTTCATCTACATTTAAACAAACGCGTGCGTTCACGAGGTTTAATGTCATGCAATCAGGCAAAATTTCCAACCCATGAAGTAAACATGGAAAAGGTTATGATCCTTTATGCTTTGGCTGCATAATTCAAGGTTATTTTAATTTGAATTATTTCGGTATGATCCGTAACGATGTTGTGTTAGGAAATTTAAGTTCGCGTGGCTATTTCTGAACTTTTCTTTCGCCTTTAATAGCTAAAGGCAGTATTTGGTCCAGGAAGAGTGCTGCTATATGTGGTTGTTATAAAGATTCTGATTTTAAGTAAAAAAAATGATGTTTGAAAAACGTGCACCAAATTCCCAACATAAATATTTATTGGAATACAAATTCAACTTTTTATTCAACTACTGTAAGTGAAAAGGAATTAAAACAACTCAACAATATATTTATTCTTGAAAATAAAAACTTTCAACCATTTTTAATTCAAATTTTACATGTATTTCACACTATATCGCTTGACTCTGATCTCTCGAAAAAACTATTTTCCAGGAATTGATAATATTTTTACTTAAATGGGTATCATATTATCGGAACTGAAATTATTTGTTTCCGAAACGGAGATCTTATTATCGGAATTGACAATATTGTTTAAATGGATAGCCTATTATTGGAATCGGCAGTATTTGTTTTCATAATTTGATATAATATTATCGAAATTATTGACAATTTTTTTTCATAAATGGGTATCATATTACTGGAATTGATGATATTTGTTTTTATAATTTTATATAATATTATTGGAATTAACAATATTTTTTTCGTAAATGTGTATCATATTATCGAAATGGATAATAATTTTCTCATAAATGGATATCAAATTATCGAAACGTTCATAAAAGGATATATTATTATCGGTATTGACTATATTTGTTTTCATTAATGGATATCGTATTATCGGAATTGACAATTTTGTTTTCATAAATGGATATCATTAGCGGAATTGATAATATTTTTATCATAAATGGATATCAGATGTTTATACTAATCTTCATAATTTCTATCTTAATATTCTTAGTTCATTATACTATAGGAAGCTTGATTTTTTATAAATCTGTAAACATACATATATATATATATATATATATATATATATATATATATATATATATATATATATATATATATATATATATATATATACGAGGAGCTGTACGAGTAGCTTAATTTACACGATCTTCAACTTACTAGTATCTGTGCCGGTGGTCCAGTTCCATCTTGGAATGTGTTTTCAATAAATTTTACTGCACATCCATAGCACGAATTCTTTTTATTCCTCGAATTTCTGAGATTTGAAAAATAAAAAAAATCGATCTCATTTTTACTTACGGCACTCGAATTTCAGGCTTTTGTTGTAGCATTTCTTTTCATTCGTAGCGATGCATAACAAATAAAATATAGATCTTTCAATATTCCAGAAGATTTAAAAAACGCATTTAATCATGAAAACTTATCTGAGATGGAAGGGAACTTTAGAATGAATAAGATTAGAAAGCAATAGATGGTTTCGAAAAATGGTAATGAAGCTGAAATTATTAATATTTGTCGGTATATAAGTAAGAATCCGTAGTTTTTCTACTTTCCAATTTTAGTATTAAAATACCTGCTTCTTCCCTGTGATGGTAAGAAAATATTATTTTCAATGGCTGCCTTAAAGAATTAAAATTTCCGCATTTTCTGGAATTTAGTTCTTTCATTCGGTAGGAAAATCAATATGTTTCAGAACGATAATAATATGTCAAATGTATGTAATCTATAAAGTGCAAGTGAGTATAGTTTTTCATAATGTTTGTAAATGAATTTAGTACTTTTATTCGGTACTAAAATCAATATGTTTCAGAACGACAGTAATGCGAATAATATGTATGTTATCATATATGAGGGCATGTAAATATATTCGATTACATGCATGTAAATATGTGATTGTCTTTTGTAATTCAGATTTTATCAGCCAATTCTAAATTGCCCATTACGACTCAATGCTGCAAATACATTGATTTTGATTTTTGTTGCATGTTTCACCGTGCATAATTTTTTAAAAAATTTTAAAAATGTACAAGTTCTAGTGTGTAGGATATAATTCAAATTTTTTCATCCAAATGGACTCATAATGGACACATAGGAATGAAAGATTTTCTGATTTTCATGTTACGAAAATGCATGTAAAACTGGACTAAGCCCAAAAGTTTTTCAAGTGTGTGTCTTTTAATATATGAAATAGCTGTTGAAAGAGTGAGTTAAATATAATGTTAAAGAACATCCCTAAATATCCAAATTTTTAATGAAATTCAGCTTTAATTAAACGCGTTCGCTACTAATGGAATTAAAATGAAACATTAGTGGTAGCCCAACAACAAGTAGTGATGTTAAGTAAAACTGAGTAGTGACTAAATTAGAAGCTTATTTATTAAATTACTAAGGTAGTCCTTTGTAGCGAAAGTGTTAAAATTATCTTAAAAGACGCAAAAGATTAAAGGAAGCAAGTAAATGAATATTATTGCATTCATAGAGGAAAATTTAAAGTCCTCATAGGGTTCATAGCTGAAATAGGCATTACAAAATATTATCTCATTGAAAGATAATAACAGCATTACTAAGTTATTATCTTTCGATGTATGCTTCAGATATTTGTTTGTGAAGAATCCAAATGGTTTAGTAGTGTATTCAGACAGTTTATCAGAACAGTCATACTACGGTTCGACACTTAAAGAGATAGCTTCTTTCAAATGAAACTCAGCCCGGAAATTGTCTGGACCTGGAAATTGATATGTACCATTATGTATGTAAAAATATTTGAGCCATTTCAAATTTTGTTTTAAAGAAATTTTAAATCAGGACTTAAAACATGTATAGCTTCAGCTGTAAAAGCTATATGCATATAGACTTGAATCAGTAATATGCTCACATATATGCAAAAATTTCAAGTTTTGTGAATAGAAAGATTTCAAAAAATTTTATATTCTAAATTTCTTTTTTTAAAGTTATAATTTTAAGTCGTTTTAAGAGTTAAAAAATTAGTTTTTTTGGGGAAAATTTTTTATTTTTGTGGTAGATATTTTCAAAGCTTTTGTTCTAAATGAAGTGTTCTGTGTACAGTTTAACGAATACAGAGCAACAAAAAGCTGAACAAAACTTCATAAGGATATCTCTTAAAGATAATATAATATACCCTCTTAACGACTGCAAATGATGAAAAAATTATACTTCAATGCATGCATAGACAGTATGGGGAAAACCTATCGTATGAGGCGTTGTATTCATCAAAGGTAAAATGAATTGGGATTTATTTTATTTTAGTATTTCCATAGAACGTTTTAAGTCAAAAGAATAAAATCTGCAATTTTATTCTCTCGGCTTAAACTCTTGGCTTATATATATATATAACGCGCCACTTAAAAAATTAAATACGACTAGCCCCATTACATTGTTCTTTGAACCGCGTGAATCTGAAGCAGGAAATTTTTGATAAAGATTATAATGAATTATACTTCCCCTCTTATAAGAGATGCAAAATGTATTATCAACTTTGTAAAGAAATTTATATATACATCGAACAGGAATAGTAGAACTTATTTCTGTCTCACTCGTATTGCCTACTATTTTCTGATGGATGTCTTTGAAGGATAAAATATTTCCAAAGATATCAATATGTTATATTATCAATAAAATCCTCATGGGAAATTAAAATTTGAGATGGTTTTTGTATAGAAATACACTGCCAGAGAAAAATGCATTCTGTATTAATTATCCGTCAAAATTAGTAACTACAAACTTTAAAACCTATGGAAAAATGCTGTTCTTAAATTAAACGTCGTAAGAAAATATTTAATATATTTCAACGATCATTTTTGTATCATTCGTATACCTAATTATTTGTTAATAAGACCCTAATTAACAAATTGGTCTATCCTTTCCAAACTGAAAAAAATCTTCTTCTAAGATGAATAAACAGGACATGACCCACGAATTTTTGATCAAGAGGGTTATTATCAATCTTATTTTTAATTTTTTTACAATTTTGATAATTTTAGTTACAGAACATAATTATTTAAACTGTTTATTTTTAACTTATATTAAAACTCATGTTTTTCTGTGCTAAACTACGTAAAGAAAATATTACTGTTTAGCTCACTGGATTTAAGTGACAGTACGAAAATTAATTTCATCGTAATTAATTGTAGCACTTTATTAAAAATGCAGCTTTCATTTCCATATTAATTAATAAATTTGAATTCTAAAGAAAAAAAATGCGCTTTACATTTTTAAAGAGAAAAAGTTAATTAATATGCTGAAATACAGGAAATAATATACTAGTTGAAATAATGGTTGTATAAAATGATATATTTCATGTATTTCTGCTTCGTTGAATTTTGAGTTTAAATGCAATGGATAATTCATATAGAATACATTTTGCATTATTTACCCTCAATATGAAAAAAAATTATTATACTAATTACTATTCTGCAATACTCACTCACTGTTCTATAACATACTGAGGATTTTTCATTATACCAGACAGCGCAGCTCATTTTACGCTGCATGACCATAGATTTCATTTCCCTATATGACTTAACTACAGTTTTCCTCGTGTTAACGGTGTGTGTATTTAACATTTCTATATTTTTAAAAGATGCTTTTTTCCTAGTGTACCTTTCACATTTAGCTTTGTTTTTCTATAATTTGTTCAATGTAAATTCCAGAGAATAGTTCGGTTTAAACTTCATAGAATTTAGCAGCATAGGAATTTTATATCAGTTGGTCGACAATAAAGACAGAACTGTTCAATGTCTTACTGTCAAAAGTAAAATGGTTTCTACTTACGAAACTACTACCCAACTGCTCTAGCTAGTCCATGGCACAATGGCAAAACCCCTGGAAACCCTTAAACTGAAACTAGCCTTTTCAGGTCTATAAATTAAAATTTACAAATAAAGTAGGATGTACAGCTGGAGTTTTATCTTAAGATTTTACGCAGTGTAACTCTAGTAGTTAACTAAAATTTAACTTTTTTGCTTATTATTGGCATCTTGTCTGTTTTGCAGTGCTAGACATAGATTTATCGACTGCATCACCAAGTTTAGCAACGAATGGATACCGTTGTAATAACTGCTGCGGGACCATATGTATACCTGAAGCACATACAAGTTCTTTCCACGCAGATGTTCGTCTGTAATCCCTCGCTGGTGTTTGTTCACCCTTTTTATGTCGTGTCTGTACTCTATGTAGATTTTCGAAAATTTTAGTAAAACTTTCTCTCTTCGTCTCTCCTAGGCAGGAATGGTCTATGATTTTTAAAACAGGTTTTCAATATTCGCAACTAAAAGAGTACTATATCCTACAATGAAAACCTTTTTCTATTTTATCTTTAAAAGTGCTTTTATTTAATTTTTCATTAAATTTTTTTTTACCCTCTAAAACGTGTTTTTTCATTAGAATATCATTTATTTCCTGGAAACTTTTGTACTGAATCTTTCACTTAAATTTTTTAAATTATGTTTCATCTAAAATATATCTTTTTTGAACACTATTAAAACAATTTAAAACAGTTGCAGTGGCATTAAAATACATGCAATGAAATAATATTTTAATAACTGCATATTTGGTTAGAATTATGAAAAGCAGAATTTTCTTTTAAGCTAGATGACAGCGTGTTACAGCATTTAAATTTATAAAAGGCAATTCAGAACCTTGGAAAACCTCAGCTTCAGAATTCTAAATAGTTTGTGGTTTACAACGATATACAAGGGATGGAACTATAATAGTGGCAACACTCTTCTGGAGCCCCCACTCAGTAGAAACCAGCAAAGCAGCTTAAACCACAGGTACGTCACATACATACCTGCCTTACCTCCGAGTGATTGCGCTATCCCCACAAACATCACACGCCTGCACAGAGACAGGATGAACACAGCCATGTTTTAGTTACCGGTCTATCATACGAAATAATTTGTTGCATCGTACTGATGGAAGGAAAAGTCTTGTGCGCACACTGTGGCTGATGTGTTTGTGTTTGCTCGCTGGGGATGGGAAGTGCTCTACCATCCCCTATATTCCCCGGACTTGTGACTTTGATCTCATCCCCAAGATGAAGGAACTGCTCCTAGGATTCCACCAGAGACTCTGCAGCTCTGATTACCGCTCCATTTGAAGGATAAACAGATCAGGTGCTGCCGAAAGCATACTGCAGCTTCCAGAACATTAGCAACGGATGTTAAACAGTGCTGGTTGTCGCCCAGTGGCTAAGTGGATAAGGCATCAGCCTGCCATGCCGGGGGTGTGGGTTCGATTCTCGCATAAGACTTGGCTGTATTCTGGGGAACCGGTCAGTCTTCCGCCTGCAATTGGAACCCCGTCTAGAAAGGGGAGCTGCAACCCATCGTCCATCGCCGGTGTCATCGTCTGTCAATAAAATTCTTCTGTGATTGTGTCATTTGTCTGTTTCTATGTCTTATATTCATATGTACACCAGACTAGGGTGTAATGTTGTTCATCCCCCAGGGACATTAGCCACACACACACAGTGCTGGTTACTTCTTTGCAGGGCTATAAAAGTTTCACCCCTGTATATCTTCTGTATACTTTGTACATACCTAGTTGCCACTATTAAAGTTCCATTTTATGTAGAAGTAGTGCAAGGCAAGGAAAAGTTCTTCAATGAACAGTACTGTACATTACAATTAGACTCATAGATGTTAAAATCCTTCCATGTGATCTCAATGTATCTTGTTGTTAACAAGTTTAAAATTTTCAGAAAAGATTTTACAGAAGAAAAAAGTATTCTCGATTCATTCAATTATTCCCCGTTTAGACTATACACTAGATTATATTTCGTGCTGTTATTTGAGATTTTTTTATATATTTTTTCTGTTTGCTATCGGACTTATATAATTCTGTTTTTTTTAACCTTTATTTCATCATTCAATTAATTCACACAGTTTTAAAAAAATAAAGTAACTAAAGTAAAGTTTGATGTATTGAAAGAAAATACGAGTGTAATCTATCCAGAAATCAATGAAAATCCCTTTTTCAGCTCGAGTGGATAGCAAATGAATAGAAAAGTTTTCTTAAGAAAATCAAGGCAAATAACCAAATCTATGAATGCAAAGAAAAATTGCCTCAACGTCAAGAAGAGTCCGATAACAAAGGCAAATGAAGGGAGGACGATGAGAAATGTCTACATCGTTAAGAAGTGCTTTGAATTGAAAACGCGATCGCTGATTCGTTGCTAGTAGATGAAAAAGGAAAGGGACGATATCGATGTCTTATGATGTTCAGGAATGGATATCTGGCTACCAGAATCATTCAGTTCGATACGTACAAATACAATTTATGGAATAAAGAACTGATTGGAAGAAAAACTATTATAAGAAATATAAAATTTCACTACAAATTGAAATTTTTAACTCAAATTCTCCACACATTTACAAACTTATCATAAAATACTGAATATTTTATACATACATACATACATACATACATACATACATACATACATATACATATACATATATATATATATATATATATATATATATATATATATATATATATATAATCATTTTTAATCAATTTTTTAGTGAAAAAGAAATAATTATTTCCTCCAAAGACATTTTTTCCTGCCATTCCTATGCAAATAGTTGAATAAATAATAATCCGTGAAGCCAAAAGTTAAATATTGCTAACCTCTGAAAATAATTGAATTTTCTATTTTTAAGAACTGATTACTTATTCACATTAACATAGTATTTTATTTTTAAAATATTATTCAAGAAATATGCAAGGATCGTTATGTATTGGTGTCCTAGGGATCCGAAAGCTTTAGATATATTTTTAATCAAATATATTTTCACATAAAAGTATGTATGAAAGTAACTCAATGTAGACACAATTCTTTAAAAATTCTCGATTCTACTTACCAAACAATCAGCACGTTCTGAGGTTTAAGGAAACAAACTACCATCTACAAACTGCTTCTTCAAAGTTGAAGCTTCTTTATTCGGATGTAACGTTAACCACGGGTTAAATGTTGACTAGTATAATCATTATTTTTGCTTTAGTTCGTAAATTTTCTGCTTCAGTCTTCATGAAACTTTAACAAGGTTACAAAATTATTTTACTTCAAAAATATCCATTACATTAATCTTTTTTAGAACTTTAAGAACGCTTCAGGGAAAAAAAATCCTGCTATCTTAATGCAATATTTTTCGAATAAAGAATTAAATTGACTATGATTGTCATAAAACTTAGATTTGAAAATCCCTTTACGACACAATGCAGTGCAGTGCAGAATTGTTATTTAATCGTAAACTGCCCAAAGAAAATACATTTTTACCCGGCAGCTTTTAAAGCATCAGAAATGCTAAACAATAAAGATTCCCTTTTACAACAGGGAATCTTTATTGTTTAGCATATAATATTTTCATATGTTAAACTTAAAATAGTTTGTAATCATGTTTTATAAAGAAAGTATTTCCTTTATAAAAGGTTTTTCCTATTTGTGAAGATCAAAACATTTCAAGTGTAGTACTTTCTTGAAACTGCACTCACAGATTAGTAAAATTAAATACTTTTATATGCTGGCGTGTATTTTTTAATATTGAGATTTATTTGGATAAACATTTTTTTTCAAAGTCTGGGAGCTGAAAAATATTTGTCAAATCCAAAACTGCAAGTTCGTTGATAAGAATTAGTTCTATGGTATTTAGTTCTCAAACATCCCTGAAATTTTTTTTATTATTTTATAATTATTATTTTTATAACAATTTTGGGTACTTTCCCATTATACTGATATACTATCCCATATACTGTCGCAAACCACTCGGCAAACTACGACTCTTGGCGAGAAAAAAAAAACGTACTCATATGCTTACAGAGACCGGGGTATTAACTCTAGAATATTTTTACTTACAAATCGCTGACGCAATCACCGCACCACAACTTTACAAATGAAACAACTCTAAGTGTATTTAAGAAATTATCAGGAATGGACATACAAATGAAATTTAAAGGTTTTTTAAAGATTCATTTTCTAACATAGCTCTGTCCATTTTTTACATACACTCACATAGAGTTGTTCTGCCGACTTCTTTTATACATTTCTTCTTGTAAACGAAATTCTTGTAGGAAAGGAATAACGATATATCTAGGGTGCGTGTTACAAAGAGCTTAAGTCTAAAACAGTGATTTAAATATACCAAGTTATTGGCTTTTATACCAATTGCAGAAATCTAATTTCGACTTGAATCTTTGATACAAAGAAATGTAATTTCCTTTACAAAATTGATAGACTTAAGCCTTTTATACAAGTCAAAAGATTTTTTTATCAATACAAACAAATATCTAAAAATTATTTTTTTGTACTTAAGCCCTTTACACCGGGCACCATAGATATATACCCCTGAAAGTAGAAATTTAGTTTGCAAAAAACAATAGTGATGTGAAAAGTCTATATTACCTTTTCTTCTTCTACAGAGGCTGTTCACAAATTTCTTAGACGATGTATATTGTATTCACAAAACTAAATTACATAAAATTCTTGTGTGTTTTTAATGTTATATTTGACATCCCTTATTATGAACTATCTTTCGACACCGCAATTTCCAGGATAATAATGCTTTTTGAAGTGTCAGAAGAGGTATTCTATCCCATTCCTCCTGAACAGCTTTCCAGAGTCCTGTAAGGGTTTTGGGACGACGTTTGGATAATGCAGATTTTAAAAGTCCAAAAGCACAAAAATCCATAGGTGATACATCGGGAGATTTAGTAGGGATATCAGTGAAGGGTATGATCTTGATACCAGTTTTTTATTCCATTTCTTTTAGGAAATTTACAGTGGATTTTGATGTGTGACTGCTAGCCTTATCCTGATGGAGTCTCACAGATTGATGGCACTGTGGGTAAAGCGATGGTATTTCATTCAGAAAAATTGACGATAAAATATGTTCCTGATAGTATTTGGAGTTAATCTTGACATTTTTTTCCACTCTCTTTATTTTTAACTTGCCATTATAAGAAAAACCAGCAACAATCATGAATCCCTTAGAAAAACTTTCTTTCGATTCTTTGAACCATGTACTTAAATTTTTTTCTTCCCTTTTATGATAATAAATGGCTCTTTTTTTGTTGCAATAATTTAAATACACCCATGATTCATCTATTGTGACAATTGTTTTCCATTTTTCTTTGGATAAGTGCTTCTCATATAGAAATTCTGCAGCGTGTCCTGCGTTCAGCGATATGATTTGGAAGAAGACGATGCACATTGAGTTTTTTCTCTTTCTTAAGATTTAAATCAACGTTTATCATTTTGTTTACAGTGGACACCGAGCATTTTAATGATTTTACAACTGTACTTTAACTAGGGGGATTTTCTTTTAACATTAAACAACGTACCTTTGCAATAGTCGAAGATGTCCGTTTTTTCCTTGGATACTTGTTTGGAATTTTTGTCCCACTTGAGGCTCCAATTTGACTTTTTTTCCTTTCTTGTTGACGATATTACCTATCGACACTTTAGATATCACAAAACCATGACTCTCACATCGTTTTTGGATAACGGAGTATGCATATTTCTCTTCGGAAAGAGCATAAATGTAGCCTTCGAACCACTGCGTTGTTAAAAACGCCATTTGGAATAAAAGCAAAACTTTCAAGCCGCAGACGATAATTTTGACTTCTAAAAACATAGTACAACTGCAATTATTTCTTTTGCAGCAAACGATTTTTTATTACCGCTTACCAAAATAGTCTAAAAAATGTGTGAACAGCCTCTGTAGTCCTTTGGTTTGTTTTCCATTAGCTTTAAAATGTAGTTCGAAAAATTGGTAATACGATAGGAAAAGTCAGTATTTCCATGTAATTTAACTAGCAACTTTTTTTCATAACGCTGGCGAAAGGTCGTTATAATGGGAAAGTACCCCATTTTAAGTTAATAAAAATTTCCCCAAAGTAGGAATTCACATGTTAAATTGATTAAAAAAATTACACATTTAAAGAGATCAGTAACAATTTCACTGGAATACATCATTATACCACTTATTGTATGATCATCGCATCTCCAGAAATATTTTCATATACTTTTAATCAAATTTAGTTACTTTCCAAAAAAAATCGTATCCTCAAAGCACGAATCTCAACTTAATAGAAATAGATTCGTTGAGGGAAGTAAAAATGATTCATAAATCTTGAATAATGTTCGATATATAAAGTAGTTTATTTCAATAAAATTCCTCACTCCCACAGGAGACATAGCTCTGACGGGAGAGACGGGGATGGAGCAAATAGATTTTCCATTTCACAATAAAGCATAAAAAATAAGCATTAAATCTTCGATCATATTATGTGATAAACTAACAAGTTTGCACGCTGTGAAATAGTCTAGGGATTGAATATTTTGGTGGCTGTTGAACAAAGCACGTTAAAATTTAGAGGTTTTCAGAAGATATGAACTTAAATGGACATATGGGATATGTTTATTATTAATTATATTACTTTTATCATATGATCTTATAGTTTTGGGTGATCGGAACTAATCTAATTATAAATAGTCATATTATAAATACATCTCATTATTATTATAAGTATGTTAAGTAATTTTTTTAGACATTACCTTGTTAACTAAGGCATTTTCTTGTAATAGATGTCAATTGCTTGTATCTGTATTTGATGTAGGAAATTACAATACGTAGAAGGTATAACTGCACTTAAATATAATTTAACTGAATCAAAAATAGTTTAAAAGTATGTTCTTGTATTTTTATCTTCTATTTCAAAGGTCAGGAAAAATAGACATGACATTTCTTGTATCATGTGAACAATACTACACAAATTTCCTTTTACAGCAATGCAATATTGTGAATCAAATATTTAACTTTATTAAAAGATATGTTTTTCATACTTTTCTTAAAAAGTAGTGTATATAAGCTAACTAAACTGATTTTTAAAGATAATTGATAAAAATTTACAATAGTATTGAAAACGAATTTACTACGCACCTATGTCTGATACTCATATTCTAAAATATAACTACTTGATTTTAATCTATCAGTAAGTGAAGAAGAAAAAAATATATATCAGCCAAATTTAACTTTATAAAATAGAAATAAAAGCATTAAAATATAAATTTGAATATATTATTATTTCCATAAACTTAATAAATAAACTTAATTTTACACCGCATATTTTGTAAATATGCCAAACGACAGATTTTTTTTTCATATATAGGATATTTTAAAATCCCGTTACAACTATGTTCAGCTTTACTGGCTTTACAATAGAAGTTATTTATCATACGAAACAAATTTACACACTTCAGAGCTAAAATGTACTTAAAGTTTTAGAAAATATCGATGTGAATTCTAAGTAATTTCCTATTTTGGACTTTTAATTATAATAGGAACTCAATTAATTACACCAGAAAAAGGAATAAACAAATTTCCATATGATGCAAAGAACTTTCGCAAGACAGTTTACTTGTAGGGTTATATATATATAAATTTTCAGTAAAGATTAACTGATTTAGAACTTATTTCCAACTAAATATTTAATCTAAACCTTTTGTCCTCGATATTTTTAAAATGAAATTAATATAATGCCATCTCTGAGTATATTATCAATAAAAGAGTATAATAAACGCTTTTGAGATGAATTAAAATGTTTAATTGATTCAGGTATATATTAAATGAATACCTTAAATTCCATAATAGTTGTATTCAGTGTACTATTAGTAAAAGAAATGGTGATGGAAAAATCTAATATTTTGAAGAAAGTGCACCTAAAATGCTTTGGTTGTGATCATATGATTGTGATATTTCATACATGAATAGTTTCATAGTTTAACAAATAATTCAAGTACATTTCGCAAGTCAACAATTTTTTAAATATAACTTGGAACTCAATGCTGCGTTTTATATTCCTAGAAGTGGATTATTGAACGGAAAAAAGGTAGGTTTAATTTGAAAGAATTCCTGTTTCAGGTTAAAGCATTCTTTTCTAAACATCATACGGATTTAGGCTACTTGGGAACTTTTTACATAATGCATTCCGAACAAGAATATAAATGGGGGAAATATTACTAATGTGTGTTTTTCTTACATACCATACAATCGATGAGAATAAGTATCGAGTTTTAGGTACTGAAACCAAACATTATACATTTTTCACTGAAAAAAATGTGGAAAATGATATTTTATGCATGTATGAGCCTCATAAAAATAAAAAGGAATAAAATTTTGTTATCGGAACAAAATTAGCATATTTCTCAATGGGCTAATGCTCCACGAATTGAATTTCAGAGGAAGATCACATTTTCCATCGTATTTGTCGTTGGTCGTTTGAATATTTGTATTTCAGGAAAGTAAGAAAAGAAAGGAAGTATATTTAAAGCCTTCAAATGCAATTCTTTCGACGAAAAAAGAAAGCAATTTATTTCCCGGAGCACTGTCATTCTGACTGATTTATAATTCAAAACTGAATACTCCTGGAAACAAATGTAACATCTCGGCCAAGTAAAATATATTTAAATATACGTTTTCACTGCAGTCTGTGAAACGAAGTTTCAGTATCGGTAAATATTGGAACCGAACGAAATTAAAACATTATTTTTTTTAACTGTATACATTTTTGGGAAGGCACGTTGGGTGTAGTATCATGAAAATTTGGTATAATGGCGAAAAAATATTTTTACAGAATTATATTTATATGATTCAACTTAAAATTGCCTAGAATCGAAGTATATCATAAAAACTCATTTTTTACAAACTTTAAAATTCTATAAAGTGCATAGCTGAATTTAAAATCTCGATGCCTTCATGTAGTCATTTACAGAATTCCTTTAGTGTTATACACATCGCTACGATACATTTTGAATAATGTATTGTAAAATGTTGTAAGCTATCATGTAAAATTTAATATCCTTATCATTATCATTTTCAGTTTGTTAACCAATTACTTTTAGTAATTTTCCATGACTGCCGAATTCAACAGGCTCCAATTTTTAAATATATCCTGTCATTATTTTTGAAAAACGGAGAAGTAAAACATATTTAAAGGAAGAAAAGGAAGTAGTATGTTACTCGTTACAAACGCATGTAACGGGCTACCTCTTAAAAACTAAGTTTGCGTAAGATTTCAACTCTCAGAGATCAATGCAGTAGGGACCTACTCATAAGAAGCAGAATATTATCGTCGGAAACCAGCTAGAAAGTAAAATATTTTGAAGAGTTATATTAACCAGAAAACAGATTGAGTAAGGGCGAAGTGATGGAAATGATTAGCAGGAGTTAGTAAGCTCTTAGTAAAGAGCTGGCTTTCGGCTCTGAGGGTGCTCGGATCGAATCCCTACGCGCGCCATCAAATACCACCATCTCTAGGCCAGATATATGCACGTTAAATAAGTAGACCGGAAAGTCCCTCTATGCGGTCAGAGAGGGTGGAAGAGGATACGATCTCCCAGTCGTTGGCCCTGGGGGGGGGGGGGGGTGCTCGGTCAAAATTGAGGTGGCAACTAGCTAAGACGGATTCCGACCCTTGTGGAGCTATATATACCGGAGTCGCACATTTCAGCCCGAAGCCTGTATGGACCTGGTCTGCAACTTCCAGCCAGGGGACATTAAAACCAACAACAACAACTGAGGGTGCTGGAGGAGATTCGTATAAACTTTAAGGTGTTTACTGGTGTGAAATCTACGTACGAGATTATTTCGAATATTTTCATTGATTTTTTAGTTGTACGCTCAAGTTATAGTAACAAATAAATATCATACATTTTTTAATTGTACACTGCTGGACACTGTAAATGCAACACCCTGAAGGAAACATGCAAATAACATGAAATTTACAACATGCATTAGCGGAGGTGAGATATGCAAATGATTAAAATTTTAGCGCAGACGCACATCACGCGCGCCTGTGGCGCCACTTCAAAGCGCTATTTAAGGCTTGGAGATTTCGACGATTTCAAGTTCGGCAATTGTGTTTTTCTTGTGTTTTTTTTTCAAAAAAAACGATCAATTATGCCTCGTCGAAAACACCGATCATATTTTGATCAAGTATCCGAGTTCGACAGAGGAAGGATAGTGGCCTACCGAGATTGTGGATTATCTTTCAGGGAAATCGGTAGTCGTGTTGGACGAAACCAAACAACTGTAATGCGGATATGTGATCGTTGGATGCAGGAGGGTACGACGGACTGGCGTGTTCGATCGCATCCACCTCAGCGCACCACTTCACGTGATGACAGGCAAATTGTGCGCATGGCAGTGACGGATCGCTCAGTCACATCACAAACCATAGCACAGCACATGCAGTCTGTAACGCACCATCTAGTATCTGCGCGTACCATTCGACGCCGTTTACAGCAGAGTGGTCTGTCCACAAGACGTCCATTGCTTTGTCTACCCTTGACGCAGAACCACAGACGTCTCCGCCGCCAATGGTGCGATGACAGAAGGATGTGGACGGCAGAATGGAATGAAATTGTCTTTACTGACGAGTCACGCTTCTGTCTGCAACACCACGATGGTCGCATTCGAGTCTGGAGACACCGTGAAGAGAGGATTCTGAACAGCTGCGTTATGCACCTTCACACTGGTCCTTCACCGGGTATTATGGTATGGGGTGGTATTGGATATCACTCTCGCACACCTCTAGTACGCAATGCCGGTACTTTAAACAGCCAGCGCTACATCTCCGAGGTGTTGGAGCCAGTTGTCCTTCCTTACCTTCAGGGCTTGCCCACAGCCATATTTCAACAGGATAATGCGCGACCACACGTGGCACACATTGTCCAACGGTTCTTCGCCAATCGCCAGATTGAATTGCTTCCCTGGTCGCCTCGCTCTCAGGATCTTTCGCCGATAGAAAACATGTGGTCCATGGTTGCTCTACGATTGACCCAGATTCCATCCCCAGCTGCCACAGCAGATCAACTTTGGCAACGTGTGGAAGCTGCTTGGTCTGCTGTACCCCAAGAACTCATCCAAAGTCTCTTTGAATCAATGCCGAGGCGTGTGGCAGCGGTGATCTCCAACAATGGCGGCTACTCTGGCTACTGATTTTGGCAGGAACCACACTTCACAGAAGTCTATAAATTTAATCATTTGATACTTGGTCAACATGTTATCTACAAAATAAATTTTGTTGTGATATCTCTTGTCTTTCTTGGTGTTGCAATTTGGGTGGCCAGCAGTGTAGTTTTACCCTTTTTATCAGTGCATCTTAAATATTTACAAGACAATTATGATAAACGAATAAGGTAATTCTTTATAACAGTTGGTGTCAACCTATAAAAAAAATCAAATATTTATGATTATCATTGAAAATGAGTTATGAACGAGATAATGTCCAGTATTGTGTTGAAACATTAACTAATTTACCTATGGGTTATTCATTGAATAGTTTCCCACTTTTCTTCAGCCACGTCAGCCTCAAAAAAAAGAAAAAAAAAAAAAAGACTGTGGGATTTGGGATCCCCATATCTCAGAACAGTCGGTACCCTTCAGAATATTTGTTAAGTCCCACATATCTTACACAATTTATATTTTTATATCTTTAAAACAGAACAATGACCAGTACGGGAATCGAACCCGGACCAATATTTTAATCGCTGACTTACAGTGACTTGTCACTAAAGAGCCCTAGAACATCAAGCTCCCTCTGTGATGCTGTAGATTGCAGTTAATATCTTTACTGCATATACATATTCTTTATAATTTGTACAGATTTCTTTTAGACATTTTACTCTGCTCTGTTCCGAGCCGATCCTTATTTAATAGAGATAAGAAAATATTTCAGTTAACCCTTTCCAGCATGGTGGGATTAATGGAGTACCACCTAATTAAACATTTTTTGCCTTAGATTCTATTCACTTGAGCTGTACTTCAAATATAGAATACAATTGGTTTTTAGTTAAAGTTTTAGGTTGTAAATGTCAGAACATAACAGGGTTCTTCATTTTTGCATGAAAATTAGAAAGCAATCAGTGAAAAGTGTCTCTAGGACTCCTCATTTTTTGAAGGATTTTGAAAATATTTATAAATGTAAATTGTTGCTAATTGCATTTTTCATTCTTTAAACTTATTTTATAAACAAAAAATATGCCATTTATAATACATTTTAATGTTTATTTTTCTCTTGAATTATGTGAGTCTCACTACACACTTGAGATTTTCACCGATAGATGGCAGCACTGCAATTTTCCATTGTTATGAATTAATTATTATATTTTTTCCGTTATTTTTGGTTAGTTTTTCAGCCATTTTAGTATCAGGCGCCTTTATTTAGGTGCTGTCACTGATAGTAAGATATAGAAATAGTTGGTAAACAACAGAGATCTCCCAGAAGCCTTTGCCCTAAGAGGTTAAAGGAGTTGTACGAAAGGGCGTCAAGAATTTGCTTCTAAGAAAAGCGATTGTACGACGTTGTGGGTGGTCTAGCTATAAATTCCAGTGAGACAGATGTAAACCTTGACGGTTACTGAAAGCCAAAGCAATATATTGACAACTGAAATTTGGGAAAGCCAGAATTTTCCATTCAGAATAGGAATTTTTTTAATTGATAATTCTAAATAATTGTTATTATATATAAATATGTGTAATAAATATCGAAAATTTAGTTTAAAGCAATTGTTGGCGGTATTTTATTGTATATATCTTATTTTCATTGATTATATTATATACTGCAAAACTATTGTAAATCACTATGGTGCAGGGAATGTCTTTGTTGCATGGTGGGACAAACGATATCCCACCTCCCCCTGTAAAAATAAAAACAGCAAAAATTTTTGGGGGGCATAAAATATCTATGTAAGTGCATTTGATCCTTCATACAACATTTTTTCCAAATTTCATTTGTATTTTAATATAGCGTGCCGCCAAGAGTTAAACACATGCTGTGACCTAAAGGAAGTTTTCCGCCTTTCATAGCGTTTCAGCTGGAAGAGAAAAAGCATAACATTTTCCACTCAGAAAATGTGTTAATCATCATATATCCTTAAGCTTAAATATTTTTCGACAGTGAATTTTCGATTTATTTTCTAATGAAAACAAGTTTTCGTTCATTTCTGATTCCTCCGGGAATTTTCTAATACTCAAACTATAATTTAAAATCAAGGTAAATATTGATTTAAAATCAAAATTTTTGTTCCCGCGCAGGACATGAAAAATTTACGCAAAATATCTTTTATTTACTGAGAGAAGCAGCTTCTTTATTTATGGAATTTTTTGTACAACTCCAGGGAGCACTAAATGGAAAATTGCTTTAAATCTGCATAGAGACTTGAGAATTGGTATCAATTACGAAGTCACATAAATCTATCCTTTCGAAAGGAGCAGAATTAAATTTAACGAAAAGCTCCCGGCATATGCAGTTTTTTAGCTGAATGTATTGATATTAATTCAGGGAATAAGATTAATTGGTTTATTGTTTACTCAAGAAAATATTAATATTAAATTTCATGATTAAACGTATTTCATTAACTTAAGAGAGGTTTCTTAAAAGTTCTTCTTATATTATTAAGTAGTGGATTTTTCTGAACCAATAAGAGTAAGAGTTTCTGTTTGGAACCCCGAAAAGACATTGACTGAGTCCCAGAGATGTTTTCTATTAAAATTTTTTGGTCTTTAGAATTATTTATTATAATCATAGGTTCCTGGCACAATTTTGTCATAGGGACATGACAGTAGTGTCACGGCAAGGGGCAGGAGAATAGAAAATTACGGGACGAAGTAAAATAATTGCTAAATATAAGAAAGAAACATGGCAAATGACGGGCAATAAAAACAGAAAGGGAGAGAGACAACAATATAGCGAATCGAAATATATAGATTGTGTTTGTAGCAAGAAGTATAAAATAAAAGTTCAAGAGAGTGAGTTGCAACAAATAGATGAAAAGAAGAAAGGGAAGACTAAATTTATGATGGCTATAAAACAGACCACCCTGCTTGATGCCGAAGCATGGAAAAAAGTTAAATCAGAGGGAGAATTTTATAAATCCCACCCTCGGTACGCATTGGTGAAAAGGGGATTGAGAGGAGGCAGCCACGGACGAATGACGATGGCATGGTAATAATATGACCAATGGAAATTGTAAGAGGTGGAGTCAGCATTAATAAGAGAAAATAATATGAAATAAGAAAGGAAGGCACATTAACCTATGAGGAGAGTTAGTTAGAAGTTTTTGGAGATAGAAGTAGTGTCAATCCGATGAATATGTACGAAGAAACCCCGATGATATAATATAAGTCGTGGCCCATGCAAAGGAGCCCAAATACCTAGGAAGAGAGTCCCGTGTCGAGGGTCCCGTGTCGAGGGTCCCGTGTCGAGGGTCCCGTGCCGAGGGTCTGCAAGGAGTGAAGCAGTCAGAGAATCGATGAGCGTGCCCCAGTGTCCCGTGTAGAGTGTCTGCCATGATTGACGGAGTCTATTGTGACGGAGCCTATTGACGGTGCCTTATATCAGTGATTATGTTTATAAAATGTTATCATAATAAGTGAATGAATTAAATATATGACTCGTAGTGAATTAATTTAGTAGTAAAGAAATTGTGAGTAATGTGTAAATGAAGGAGGAAATATTTAGTAACTTAATGAATATTTAGTAACTCCAATGAAGGAGGAAATATTTAGTATCGTATTATTTATGTGTTTTAATATTCAATAAATTAATTTGTCAGTGTAAACCAGAGTTGTTTCCATCATTTGGGAATCACAACAATTAATCAATGTACTAACCACAATCTTAAATCAACAAAATATAAAATCATAATCATCATTAATAGTATATTTAATACTAATAACCCAATCAATTAATATAAATAATTTTTCACCGCCACAAATTTCATATACAAAATGATTAATATCAATTAATACAATACGGTTCGTATAAGCATTAAGCCTACATGTCAGAACTTTGACATAATAATCACATTTTTACATGACAACAATTAAATATATTTTAGCTCTCTATGATAGAACAATACATAATAGAGCAGTTTACCTCTTCTGTAGGTCTGAAATATAAGTATGTAATCTGGTACTGAAATAAAATAGCATTGAAAAGTTAAAGTGTGCAATAGAATATACATTATCTTTTCAACTTACCGTTAATTAGTCTCTATATGGAGCCTACACATACGCGAGAATTATTAGAACATAGTCTGCCATATATGAAAACTTTTAAAGTTTATGATATTTTAGAGCGTCACGAACACATAACATACATGTTTTGTACATATTTACAGGTAAACTAAAACAATACAGCCACAGCAAACAAATGAAGCATTGAGAAAAATACAACCGCTGAAGGGGCTAAATCAGAACAATGAAATTTAATAAATTAGAGAAATCAAACAAAAAAAAAAACTTCTGCGATATAAGTTGAGGTTAATTCGAGACATCTCATAACATTCTTTCACACAAAACCAAAAATTAAGTTTTGAAGAAACAATTTAAGGTTGTATAAAAATGTATGCCCTGTAGGACGCAATATTGATACAAAAATTATTATTTTGAAATCTGCATGTAAGTGTAATAATGTAATACCATGTAATAAAAATAGGATTTGGAAATTTTCGCTTCGGTAATTTCGATTTCAATCGTAATGCGACATTTTTTACTTTAGTCATAATATCACTTAGGGAATACCACGTAGAATATTTCGCACTTCCATTTTGCCCAATTTTAGAAATGTTACAGAAGAAATAAAATCTGTTTATGTAGCAACTTTTTCGTTTTTTTCACAGTAGATAATTTTATCAGGTTTCATAAAAAAGGACTAAAATTAGGTTAGTAAAAAAAAAATTAGATTTTTAAAATTGATAAGAAAAGGACCTATTAACTAAGGTTATTAGTGTTATTTACTTTTCATTCTTCACTAGAATGAACAAAGTATTAAATGTTATATTCATTTGCAAATAACCATTGTAAAATTATGCTTACAATGGGTTCTAATTATCAGTTAATCTATATGTTGGGTGGATTAAACCGCAAAATTTGCCCCACACCTAATTTTCTGAAATAAAAAACCTTTCACAAGAAAGTAGACTTGATGAGGCTAACTAAAATGCCTTTATTTTTCTTAAAAAAAGGGGATCGATTTGATCCAATAGCTTGGAAGAAAAATATTTACAAAAACTTAACCATTAAACAAAAAAAAATACAGATAAGCGTGTCATGAACGGGCGAAAATTAACCTACTTAAATTTTGAAAAAAACTACTTATACTGAATGGTAAAGCTTGGGATTGTTATAGGAAGAAAGGAGGGATACAAGCTTAATGGCTCGACAATTCGTCGCAAACACATCTAAACATCAAACTTGCTGCGAAAACAGCTACAAGCACTATGGCTGAAAGTCCCAACTCACTCGCAGAATAGTTACTGCTTAAAACCCCCACTCGCTGAAAAAATACGTACATCTTAAAAACTTGTTGTATTTACTTGTACAAACCCCATTGGCTGTGACGCGAGAGCTTCGTAATTCGAGTCCTGCCTTCAAAGTAGAAAAATCTGCATATTATTTTATTTTTATTTTAAACCATCCGTTCATGACAAGTTTTTAAATATCGCGTTTTCCGACGAAGAGAGGACAAATACTACACTATATCCCAGGAATATTCCACCTCGCTAAAGAACCCATAAGTGCTAGTCTTAATTCTTAATTATTATTATTATTATTGCATACAACCGCGATAATTTTCCTGTCAGGTTGTAATTTGTCGAAGTAAATTAGAAAAAGTCCAGTAGATGGTGAGGCTTGTCTGTAAAATGATCTAATTTCCCATCATGTCATGACAACTTATTAGCGCATTATGTTTCTTCGACGCCAACGTAAGTCTCGCTCCTGTAAAAAGGCTTAAGGCAATTTTAACATGGGGTCAATACACTAAAATAAGGATTTCAATTACTAAAGTTGCGGAAAGGTGAAATGCATGTTTTTAGAAGATAGGGGGCCGGGCTCTTTTGAATATTTTATCCCTTGTACATCAGGAAAGTGCTTTTGAGAAGGAATTAAATATTGATAAAAATGCACTTAGAGTTTCAAGTAGAAAATATCCATCTCCGCCTTTATTTATTTATTCTTGATAAGTGAGGAAGACAAAAGTTTCTAAAGTAATGTCGTCCTGAAAATTAACTGTAAGACGGTTTTTGACTTTCTGTCGTGTTCTTTCTCACTCTCATTGAAGATTAAAAATTTATGTATAGTGATATGGACGTTTTTAAAAAGTTTATAAAGGAGGTAGTAAAAAAAATAAACTTTTTACAAGGTTAAAAAATGAAGTTGAGAATACAGCTACAAGAGTGATGGAAACATAAATTTGAATTGTGATCTAAATGTAAGTCTTGTTTTATAAGTCTTAAAGTCGTGAGAATTAACTAATGTATTTTTAAAAAATCCTTTATGAGAAAGGCAAAATTAATTTGTCGCTTTACGAAACGACCCTCATCTCTCTCCATGATAATAATTATATTTGCCAATAAAATTACCTCTAATTGAGGATTCTATCTACGGTCGAAGAGGCGAGGATAATTTAATAGGCTCGAAGAATAATTTTTTCTTTGAATCAGACGAATCAGTTCAAATACGAGGACGTCCGTTTCCCATAGTGAAATTCCAATTAAATATTAAGGTGTGTCGTTGAGCGTCTAGATTTACTTAGGATAAAAGCAGATCCTGTATTAACACTGAGACGTCTTTATTTGTAATTACTGTCTTATGGCAATAAGTATAAAGTCTTATTACCATCTTATTATACTACTGTGCCAGATGCCCTGATGTGCTGACTCTGTTGCCAAAAACACCTTGACGCGTCAGCCAGTCTCCGTGTATTGTTTATAAAATATGTCCCGTGACGTTTTCATCGCAAACAGAAAGTACATGTGCTGGAGCGCACTGTGATATATGTATTATGTGTTCGTTCAAATTTAATTTATTGAAAGAAATGTTAAGAGTCAGTTTGGATTACTGGGTCTTAGAGAAAAATTTATAAAACTTCCTTAATGCAACAACTTTTGTGGCTTCAGCAGTTTCTGCATCTGTAGTCATACAGAAAACGTTCTAAAACTAGCATTTTTCCTCCCCTTGTCTGTCTAACAGACAATTCGCATTAATTTACCAGCACTCAACATTTTGAGAAAGTTTATCACTTGAAATTAGAAGCGAAAATTTCACTTTTCTCCAAAGGTTCACGCACAAGTATTGTCTTGGTCACTGAGAAAGAATCTGTTGGAGGTATTTAAGAAAAACCATACTTCACATAACAATCGCAAGTAAGTTTATGGCTTGCCCTATAAACAGACCAATGTCTTAATACTTCTTAAAATATCAAAATTAAATGAAAAAGCTTATCAATGTTAGTTACGTATGATAAATTTAGAGCAATAAGAAAGAGAAAACATAATGATGAGCCAGACATGTTACCGGGACAAAACTTCAATGTTCCGTACTAAGCCAAACAGGACAATAAATCCTTCTTAGATTATATTTCTAATGCTTACTCCATACCAACGACGACGGAGACGAAAATCATGTATCTTCGTTGTTGCGCATGCGTATTACAAACAAATTTTCACTCTCCCGGTTCGTCTCCGTCTCTGGTCTCTGAGGTTTCAAGTTGGAAAAAGTTCAACTTTTGTATCTGCAGCCATGCCCAACAGCCAATCAGAATAGAAAGAGAATATTTTGCGCATGCGCAAACAAATTGCCTCTTCTCCCCGTCTCCTAGCAGTGTAAAAGCTTCAGTGTAAAAGCTTTTATGACAGCCACAGAGACAGGTGGCAAAATGTGTCTGTCTTTCGCTGCTGTCGCCGTTGGTGTGGAGTAAGAATTAGTCCTTCCGAGCTTATATAAATTAAATGGGTAGTATAAATTGCAGAAAACAGTAGATGATCTTTACATAAAGCTATCTCTCCATTTTAGATTAGAAGATGTTACAAAGCAGATTTGAGAACTTCGTTCAGAACTAAGTAAAAAGTTTAAAAGGATTAATATATCTATAGGAAGTTAACCATTATGAAGTTCACCACAAAAGTTCTTCAGTTTCATAGTAAGATGAAATTAGTCTAATTTATAGCTTTCAAGTCGTAAAGAACCGAAATAAAAAACTGAATATATTTAAAAGGAATTTTTGAACTCAGAATTCTCAAATGCCCCTAAACAAGCATCTTTAGGTCAAACCCATAGAATGTTTGAAATGACTGGAAAAGTGCTTGCGTCAGTTTCCACAAGTGGCTTTAGAGGACTGAATTTTCGATATCCTTCGAAAGAGTGATATCAATCGTGGGCAATTCAAAGAATAGATAGTGGCAGACATGCTTTATAAAGTTACTTTATTTTAAGTTTAATGTATCTACCAGCAATTGTATGCTTTTTTCTTTGGATAATATTGAAATTTGAGTTTCTTCATTCCAATGCCACCGATAAAATAAGAAGATACATTGCTATAAAATAGATCTATTTGTACAAAATAAATGTATAAAACAATTGAAAATCTAAATGTTTAAAATTGAAACTTGAAAATGAAAACAAATTAATCTTGTCTAAAGTTAGTAAAGCACAGAATAAAGTAGGTACGCAACTGAACCTTTGTTTACAAAATTGTGCATGGCTGACTGCTTTCATTCAATTAAAATTTTATTTTAATTTTAACTGTGAAATGTTGCTTATTTCAGGGAATCAAATGATTCTATATAACATTGATCATATGTCCTTAACTCAGTACTCAACTCTAAATTCTCATTGTTTAGTTAAATCCTCAACAGGATACTACATTTTTCATTTCGAATACCATTTTTACAAAAAAAATTCAGTTTTTAACATTATTTAAATATAATTATAAAACTTAAATATAAGATATATTTCTTCCACCATACATATAATTATTAGCTGTTTTCAGTAAGCAAACGTTTACCTGTAAGCAAAACGAGCCTCTTTCTTCTACAATAAGGTTACAAAGGTTTTAGCCTATTTTATATTCTGGAACTTTGCATGGGTGTTTAAAGAGGTACGATCTGATTATAATCACTAAAAAGGTTTTAATTCATCCTAAAAATGTTTTTGGCATTTATGAATAGTTTATCGTGTCTAGGTCAGATATAGGCACGTTCAATCCGTAGACCGGAAAGTCCTTCTGTGGGGTCAGTGGTTGGGGAAGGTACGATCCCCCCAGATGCGTATTCGGTGTGTGTGTGTGGGGGGGGGGGGGGGTTGGCTCGGTCAAAATTGTTACGGCACCTAGCGAGTTCGGACTCGGACCCTTCTGGTGCTAGTATAAACCGGAGTCTCACTACTCAGTCCGCAAAGCCTATATGGACAGGGTCGGAAACTTACGCCCTAGGAGCATTAAGAACAACAACAAGAATGGATATGATAAATTTTGTGATTGACTTTTAACTGCGTGAAAGTTCCAGACTGTATTTTATGTACAGTGGCTTAGTTAAACCGCTAAAAGTACAAAAATAAGAAAAACTTCTATATTAATGATGTTTCTACAACCTTAATTAAAACGGAGAACTGTTCATTTATAAAGAAATGATTTCGCAATCCTGTCTTAAAAATACGCAACAAATTATCCAAAGAATTTCAGAAATGAGTCCTTTGGGGGAAAAAAAAGCTTTTACTTTAATTTAGCTATTTAATCATTTTGATTCGTTGAACAAGTTCCTTACACAAAAGGCTTATTTTTTTTAAAATAGCCAAATGTAATGATAAATACTACAAAAGTAGGCAGAAGTACCTTATTTAAGATGTGTTTACAACCTTTATCAATATTTCGAAGAACTAACAATGTCATAAATTATCTAAAGAATTTTAAAATGAGAAATAGGAAACAGGAAACATTTTTTTATAAACAGCCTTTTACTTTAATGGAGACACGGAATATTTTTTTACGCATCAATGGCTGACAAACCTTACGTGTTACATATATTTTTCTGGCATGTATCTATTGACACCTTTCTCAGTTCTTTTTAGACAAATTTGAGATTGAAGTGTCTCTTTCATTCTTAGTATCTTCACCCCTACTCTAAATATGTTTAGAATAACTGGACTCATAATCAGCTACTCTTCTTCTAGCTCCTTTCTTACGTATTGCAGAAAAACTTTTGCCTTGCTATGTCACGTTTAAATTTCGATTATATTCCCTTATTTTATCCATTTTATATTTAATTATTCTACTATGCTTATAAAATATTATTTTATTGGTTAATAATGAACTTTTTGTGACTCCGATAAACTTGAGATGTTAGTAAACACGAGAATAGTTTTCAGAGACCTATGATAAAAATCTTGAAACAATTCATGTGACCCATGGTGACCCATTTAATATGCCCTTTTGGTGAGTCTTTTCCTGCATAAATGTATTGCCCTACCAATGCCAGAATAGCATAAACCTCGGAACTGTAATCCACCTTTTGTTCAAATTCAGTTTCACGAATCCCTTCAGCAATATCATTAATATCAGAATAAGAAACTTTAATCTCGCTTCTTGTTTTCACTCTTGCAAGACCTTACTGTCTTTTGCGGTTCTCTGCTTCAGATATTAATTTCGACCTATATATGTTAACGTAAATTAAAACACGGGCGAGGGTATGATTCACCCAATTCAAATTTTCTGAGCGAGATCAGAAAAATTCTCGGAATTTAGATAAAATTTTTCCTTTGGGATCTTGACCTTGAGAGGTACTGGAAAATCTTGAATCGTCACGTTCAATCTTCAATTATTTGAGAACAAAAGATTTAGGGGTCGATGTCAGGCGGCGAGTGTGAAGAATTAGTTCATCGATCTTCTCAGTCTCCAAATTCAACATTATTTTTTCAAATTCTGATCACTGGAATTCTTTTTTTGCCATTCACAAGCATGTAGAAGGTTCGTTAAAGTTCTTATTATCCGTAATGAGTTTAACGAGAAAAAATGCTATAAAACAGAGGAATCTGTGCATCAATTCGTAAATGCTTAGATGGGGATTCATTCGGTTGGAATCAGAGAAGAGTTGCAAATCAGACAGAAGTGCTCATATAATTAATTTCCGTGAAATTCTTTACGGTGTTTAAACTGAAGCATAGTTTCTTAGCAGGAATTGCCTTACATCCAGTCATTGATCCAAATTATCATTAATTGATTAATTATCCTCTAAATGTGGCAGAAATAGAGCCTTGCGTCTTGTAGTATCTAGCTAGCGTTCAAACTATTAAGACTTACTACTGGGCGTGTAAGGAAATCTTATTTTAAATCAGTTTCCTCACATACTAGTCTTTGTTAAGGCCAAAGACAATGGACAAAATGTGCATTCAAATATAGTTATCTATTTTTTCGACCATTCCTAATTTGTCATCATGAGTATGTTTGTTATCATATTTTTCGAATAGTCCTTTATATTTCGCATTTAAACCTTTCTTTGCTATTATAACGAGTATTTCTCATAGCATAGATTTAATCTCTGTCCTTTCAATCTGTGAAAGGACGATCTAACCTGCTATCCTACCGTATCATGATCAGGAAGTCTTAGCTACAAATAAAGTTGAAGATTAATCAATATTTTTTAAGACCCTTGCCATTTCGTCTCCAATTACGTTACTTTTTAAAATAAATTTAATATTATAACATTTTAATTACATAAAGTTCATCCAGCACGTGCGAAGAATGGTTTTGTAATATCAAGGGAATCTAATCAAGAAAGAGGTTTTTAAACTGCTTTATCAATTTTCAAATAAACAGATAAATACTGCAGATATATGCTAAAATATTTTTATGCAGAATTACAGTGGCCTTGCTATATTACATACATATATATTAATATATTAATAGGCTTTATAATATGAAATTTTAATTAAATAGCACATGAAAATGGGAAATTTTCTTTACTTCCAATTCAGAAAACATATGGAAAAAGTCCCTAGGTTTGTGTAAAATATTAATAGGCTAAAAAAAATGTAGAAAAAACAATTATATGAATGAAAATGTGGATCAATAACAGCGCACTCGGGTTTCATTGATGAGTATCTCCGGATACAACTGGTTACATGCGGAACGAAACTAAACAATTCTTCAACGTCAAAGTTTTTTTCCCCCATGAGTAATTACTAGATAGCTAAACTCTTGTGGTTCAATACTTTGAATAGAGTACTTAGCGCGACAGAAGAGCTTTTGTTGCTTTTTGCTGAAGGAGACGATGAATATGCTCTGTTAATGGAATGCTCCCCAGTCTGAATTATCAATGAGAGGAGCATATTGCGTGAAAGATATAGGAGGAGCTTCACAAGGTGTCTAACCAATCGCAGTTTGTCTAATTTGTATCAACCAAATACTACCCACGCGAAAACTGGGATCTGTATTGTTGCTAAGCATATGAAGTTTCGAAATGAAAGCAATAATTCTACATCTGAAGGTATCGCATAGCACCTGGGAAAGAGAGATGCCTTTTTGGGAGAAAAGTACGGACTAATGCCTATCATTTCACTTCCATTCATATTAAGATATTGTAGAGAACATGTATCTGCTTCTGAAGTACTAAATAGTCTAGATATTTTTATTAAATATTCACGATATTTAAATATGTGTAGTTAGTCTGATGCATATTTATAATTAATTTCTGTTTGTGGTTATCTACTAATATTGTTTCTACAAGGACTGTAAAAAATGCGAATTTTTGAGCATACAATACAACCTTCTGACAGATTTAGAGCGAACGAAGTCGGAGTTAAGGAGTCTCATCCCCTGAGTCCAATATTAAATAGTTTGTGCCTTTTAGGTTTCAAAATTGAGTACAGATCACAAGGTGGTTTGCTTAAAAAATTCCTGCTTAAAATTCAGCTGTTTGTTGTGATCGTGTGTCTTCATTACTATGCATTTTCAGATATTATATGGTACACGAGAAATCGCATCCAGGAAGAAGTGCTTGCTGAAAGTATCACTGTGTGGGCAGGTGTGTGTACTGTGGATATATTATGGCTAAAAAGAAAACAGTTTGAAAAGGTTTTATTAATTGTTGCGAACGAATCCAACAGACTACATGAAGAATTCAAAAGAAAATTCCGTATCACTGTTCTAGTTACCTGTATTTTTGTGTGGATGTTTGTGTTAACGTTTATGGTTCAGCATCTGGTATTCAGTGGTGAGACGGATCATCACAAATACTTCAGTAACTCCCCCCTTTATTTCTGCTACAGTGTTCTATCTTATCAGCAAAGGGATATCATTATAAAAGTCGATCGTTGCCTGGAAAGCTTCTTCATCCAAGGGAGTTTAACAATGATTATAACTTTGTATATTTTACTGTGTTACAATGCGAAATTGTGGTTTAAAAGTTTTACGAGGGAATATACCTATCCGCTGACGCGCAGGGAAAACTTTAATGATTTGAAAGACGTCAGGAAATTTCGAAATTCATTTGAAAATTTGTCTAAAAATGTTAAACTTCTGGATGATGTATTTTCTCAGATCGTTGCAGTGTGGTTACTTATGATATTAATTAACTTGTGCGTAAGAATATTAGCCATTTTAAACCCACTCCGTTTGACGACGGTTCAAATAATTACCTTAACGTTTCTAGCCTTTTTCAGAGCAGCCGTCACTTTGATTGGTGTCAGTTTTGCCGCCGATGCCGTGCAAAAAGAGGCTTTAGAATGCATGGAGAAACTGGATAACTTGCTAAGAAGAGATTACACAGTCTGGAACAACGCTATATATCACGAAGCTCAGTTGGCGTTTTCTAAATTTAACTGTTATCCAACACAATTAACAGTATGGAAGTTTACATGCCTCAACCGATCTTTCTTAATGACTTGCGTTGGTATGATGACAACATACGTTATTATATGTATACAATTAAATCCCACGGCAATGCAGAGGATCGCTGGTTGATTTTAAAAAGTGGTCATTTAAGGCGACAATGGATCATGAAAAACTTTTTTTTTATTTATCAACCAATTGCTATGAAATTTTGTATACTTATACAGTGTTGTTTAGAAATGAAAACTCTAAATTTAAAAATAATCAGAATGTAATTTATTAAGATATTAATTAAAATCAGTTTGTTATTTACTATATTTAATCCATGCTCATCAATTTTTGTCTCAGATATCTAATTTTTCTTCTTAAGCTAGCTTTATATAATTATAATAAAAGTTACTAGCAATATTTTATTTATAGTCCTATTTATAAAAACTAGAAAAGAAATCGATAAAAATAGATCATTTTATGCAAAATTTTATCCAAAAAAATTTTTTATTGTAAAAATTTTAAGTTGTTTTAAAATAGTATAATGAATTTATTAGTAAGTTTTACTCTAACATATATAAATAATCATTTTATGAAATTTTAGGAAAATTCAAGAAAAATTATGACGCATGGAACATTTTGAACTTACCGAAACGACATGAAAACTTGCTTTGAGAAAATGGCATTTAAACTTTTAATTTGACTAACATTTCCATTGTTTACGTTTGAAAAAAAATATTTATAACTCGGTTAATAATGATCGGATCAACATCCTTTTTTTAATTTAAAGCTGACGAGTTGCATAATCATTTTCTGAAAGAAAAAAAAATCGTTTTGGGGACATATTTCTTTCAATCTGAAGGTCAATTGTCGCCTTAAAACTCATGAATTCATTTTAGTTCAGTATCTATGTTAATACCTAACACTTGGCTTTTATGATTATATATTACAGATGATTTATAGTAAAAAATAAAAACCAACAAGATTTGTAGATATTTCCGTAGAAAGCGACATAGAAGGAAGATTTGCTTTATTACAAAATAACATTGTTATCTGTATTTCATTACTAAAAGAAACTCGCAATTTTGATGATAAGATCTTAAATCATTCTATAAACTAAAAATACGCTTCGTGAGCAAAGAAAAACATTTTAAAAATTCAAACTTGATACACTATAATCAATGTTCAAGATTTTTTAAACTGTTATTTATTGTGTATCATTAAATAATGTAATACGAGGCTGTAAAATAATATGGGAGAGTAAACATACTTGTTTTAAATGATAACAAAATATCCTTGTCAAGACTGAAAAATATACCATTGTAATCATGCTTAAAGTTTTATTAGTCGCATTCAAGTGCAAGATCGGTTTTAAATATCATTTCTAAATTCTTTATACTATAATTACTGTATAAATTAAATGAAAATCTTTGTATGATATTATTTAAAAACTCATTCAAATATCAAGTTATAGCCGTCTTTAATATAAATCAAAATATTTTCTTAGGTATAAGTTTAAATACTCTTAAAAATAAATTTAATATAATAAAATGTAGTTTCATGACCCAAAAGTAAATTTAAATTTTAATTTTTGGATAGAATAATGTTAGACTAATTCAAAATTACTGTACCAACTGTAGTAGGAAATTATCAAAAATGTCTTTTTATTTTAATTTATATATTGTATAATTTTATATGAATATAATATTCAATAAATAAATCCACTGAATAAGTAAAATGAATATAGCATTTAATATTTTCCATACCAGATATTCTATTTAGATACACTATTAAAATATAACTCATATTACATAATTGTGCATCGTTACACTTTTGAGCGGTAATGTGTATATTTGTATGGTCAGCTATGGGCAAAGACGTTATTAGTTCACAAGCAAACATTATTGGTTCGAAACATTTTTCTATTAGTATTACTACTAGTAAAGTTTCTTCATGATTAAGGTAATCACATTCAATTTATAGGTTTTGTTGCCTAAAATACAGATTGCTATAAAGGTGTTTATACCATACTTAACTTCTATATTTTAGCATGTTTTTCACTATCATTAAACAAAAATTTATTAACAGGATTAGAAATCACACAATTTTTTTACTATATTTGCCTTCATGAAAGTCAGCGATCATAGGCTTCGGTACAAATGCAAGCACGCATTTTTTTCGAAAATTTCAATGAGGAAAAATTAAGTTAAATGAACACCTGCTTTTTAAAACACCCTAAACATGAGATAGACAAAAACATTAGAATCCGTCTGTTGCTATGAGAACAGACAGGTTTCTTGCTTAAAGAATAGATCATAATTTATTCCGTGACAGTTTGTCACATTTTCAATAGGACTGATTGTCATAATAGTAATTATTCAGTTATTTCTTATAAGATTTCAATTTTCCAAAATGTTTATGATTTCTACGCTTTGATTACTCTTACAGAATGCTGTCTGTAAGGGGATTGAGAAATATTAGTAGTTCATTTTAATGAAAGTATTAGAATTCTATTTCTAAAGCAAAATAAGTAAGGAAACTTCATATGCCTACAATTTATTTAAAGCCTATCGATTTTTTTTAACCAATGCGGAGGCACTTGTCGGCAAACATTGGCCCATTCTACGCTGCAGTTTACTGTCCATTTTATTATGGGGGCACCATATAGGCAGACAGCGTTACCCCCTATGAAGGGATAACACAAACGGAGGCATTTTTCGTGGCGCGACCCCGGGATTCGATCCAAGCACCCTCAGCACCGAAAACCAGCGCGCTGTACCACAGGGCCACCACAAGCCCCATCCTATAGATGTATTAATTAAATTTCAGCAGATTTGTCTCGTGTTTAATGGTCATATTTCAATACGGTTTTTAAAATGTAAATTGAGATTTATACTGACTTTTGCGGGTACGGTTTGAGGTCTTGGATCTCTTTTTCCTTTCCGACAACATTTCTTTTTTTCTCCTTTTTTTCTCATTTGTTTTACGTCATGTTGTCTGTATCACCTTTTTTAAAGAGAGGCACAGATCACACCTACAAAGAAGAATTTAGAATGACTAGTTGGAGTGTAAAAGTACTTAAAATGGATTTGGAGTAATTCGGCTAGGGTACATCTGACAAGTGGTGAGTTCCAGAGGCTGATGTGAATGGTTCTAAACCGGAAGGTTAATCTGAAACGTGCTGCAGTCACGTCTTGAGTACCGCCTTGAGTCACGTCTTTAGTACCATAGTTTTTTGAACGTTTAGTTATTGATAAATTAGCACGCTGTAATCATATTATGTATTATGTACATTTTATTGCGTATTATATACATTTTATTATGTATTATAGTATACATTTTATTTACCTTGAAGACTAAAATAAAGCTGTGGATTCCAAGTAAATTAGTAACCGTAATGATACGAAGTAAGATCACCCTCAACGGAATCGTAAAGTTAGGTTTAAAGGTTAAGCTCTTAAATAAAATCCGAAGACGGTTGGAGGACTGTATAACGGGACTGATATATCACCTTTCAGATCAACTCTCATATTTTTGGTAAGTTTGACGATTTGTACTGAGGGCCAGAAAACAGATCTTTTCAGACAGTCTTTAATTTCATCAGCTTGGGTTCCTCTAGGTAGTTCCTCTAGGTACCACAGGTAAATTTCTTAAAAAACTTCCATCTCAATTAGTCTAGTGGTTAAATTTTATCTTTTACTCTATTTTAATATTTTTGTCAACTTATTTCGTTGCTATGCATGTGACGCAAAAATAATTTAAAGTATCATAAAAAGAAAAGAATTCTCGTGATCAGCATTAAATAAATTAAATTCTAAAAATTAATCTTTAAAAATTCACCAAAAATCAGAAAATGAAGGTAAAGATTCGAAAAAGGTTTCATTTTAAAAGACTTTTTATGCTCTTTCTCATGATATAAATTCTATAACCCTCAAATTATTATTTGAAATACAAACTTTAAAAAAATGTTACAAAAACAGCTTAAAAATTTAATTTTTAAAACATCTAAGAAGAATATTTCAAAAATTTTTCTTGGTGCACCCCTACACTATAAAAACAATCGCCTTGAAAAATTTCAGCCCTTTAGTTCCATTGGTTTGGTCTGTGTGTTATCTGTCAGTCAGTCACAGAACTGTTTTATATATATAGACAAGGAATTCTAAAAAAAAGCACAATTATTTGTAACACAAAATTACACAAAAAATCCACTGTTATTTTTTAGGCTATTAAGAACTTTCTAATCTAAATAACATATATAAAACTTTTCCATAGTTATTGCAACATCGGATACAACATTTTAAGCTGCACTGTCTATGCGAACCCTTCACTATGTCTGTACTCAAAAAACAGATCTTAACTAACTCAGAATGAATGTATTCCCCTTATTAAGTAGAACCCTTAATATATATATGTTGTTTGTGTTTATTAAATTATGTCCCTTATGAACTATGGGGTTTAAATGTTTATCAACTACAAAGAAAAAGATAATATATATATATATATATATATGTGTGTGTGTGTGTGTCTGTGTGTGTACCTTTGTACATGTAGGAAATGTGTTTTGGAAATTTTATACATTTCCTTAGAAGCACACCTTGACTAATATTTGAAATTTATATTTTCCTTGTGAATTTAAAGTGAATAATATAAAATTCAATTATGACAATATTTAAACTGTGGCACTATGTAGAATTTAAAATATTTTTATATCTTGGACCTTTATGGCCCTAAATTTTAATTTCAGTATGAACTGAAAAGCAAAAGCCTGTAAGGTACTTAAGCCTATTCAAGAAAATCTATACATAAAAACACGTTTCACACAAGTATCACGTATGTAAGCAATACCAATCGTATTTTCTTATAATTTTCTTTAAAACTGTAGTTCTGTGCAAGATATTAACATGGAAAAGCACATTGCAAGATTTAAATATAATACTAGCCTTTCATATTTTGACAAATTCATATTATCATTTTCAATTAACTATTTTTATACTTCAAAAGGCGGTATATTATATGATTGGACTACTACTTATGCTGATAAGATACATTTTCATGAAAAAGACTCTCATTCAATAAGGATTATAGAATTAGCTCATTCAACCAATGGCCATTGTTATTATTCTTGAAAAGCACTGGTTGCTTGGGGGCCTTCTGCATTTAGTAAGGATCACAAAACGTGGTAAATCTCTTAAATCTCATGGTCGCAAAAGACTTCCTATAATTAATAGCCCTAGGAGAATGCAGGGTAAAGAGAATGGGAAACAGATAAGGATTTGTTTGTGTGTGCTACGAAAGTATTTTAAACTTTTTGAATGAGATTAAGTATGTATTGAAACAACGTGATATTATTAAGAGTTATATAACATTTAGGCTGCATATTAATTTAATAAAATTATTCCATTAGAATTAATAATTCATCTGCATGGTTAGAAAATTTTTTAAGTTTATGAGACATAAAGTTATTTTTAAAAAAATGGAAATTAGGAGAGAGTCAGTGTTTGGAAGAAATGGAATACACGGTTAGGTAAATATTGCTTTTAATAGGTAGTTGCAAACGTTTGACAAAACATTTCTTAAACCATAAGGCACAATATAACAATATCTTCCACCTATAATTAACTGACTTGTGGCTACCATAGCTCACAGTCATGAATTTAGTATTATAAACAGTTATATTACATTCATTCAAAATAACAAACCAAAATTTCTCGACTTATAAATGGAACTAATATGAATTAACAAAAAATATTGAATTGCACTTGGCTTTTTGCTAACTCGAAGCTCACATAATTCGGCACTCTATTGTTATGTTAGAATCTCACACACCAAGGTTTAACTTCATCTTGTGACAAGCAGGGCATCAGTTGACATTGCATATTTCCCCCCCCCCAAATATTAAGTATTTAAGAATCCTCCCCCCAACCTCAGTGTTTTCTAACCACTAAATAGTAAACGAACATTTTAATAATAAAAAAGAGGCCTCTACATTAAAATGCATGAAATAAAATTGAAAATTGTACATTTTATTATTTGAGTTTATCAGAAAAAAAACTAAGAGAAAATTTTCCCCATAGCGTAACGCTGGTATGATGGATCTCCAATAGCAACCGATGTACCATCCTAAACGTAGTTAGTTCCTATACGTGATATCAACCCTTCTTTCTGAACCAATCTCAACTCGAACTAGCTGGCTTGATTCATAGAATCCATGCGTTGATGTCAGGTTCTATAACTTGGATTGGGTCTCCTTGCTTTGTCATTTGATGAGCTCATTGCTTCAGCAGTTTCTCCTCTTAATAACCAGTCCTCTGCTTATGCCCCTTAATCTGTGCTTCAGTCTCTTAATCTCCCTTAAGCTTCTTCACTCCCGTCATGACACAGAAGGGTACCACTTAATGGAAAAAAGGTATTTATAAAAAGGCTAGAACATGGATAACAACAAAAGTCTAGTTAAATAATATATATATATATATATAAATGCAATTTACGCTAGGTATTATGATTCATTACCCACTAGGGAAAATTTGTGGCAAATTTTAAGAGAAATTTTCCTCCCAGTTATGTTAGGAAATATTTTCAAGCAAATTGTGTCTTTTAACTGTCACTTATATTCCATCGAAATAATGTAACTAATTATATATAAGCAGGACATCTCTTTAGCAATAAGTAAGTATATATTTTTAATAAAATTGATCATTAATATTATATACTCAATAAATAATTTGCAAAATGTTCAAAATTGGATGGTCATTAACATATATCACCCTAGAAATATCTAGTAACTAGTGAAATAGTCTAAGAGAAAAATAATGGTTTTAAGTTTATCATCAATATATTAAATTTATGGCCCATTATTTAAACCTGTTCTAATGTAAATGTTTATGCCATAAACACGTGTAGTCATTTTTCATAATTATTTTAAACTAGTAATTAAATACGACTACTAAACTGACTCTATTTCAAAAGTAAGAGTTCTCACATTTTAGTTCCTCATTTGTATATTAATCGTATTCTCCTAAATTATCCTTTATATGCAAAGAGTGTTACGTATTATCACCACTTGTAATAATGATGACCAGGGATAAATTTCTTGTTTGAAATTTCTACAAGAAAATGTACTCCTTTAGATGGGAATGGCGTGAATCAAGTTTTTGCTGAAATTAATACAAGGTGCAATTAGGAATAAATGGTCTCACGTAAAAAAAAATGTACCCGCTAAAAATATATGTAGTTTTTGTTTCGAGAAAATAAATGTAATGCAACAAACATCTAGTCCCAAAGTTATGTGAACGTTGTTTTGAATAGAAAATTAAGGATTTTGATAGTCTCAAGGAACACCTCGCATGTTTCTCTGAAAAGAGGCTTCTTTCTGGTGTCAGCACTAAACTTTTATCGTAATGAAAACGGTAAGAACAAATTTTCTTTCAGCATTTGAATAACACGTGATTTGGTACTTCATTCTTTTGATGATTTTACTACTTTTAGATATATTTTGCAAGGAATTGTGCTCAACGTTTACTGATGTTTTTTCTGGGAAAATGTTGACTCGATGAACTGAACTGAAACGATGTGTGGCTCTGACGTCACCTAATTCTGTTTGAGCATATATATACGCCCGCACGTGTAGAAGTAGATAGACACGTGCAGATGTAGACTGACACGTGCGAGTGTTTAATGCGTTGTATTATTTCTGTGAAGTTTCATTAAAATGTTCTATTTTCGAAATAGAGTGATTATTTTGACTACTTCCAAATGCGTTATTTGGACAACCGCTAAGCATCGGGCAGATGCGAGAAGAACCCTACGAATTTTGCATCTTTATGTTTGTAACATCCTTACTGATCTCTAATAATGTTCTTACTTCAAACAGAAATAGTTTCGTAAACAAAAGTTGGAACAAAGCTTCGTTTCTTGTAAATATATTCCTACATTTAAAATAAGATTTCTTAGAAAATGTATTTAGATTATTGCAGAAATTTAAATTTATATATATATATATATATATATATATATATATATATATATATATATATATATATATATTAGAATAGACGACGAAAGTTTTAATAATGTAGGATTTATAGTTCGCATGAAAGTTTAGAAAATTTGATTCCCTTTTGTATTTTTACGAAACTGTATAAGAAGGAAAGATAATAAAAAATATTATTACAATGCGATTTGTTCTCTATGATGGGTAAACTATTATTATTATGATTTTCAAATAGTATAATCAAAAGTTTAATGAATTAGTTAAATAAATTCAAATTCCTTGTATTGAAATAATATTTTGAATGATTTTTTAATGATGGCATTGAATAATAATCATTTTAGCTTGCTTTTCTTAAAATATCCCTTTCGTTTCATGCAAATGCATTCCAAATTTAGAAAAAATTTCAGAGAAACGATTAAGACATTATCTGTCCAATAAACAAAACCTGCGGAAGTTTATCTCAAGTAATGTTTTTTAACTCGAGGGAAAAAAATATGCATTTGTCATTGATAAACTAATGTTTTTATATCAGAGCCTTTATCTACGAGTTTCGATTTTTTAATCTGATTTTGAAAAGTTCCTTTGACTCATTCAGAAGAAGATACATTTCATAGATGACGAAAGTTTTAATAATGTAGGATTTATAGTTCGCATAAAAGTTTAGAAAATTTGATTCCCTTTTGTATTTTTACGAATTTTACATCTTTATGTTTGTAACATCCTTAATGATGTCTAATAATGTTTTTACTTCAAACAGAAATTGTTTCGTAAACAAAAGTTGGAACAAAGCTTCGCTTCTTGTAAATATATTCCTACATTTAAAATAAGACTTCTTAGAAAATGTATTTAGATTATTGCACAAATTTAAATAAATATATATATATATATATATATATATATATATATATATATATATATATATATATATATATAAAGAGAGAGCGATTTTGTACGTGGAGGGTAATCTCCAGAACCACTGCATCTATTTGAAAAATTCTTTCACTGTTTGAAAGGTACATTATTCCAGATGGACATAGGCTATATATTATGTATATCTGATCAGTAGAAATAAAGTTAGGGGGTTAATCCTAACAATTTCCATTATTACCGCTACTGTCCTCTACCGCTTTTTGTGACGAAGACTCGAATGATCCTTATCGTGGTGCTATCGCGGTGGGCTTCTGTTCTGACGCTAGCGGTTCGAAACTAGACGTTCTCCGGCACGCCTTTTTCTTTAAAAAATGAACTTTAATTATTAAATAACGTAATATAATATTCCCTTTTGTATTTTTACGAAACTGTATAAGAAGGAAAGATAATAAAAAATATTATAATAATGCGATTTGTTCTGTATGATGGGTAAACTATTATTATTATTATTTTCAAATAATATAATTAAAAATTTAATGAATTAGTTCAAGAAATTAAAATTCCTTGTTTTCAAATAATATTTTGAATGATTTTTTAATAATGGCATTAATTCTGCTTAAGATTAACGTTTAAGGTTACGTTTTCATTCATAATTGATAAAAAGATTTCTTTCATTTTAAAAGTATAAAATTAAAAATAATTTAGAATAACTTTATATAAGGTGAGTTTCCAGTCATATTACTTCTTCAATAAACTACTGATCATTGAATACTTTCAATAAGTAGTAAACTGATTATGGATTGATTTATCTGAAATCAGAACTTATTATTAACCCTTGAGGGACTGTTCATTGTTAGAAGTAAAGTAAAACATAGGTATAAAATAAATTAATCAAATTCAATAACTACAAAATTAAATATTTAAAAAAAATTATTGCATGTACATTTCAAACATTCTTTTTAACTTAAATACTAGTAAAAAAGCATGTTTTGGGGTCTTTGAAATTAAAAAGTAAAATTATGAATTTATAGTGTTGCACTAAAAAAACTTACATTGAAATAATTTTTTCATTCCCATGTATGTCTAAAGTAATTTAATTTTCTATTAAATTTTTATTAGTTTACGACATAACAACAGATGTTATGTGCTCATAAACTACCATATTAATTTCTCCTTTTCAACAATTTATATTATATAGCACTAAATGGGAAAAAATAATTTAATTTATTGTTGTGCATTATAAAAACGTTATATAGCATTTTATTGCACCATTTTAGTTACCTCGGTTATATTACAACATCAAAATTTACTAAAAAAATTGTTATTAATGATAATAACTATAATATTCTTTTATACAGTGACCCATAAAACATATGCCAGAGAAAAACTATTCTATTTTTTTCCAACATGAAGGGAATTGTCTTTCGATTTTCAATCACCGGGAGATTTCTTGGATTCATGCGATGGGTACAATGTATGGGTGAACGAACATACCCTCAAGTTCCACAACAATGTTGACCAAGCAGCCCCAGGATCGATTTCCCCAGGGTACGAGCCATATTTTGGATTCGTACCCTCGTTATTGTACTAATGTACTGTTTGATGACAGTCAAGGAATTTCTGATTATAAATCATTTGTTTTTAAAAATATTATATAACATCATAACATCACAGAGGCTAAATTCTTTTACAATTTAAACTAATGTACACATTGTATTAAAAAGTTAATTTTTAAAATGCTATGCATACATTTCTTATGTATGACTTATTCTACTTAGAAAACACTTTCGCACTGTTGCTCAGCGTGCTACCGAGAGATCATTTTTCTCGTTAAAAAATTTATTTTCGTGTAAAGCTGCCATACTCAACCTTTTAATCTCTCAGGCCACATGCATATGTTTGCTACGTTAGGCGGGCCGCAATATAATACACAATATCTCATAGTATAATACAGGGTGGCTAATAAATACTGTGACAAATATCGAATCATTTAATTACACACAGATGAAATAGAAAATGGAAAATACAACAATATTATGAACATTATACATGAAAGTTTACCATGAAATAATTTTACTCGAATCGACCGCCATCTTTATCGATTACTAAAGATAATCTCTTACGCCACTGTCCTATTGCGGCACGAATCATTTTATGAGGTAATTTGTCCCATTCACTCCGTATAGAAACTTTGCGGGAGTCCAAACTTCTGTGCTGCTTAGCATTTACTTTAGACTCTAAAATCCCCCAAATGCAATAGTCTACAGGATTTAGATCTGGTAAAGAAGGTGGCCAATCTTCTTGCTTGATAAACTTCGGGCAATTGACATGGAGCCATTCCTGTGTTGTTTTGGATCGGTTGGACGGTGCAGAATCTTGCTGAAATATCCAATTCTTTTTGGGATACAATCTGTTAGCATGTGGTAATAAACGTGTAGCCAATACTTCCTGTTTGTAATATTCAGCATTGATTTTTACCCCTTTATCGATGAATTTCAGAGGCAGTTTTCCATTGTGTGACACTGCAGCCCAAACCATAACAGAATTCTTGTTCTGAAAGCGTTTAACAGTTCGAAGATTTTCAGGTATATCCTCGAAGGTTGCTGAATATGCAACATCATTTTTAGCATTATAACTTTGTTCTGTACAAAACAGCTTCTCATCAGAGAAAATTATTTTTTCAACACTTTTGCTACCGTGCCGGTTCAGCAATTTCTTACATCTTTGTAACATTTTTACTATTTGTGCAGTAGTCAAACCTTGAACTTTTCTTTTGCGATAAGGGCAAAAACCCAGGTCTTCATTTATGATAAGTTGCATAGTTCTGCGACTGATGTTCTCTTCTGCAGCCATTTTATTTGCAGAACGTTGTGGATTTCTTCGTATCTTTTCACGAATTCTTTTGATACGTTCTTTTGTACGAACAGTGCGTGGACAACCGGACCTTGGTCGACCTTTACAGCTATTGGTATCCAATAATCGATTTATAGTCCTATATATAAACGTCCTATTAAAACCAAGGCATTTTAATTGCTTAAATATTTTACCTGCAGAAAATCCGCGATCAAAAAGCTGTTTAACCATTACCCTTTTGACTTCCATCTTTAAAAATATTCTACATGTTTTACTTTAAACAAAAATCGTCTGCGTTTACAAAAGTTGCCAATCACACAAATAGATAGATAAGTTGTTTTTCCAAACGATTAAAATTAACTCTTATTTTTTGGAGTGTTACAGTATTTATTAGCCACCCTGTAATTACAAGATAAAAAGAACTTTTTATGTACCATGTTTTTAAATTTTCTGATGAATCATATAAACTTGACAATTCTATGTGTTAATAAACACTCTTTTAAAAATTTTTTGATGAATTATCCCATCAACTTGAAAGAAAATTAAGTTAATTGGAAGTTAACTTGCGTTCAACTTTTCGTTCCCGTCCCTGTCGATAGATGGCTGCACCATTCTACAATACAAAATTAACTGAAAATGATTCAATCCTGCTTAAAGATGGCTAAAAGTATTAAAATAATGCATTGTCATCGTGATCTGAGCTATTCTAAAAGTTTCAAATGTCTAGCTAGTCGGGAAGTTAGTTAAAAATCGATTGCAAGATTTATACTGGACAAGCACACACACAAACAAGAAAGTGAGTTAATAAAAACTTGGTAATAATAATGTAAAAATTAAAACTCAAATCCTAAGTGTATTGAAGCATTTGTTTAAAAAATGAGTATGATTTTTTTATGTTCACAACTTTAGACAAATCAGATTTATACTTGCTACATGCTACTTTCAATACGTCCTTAAGAATAAATAAGGTGATTTCTATATACGTCTTCGTATATTTCATTTTGGGATTGGATGGTTCATAAAAATACGCTGATGCAAACAAACGAAAAAAAAATTTTGCTAAAATTTATAAAAAGCTCTTGGTTAAAAAATACATTTAAAAAGGGAAAAAATGATTTCTTAATTAACCAGTTATAACTAGTAAAATGTAAATAATTCAACAGAGAAAGATATTTACTAACAGGAAGAATGAAAAATAAAAGCATGAAAAAGAACTAAACCATATATGGTTTAGTTCTTCTACTCCTACAGAATCTTGCATTTATGGTTTCTTTTACCTCTAAGCGCAGAATTTATGTTTACTTTCTCTGCATTCTTCCTGTTAGTAAATACCTTTTTCTGTGAGATTTATTTACATTTTACCAGTTAAAATTGTCTTTTTTCAGTATGAGGATTTGTTGCAACTGCGCAATGTTTTATTGAAAAGTTAAAAAAATTTCAACCCTAGGGTAGTTTTCCTGTTAATTTGTTCGGCTGTATATGCCTTCTTTATGTGTATTATTTTATGTTGAATTATTTACATTGTTTGACTTAATCAACCAGAGTATACTTACAAATATAAAAACCCTTTTCTTACCTGTAAATTTATTTTTCTGGTTAAATAATTTTTATCGACTAAAATTATTGCAGTCGCAATTACCTAATAAATCCATAATTATTTTTTACATTTAAAAATTTGAAAGAAGACATTAATTCGAATATGAAAGACAAATTTTAAAATTTTTAAGAAAAAAATTATTTCTAAATAACACCTGATATAAGAAATTAATACAAAAAAAGGAAAGTCATTTTGATAAAAATAGGACTATTTAGTTCTATTATATTCAGTATTTTATTTTTATATAATAACTAGATGAAAACCCGTACTTCGCTACGGAGTACATTAAAATTAAATACAACGGTCAATGTATGCAATTAATGCCAAAAATATATATAAATATATTTATAATAAATACAAAATCAATGTATGCAATTGATGTAAAAAAAAACGAAAAAATTTATTTATAAAAAATCGTAACGGATATTTTTATAGACAAAATAATGTAGAAGAAAATATTCAAATTAAATATAATAGAACATACTAAATAATATACTACAGTTAATATAGTACAGTTTGAGGAACATATCTTTTATTGTCTTTTAATATTTTTTGGATAATTTCCAATCGTCTGCCACATTAGCAAGAAACTTTTTTTTGTCTATTTTGTTGTTATGCACGTGACGATAAATTAATTTAAAGTACCAGAAAAAGAAATTACATGATCAGCATTTAATAAATTAAATTCTAAAAACTAATCTTTAAAAATTCACCAAAAATCAAAAAATGGAGGTAAAGATTCGAAAAAGATTTTATTTTAAAGGAATTTTTATGATCTTTCTCGTGATATAAATTTTATAACCCTCAAATTATTGTTTTAAATGCAATCTTAAAAACAGTTACTAAAACAGCTTAAACATTTAATTTTAAGAAATCTAAGAAGAATTTTTCAAAAATCTTTCTTAGTGCACCCCTACAGTATAAGAAGAATCGCCATGCAAAATTTCAGCCCTTTTAGTCCTTTATGCAGTTTGGTCTGTGCGTTGTCTGTCAGTCAGTCAGTCAGTTACGGAACTGTTTTATATATATAGACTGACATGTGAGCAGCAGGTGGCACATTTTTCAGGGTCTAATTTCCAAAATTATGCTGACAAAAGCACATGTCTGATAATGAGTTTTAAATGTCCTGGGCCTCAAATAAAAGCTTAATGAGTCTCAGTTTTCCTGATGTAGAGGTTGAATGATCTACAATCTCTAAATTAACTCCGAGCTGAAAATGTGTCGACACGACTGCCGAGAAATGTGTGCATCGCGAGTTAATGGACTTTTTGTTTCCCGATTTTATTGGAAAAAAAATTCACTCCATGTATTTCCTTTTCCCGGAAACGTGGAAGGAAAAAAAAGCGACCGCAAGTAGGCAAAAATAAACCCGACTAAAAATCAATTCTTCCAGCCTGAAAGTTTTGGAGAGCTCAACAAGTGGCTGCTCTGCGCAGGTTTTACCTGCGCTGCCTGCAGCTCCGAAAAGCATCTGACGTCAATTATTAGACGGGTTCGGGAGAAGGACCGCCATTTTATTGTTCGCGATTTATTGAGTTTGAACAGGTGATTTAATTTATTGGAAAGACGATTCATTTTTCATAAAAAGGGGTAGATTTTAAATTTATAGAAAATATGCGTAATTTTTTTTTTCTTTATTGATTACACTGAAAATATTGGACTATTTATTTTAGTGGCATGTAATAAATACAGTCCGGTAATAAATTTGTTATTTTTAGTTATTATATAAAAATAAAATATTGAAAATAATAGAATTAGATATGACCAATTTTATGAAAATGTTCTTTCCTTTTTATGTATTCATTTCTTATATCTTGTGTTATTTAGAAATAATATTATTCACTTGACTATCAGCACAAAATCTTAAAATTTGTCTTTCGCGTACGAATTAATGCCTTCATTCAAATTTTCATATGTAAAAAATACATAATTATGGAATTATTAGATAAATGCGACTGTACTAATTTTAGTCGATAAAAATTCGTTTACCGGAAAAATATATTTACAGTTAAGAAAAGTTTTTTTAATTATTTAAGTATACTCTGGATGATTCAGAAAACATTTTTTTCCTTTTTAAATGGATTTTATAACCATGAGCAGTTTATAAATTCTAGTGGATTTTTTTTTTGTTTATTATGAATAGATTTTAATAAATGGGACCATATATCTGCGTTCACATCACTTTAAAAAATCAGGTATATATGCGAAAAAAAATTTATTGCTTGATGCAGTAATCCCATCAAAATAAAATGATGCATATTCTTTTTCTAATATTTTTTTCCCTTTGCATTAAACATATTGTAGAAGCGCATGCATTTTGTCATTGTCATTAGTAACTTCAAATTTTGCATAATTTGTTATTTCATATCAGTATATCCGATGTTATTCCTTTATGCATATTAAATATTCTAATTGTATATACCAAAAAAGCTTCACGAATACGTCATAACTTTCATTTTCTGAAAAATTATCTTATAGTAGGATAATGATACATAAAATACATTTTCTATTTCGAAATGTAGTTTAATTTTTCTGGAGATATTTTTGTAACATACATATTTGAAATCAATACATTTCAATGGTTTTAGCATTAATATGTGATGCACATTCTGATATGCATAGCACAAATATATCTACTTTGAAGCTTCTATAATCTAAGTCGAAAAATAACGTATGCAGCTAATTCTACATTTATATATCGATTTACTTCTGATTATATTACATATTTCTCTCTTGGCTCTGATTTTTTCTGAAATGTGTTTAATATACCTACGTTTTTAACGAAATTAAGCCTCTAAGTTATCGAATGAGAAAATTAAATCGTTTTGATGCGTTTGGGCAAGATGCATGAATGTTGCGCGTACATGCATTATTCTAATTCTTGCAGAAAAATTCCAGAACTAACTTTTGAAAAAATTCGAACAGTTTCTTAAAAGAAGCTTTAAGATGCAAAAAGTTTTTACTGAGATTCAATAGACTTTATTCATCAGTGCAACATAGATGAGAGCTAAAATGTCTATAAATAAGTTCAAAAACTTTATATTTGTGTGTAATGAGTGAGAAAATAATTCACGCTAGCTAAAGTCTATTTTACAACTCTGACAGCGATAAAAATCGTACATTCGGACTTTCGTTTTTACTGAAGACTAGCTGAATGCCCGTGCTTCGCTACGGAGTACATTCAAATTAAATACAACGGTCAATGTATGCAATTAATGCCAAAAAAATATATATATTTGTATAAAAAAATCGCAACGGATATTTTTATAGACAAAATAATGTAGAAGAAAATATTCAAATTAAATCTAATGGAAAATGCTAAAGAATATAAAATGTCGTCTGTCGCAGTAGCAAGAAAAAAAATTTCTATTTCGTTGCTATGCACGTGATGCAAAATTAGTTTAAAGTATCACAAAAAGAAAAGAAACCACGTGATCAGCATTTAATGAATTAAATTCTCAAAATTAATCTTTTAAAATTCACCAAAATCAGAAAATGGAGGTAAGGAATCGAAAGATTTCATTTTAAAGAAATTTTTATGACCTTTCATGCGATATAAATTTTACAACCCTCAGGTAATTATTTTAAATGCAAATTTAAAAAAAGTTACAAAAACAGCTTAAAAATTTAATTAAAAAAATCGAAGAAGAATTTTTCAAAAATCTTTCTTAGTGCACCCCTTCACTATAAGAAGAATTGCTATGAAGCATTTCAGCCCTTTAGGTCCAGCGGTTTGGTCTGTGCGTTATCTGTCAGTCAGTCAGTCAGTTATGGTTCTGTTTTATATATATAGACTGAGGGACCTCAGGGAATACTAGAATACTCATTCATGGGAGTCTGAATGAATAATATTAGGCAATGACTTTTCAGTGTTTTTAATCATACTTTTTCGTAGAAAATATTTTCCCAGCACTTTAATAATCACTCCTCATTCATAGTTGTCCAGAATCCTTCCTTTCAATAATACAACACAGAATATTAGATGAACTATACTAAGGAACCAACACTTAAGATAAACTACCTAAATGATTTAACTACAGAAAGGATTTAAGTAAATTAAAAAAACTACCCTTTGGACATATTGCATTGAAAATTGTGTCTGATAAAACTGTGCTTTAAAAAATTAAATACATAAAAATGGTTATTTTCTGCACTGCAAATAATATATTACACTGAGAAATTTACATTAGTTAATATAGCTATGCTAAAAAAGCCCTGTACAGTTACTTAAATATTTCATCAACTTTCCTCACTTAATGTTTTTATATAAAAATAATTTACATTTGTTAGAATAGAAGCTCATTAGTCCTTGAATCTCTATGACTAAATACTTTTATTCTACACCTGCTTGAACATATAGAGGTGAAACAACTTGTTATAGACGTACCAAACATTTTTTCCTTGCATTTTCGATAAAATATTTGTTATCAATACCCGCTGATTCCCCCTTTAACTCAAAATAAGAAACTCTGTCCAAATAAAATTTGAAGTATATCTACACAAATGATCATTTTATTGCTTTCACAGTAACGAAGCATTATTTTAAAAACAATCCACTCGATACTTGAATGGATCTAGCAAATAAATAGCTATTATTTCCAATAACTGAAAACTCTTTTAAAGAAAGATTTTCAGAAGTGTTTTTATTGTTGTCAGGGTTTCATCAAGAATCAAAGGAAAAATTACCTGCCAAAAACTTACGGAACTGTAACTGCATGTTTTTTTTAACTATGGAAGAATATGTTGTCGAGGCAATATATTGCATGCGAGTTACTGCGGAGACGTGAATTGCACTGAGTTGATATGTTTGTACTCACGAGTAACTGCACGTATTACCACTGTAAATAGAGGAATGTTTAGATTTTTGACGGCTCAACTACTAATTTGAAATTCTGTGCAATTCTGACACAGCAAAAAGATCTTTGAAGCACAGGGAATTCGTTGGCTCTTTAGTCAATGCCGAAAGTGTCAGTATGGATTGTAAAATTTTTGACGTAATATTTCCCGTTAAATTATCCTTGGACCATTTTCATTTCACTTACTCCTGTGTTCGTGAATATTTGTGATTATACATATGCTTACATGTATTGAATGATTAATTTAGTTTAACGTATATTAACATATGACGCTCGGTGGCGTAGTGGTTAAAAGCGTCAAGCTGTTACCCCACAAGTCCAGGGTTCGACCCTGCGACTGGGCAAGGTCGACTTATCCTTTCATCCCTTGAGTAGGTCGATAAAATGAGGACCAAGCATGCTTTGGAACTAAACTCTGGGGGTCCCACGTCAGGCTGACCACCTGACTGAGACATATGCTTTATTTCACCTCAAACTCATGGTCAAGAAAGCGGAGATGAGTACAGCCGGTCTTGATCCACGGCGGACTTTTGCGCCATGAGTTTAGTTTAGTTTAGTATATTATAATAATTGATTTTATTTGGGGTTCGAGGCATCCTAATTGTTAACGCTTTGGTAACGAGTGTGCTCAGATCGAATCCCGATAAGCTCAAGAGGATGCTTTCGTGTCTACGCCGGGTGTGGGCACGTTTAATCCGTAGAACGGAAAGTAATTCCATGTTGTGGTAGTGGTTGGAGGAAGGTACGAACTCCCCAGATGTTGCCACTAGGGGTACTGGATTAAAACTGGGGTAACACCAGGTATAAGTCGGACTCCTCCCCTGGGTATACCCTAAGGCTGTGTGCCAAAAAAAACCACATCTATTCGCCCTACAGCCTGTTATAGACTTGGTCAGGAATGTGTTCCACCAGAGGATATAAGATACAACAAACAAACAGGATGCTCTTCAGTATTATAGCGCATGAATGACCTAAAATATCACCCTTAAAGTCCATGATGGTGCCCAAAGGGCATGTGCCTGAAAACTGGAGGCGTATGTTTTCGCCCTGCTATGAACATGGTCTGGAATGTGCATCGGCCAGGGACATAAGAAACAACAACAACAATTTTATTGAATGACGAATTTTAGAAACTTAAAATTGCTATGTAAAGACTAAAATAAAGTAGTGAAATGAAGTAGACTAAAATAAAGTAGTATCTGCAAAAGATAAATATCATTTCATATGTAAAAGGTTTATTTTACTTATTGTAGTGTACATATTATTCATTACAGTTAAGCAGCTAAAATTATTAGATGCACAATGGTATTTCTTTCAAAAAATAGACTTAAGGTTATCCATATTTTGTAACAGCTGTCCATAATCCTCTTTCTTCAATTATAATTATTTTTTAAACAAAAATATTGAGATTCGTATGTACATTTTCATGCTTCTCTATTTACTGAGTGCTTCTAATACTAGAAGATTTAATGATTGCTTTTAAAAAAGATCTCCGCCGGGAATTTGTACTGAGTAACAACATGAAACTTGCATTAACTGCGACTTATTTAGTCAGGTTTAATGGGAAAAATCGTGTCTAACTTCTCTTTAAATGATAATTCGGTCTCATGTCAGATAACTCACCCCTCAAAGCTATATTTAGAGTGCGTACTAACGCAGTGAGATTATCCCTTTAAGTACGTAATTCTGAGGTAAATTTTATCAGATATAGTGCCATTAATTTTAAGTGATATTTCTGCATAAAGTGGAAGGCACATTCTTTTTCCTTAATACATGATGGCGTTATTAAAAATAGTAAGACCTAACACATCTTAAATCCATTTAAAATACATAACTTTCTTTTTCAGTGTATTATTGAAATGCTTTAAAAATTCCTTATTAAAATTAACTATGCTCTAATCTTTTTATAAATGCGATAACGGAATTAAAAATATTGTTAAATAAACTATTAGTATTTTGTTCCAGATTGGCAGACATTTTATTGACCAATTTTAGCTTTTTTATCTTATTGCGCATAATAGAAACTGCATTATTATACATAAGTTATTGCATTTTTTGGTAGTGATAAATTCAAAAGCACTACAATCCAAACAGAAAAAAACTCTTTACTTATAGGATACCATCAAATCAATTTTATAATTGTTTATATACTTTATAACGAACTTCTTTTGATTCAACTTAACCAATTTAAACAGCTTTTTCTGATCTTATTTTCTCATTACACATAATAGCAACTGCAATAATATACCTTAACTATTGCATACCTTTGGTAGTTCTACGTTCAAAACCATTTACTTAATTAATTTACTTTTCCTGCTCTTATTTTCTGAAAAATCAGTTTATCAACTGCATCAATAAACACTAAATACAGCATACTTTTTTTGCAGTACCACATCAAAAGCTACTGCAATCCATATAAAGAAATATTTTGACTAATAAGGATATATCGAATTACTTTTATAATTTTTGTTTTATTTTTATAGTCATTTTTTTCTTATATGTCTCATTATCAAGTGAATTTTAAAAACTTGGGATATTTTCGAATTTACTATGTTTCAAATCTCTGCAGAATGGTAAAAATGAACTTATACGGATTGTGTGGATATGACAATAATTGTCCACGACTTTGCAGCTCTTGTGGAACTTTACCTTGTTTAAGATGTAAGTAGATGTTATCGTGAAGAGGTTTCGAACACTGACTCAAACAAATTTTAAGCGTCTACTGTTAATTCACATCTAAGATAACAACTAACATTCTTCAAGATGACAGAACGATTCTTTTACTTTATTGGTTTTTCTCCAGACAAAGATATTGGATACGTATGTATATTTGTTTCTAAATATTAAAATTTTAAATTATCTGTGCATTTTAAAAATAGTGCCCGGTATAGCCTAGTGGTAGCGCGTTGGGCCTCGGACTGGGGGTGCGCAGCTCAAAACCAGACAAACGGCATTAAATACGGCATGTGTCTGGGCCGAATACGGACTCGTTAAATCCGTAAATTGGAAAGTCCTTCCAGGATGTTAGTGAGAGAGGGGAGGCGCGAGTCCTTTAGATGTCACTCCTGTAGCTGCTCTATCGAAACTGAGGTGACACCAAGGTACCAATTTTGATTCACCTGTATGGTGCTCCCAAATAAAAAGTAATCAACGAAATCCATGGTTCTATGTGAATGTCTCAGGACAAGAGCATTCGCAATAGCAAAAAGGATAATTAAATATATAACAAAACTATTGAAAAAAGTTATAAATAAATATAATGTACTCAAGAGGTTTTTCATTTGCATGACTTAAAAAAAATTATGAATTTAGAAAACGAGAAAAATGCATATCGTTTCCATAACTGTCGCTGTTCTATGTAGCAAAGATAAAATGGAAGAATAGGTACGTTCACTTGTTGTTTACTTCGTGACAAGAATATTTGTAGAAGTCCAAGCCCTAATCAAATATATAGCTGTAAAGTAAGAAAAAGGCAGCTGGTAGAAAAAGAATTTCTGTCTTGAAGGTCGATCCTCCGATTAAATAAATACTGTAAGGATGTTTACGGAGTGTCCGAGATTCCAGGAATTTTTCTAGGAAAAGTCTTTTGGTATCTTGTTTCTGCTAAAAGCAGTTGCAGACTTTTTGGTCAAATTATAAGTACAATACCTACAAATTTGTAAATAGGAGCACACGAGTATGATTCAGTGTAAAAAATCACTATATTTTTAGTTTAACTTGAAATTTTGTATATTGTAATGAAAATGCATAACTTTATAAATCAGGCTCCCACATGTACGATGGTTATAAATGAGCAGGTTAAGATTCCATTATAATCTACAATCAAAATTACAAACCAATTAAAAAATAAATATTTGTTCAATTTTTGTAATGAACCATGTTGAACATAAATTAAGAACTAGTGGACACATTGAGGGAAACGCTATTTTAACTGTCATCAAATGAATTCACAGGAAAATGTTTCTTAATTTGAAGCTACGAAAATATCTACAAATATATTTCTTGAGTATTTTTGATACAGATTAAACATCAAATGCAGTCTGATGTATTCATTACATTATTTATTGTGTACTCATTTCATATTATAAATATTTGAAACTGACAATTCTGGTATCTTCGTAGATTAACATTTGTAATGTCTACCTAATGATCAATAAACAATAATCGATCATTGTATTTGCATAAATCTAAAGAAGCTACAAAAAATGCTAAATTCAGCATAAACCATTACTATAAATATCTCGTAGCCAGATTACGCAAGAGACTGGCTTGTTTGGAGCTGAATATGCGAGTTGCCATCAATGGCTCATAGCTGGATCGCTTCTAAGCCAGAGTTTTTGCCACTCTGGCATAAAGACTTCAGTAATAGTGGATTACCGTGCAGCATCACTGGTCTGACTTTATATATGCTGTGAATACTTGAATAGTGTTTATAACATTTGGTACCAGTCTTTACTCAGTATTGTTTTTTCACTGCACGTTATATGTGTCAAGTTAATAATAAACTTTGTTATTTATCTAGTGCAAAAAGTGTCATTTCTACTTTATTAGAGGGTGACTTCAATATACATATATCCTAAAAATGGCATATGTATATTGAAGTCAGATATCTCTATACATTGCATTACACTTTCCGAAAAGATTTTTTTAACTGTTTAAATTGCCTTTTCTGTACGTACACACATACACACACATTATATAGATTTTCTAAACTAACATAGTATTAAAGCTCAATCATTTATCAATCTGTCATTTGTATTGTTTGTTTACCTTTCTCTCTTATATACATGTAGTTAAGAAAGCAGGAACATGTACTCGTATATTCGCATACAGTACATGTATATAAGAAAATATGAACATGTATATTCTTATAAACATGTATATTTTTAACTGTAGGAATAATATTTGAATGTGATCGAAAAATGCGTGGACATAGCCATTTTTCTCAAAATGAATTTCTTTAAAATTTCGCCTCAATCAAATATGCTAGATCATAGCGTTAGATTCACGTTAACCCGAAGGGTGAAGTTGATTGTATCTCACAATTTCCTTCTCCAATTTCCTTTCACCTTAAAAAGAACCAAGTCGATCTCAGATTCTTGGTTTTTCCGGAAAGTAAAAATCATGTATATGTTGGTAATAAAACTATCAAGCCAAATCTTGATCATTGATCAAAACTCTTATCATGTGCGTTTGTAATTAACGTTAAAGGTAATGGATTATGAGTTTGATAAAAAATTTAACTATTTTGGCTCATCTTTTCTTAGGAGTTTCAATTTTCTTGCTTATAATTAATTTTGTCCTTTTTCGTTTTGTTTAACTTGTCTTATTGTAAGTAATATTCCTGTGGACTTAAAGTTTAGTTCTGTAAGAATTCAGAAATTCAACTTCTACATATCTGACAGTGCAAAGACAGTGAAAATTATACGAGTTTATAAAAGAAAATATATAAAAGTGATAACTGATAAACGTCAGAAAGTAAAAATATCCTTAGACGGGGGAAAGTATATATTTCGCATTTTTACTCTTTATTTTGTATCTATTAAAAAAATTTAGTGCATGAATCGAATTGGGTAAATCTTACATGACTCTGAGTAAAGATTTTCGTACAATCCAGGCATTAAGTATACCCATTGTTTGACTATAAGATTGCTTAATGAATTGTTAAACTATTACTTATAGAATTATTAAAATCTATACATTTGTTTGAATGTCCCGTAATGCAAAATAATTTGAACTCACCTCCTTTGATATAAAAATTTAAAGTACAAACTTTTAGAAATGAATATTTTAGATTAAACTACTTCAGAGAGGAAAATATCACGTTTTAATAAAGCAACGATGATGTGAATATTTAATACTTGCTTCTTACCAAGTAAATTATCAGATTTCGAAGGATTCTTATAATAATATTTTACTTTATTAGTAACAAAAGGAAATAACTTAGAGTATCTTTTAGATTTAATCTTCTTATTCTGAAACTGCTGCGTCAGTTTACCTCAATAGTTTATAAAATATTTAATTCAATCACGGAAACAAAAGTTCACTAAAAGATTTCTATGAAGCATCGATTCATTAATAAAGACTGCTGATATTTTCTTCCTTTTTGTTTCAGATGACAGGTTTAAGAGAAACGGGGTTTATTTTTCTTTCTTCTCCAAATATTAGAGTTTATAAATTAATATCAAAGTGCAATATTTTATCAGATTCTTGAAAAAAATTATGTTTATAATTTTATCAGACATTTAAGAGGAACTCTGATTATTTAAAGCTGTAGTTTTGTCCAAAATGTTCATTCTTAAAGTTTGTACTTTAATTTTCTATAGCAAAGAAGGGGAATTTAATTAATGTGGTATCACTGTCACATTCAGACAGTTAAAATGTATTTATTATAATTCTATACGCAATTTGAACACAGAAAATAGTGCGTAAATAATGCGTAAAAGTTTTAACTCATAGTCGCGTATAAAGCACCCAAATCTGTACATGCACTATAATTCCTTAATCTTTATGAAAATTAAATTTAACAAAAACTGGTTTTGATGCAAAAAATAATTTAAATTCAAAAAATAATTTTGTATTAGTTTGCAAAATTCTCAGCAAAATGTTTTCTTACTACACAGCATAAAGCTGTAATGGAGTGCTGTGTAATGGTGTGTTTTTAACCTCCTTAAAAGTATTTATAATCACTGTACTGTGAGACGAAAGTCATTGACTGGGCTTTTCAGATTCGCCGTGCGTCCGTACCTAAGTCCTGAAGACCCGCGTTCTGACTGCTTTGAAAATATGAGCTAAATATTCAGAATCAAGCATTTATTGTGCAATTTTGATAAATTTTGAAATATACAAAAAGCAAATCTTACTCGAGGTAATAAATTTATTCTCAGTGTTTGAAAAGCGGAAACACTGCTTTTGTAATGAATTAGCAAAATACTCCAATTAAGCTACAGTTTAGAGCAAGTATTTATGCATGCATTTTTACAGTGCCCTAACATATGGTGAAAAGTAATTCTTCACCCAGAAGTCGGAGGCAGTGATTTTATGCGCTACCACCTAATGAACTATTTCCTCAGGACACGCCTAAAGAGTTAGTATTTGGTGGAGATAGGGTGTTCGGGAACCACTGAAATTTTATGAAGATTTTTTCATTCTGCTGGTTGAGGACTCTGTGTTTTATATTCGCTCGTATGTTTGGTAAAGTGGTTTGTTACACGAAATAATCTTCCGATATTAAGATATTAAAAATCTGATATTAAGAATCTTCCGATGTTAAGCTTCCATCAGGGACTGTAGTCTCCTAAGGTTGAACGATTTCAGTAAAGTATGGCGATTTCCTTGTGATGGCCATGTAATACATATACTGGTCATTCGATACGTTTTCTCTACAGTTTTGCAGTTTCCAGAAACAAATCCGTTCGATATCTTATAGGACGTCGATGCCAAATTCTATCTTCTATGACAGTAGCAGCTGGCGTTCTACCTTTATTGTAGGTATCTCTAATGGAGTCAATTTTTTCATTTCGTCTGATGAATTATCTTTCGATAGACGTATTCAAACTCTCGAGCAATCTGCTACAAAGGACGCAATTTAATTCTTTCGAGAGCATCTTCTCAATTACCTGCAATCTTAAGCTATGTCTTGCGATTTTAACAGGTTCTATACAGTTCAAAATAAATCACTGTTTTGCTTTGTATTTAGTTTACATTATGCAGACTGTCTAAGATACAAATCAGGCCAATTTCAATTTCCAGCCGGATTGAAAACTGAGGGCGATAAACTGACTTCCTTTGGTTTTGTAGAGGGGTAATTTTCTTAACCGCACATCGAGGTGCTTTTTTAGGTCTTTGCACTGATTAATGTAGTAAACAAGAGCTCAAGTAAAGTAAAATGTGCATAGACAGCTTTCTTTTTAAACGTAAACCATATTTTTCTTACCATCAATAACAACCATGCATTGCATACGCACCTTGGGTAAGTATTTATCATATTATCATATAAATAAGGAAAACTCCTGAATGTTTAAGATTACATCTTACTTTGTAAATAACAATGCATACTTGTGAGTAAATAGGTAATTAAATCTACGATTTTATTCAAATCCATCATGACTCAATGGTAATTCGTAGGGTCAGGAATACAAAAGCTAATAAGCGGACAATGTTCAGGTCTCCCCGTCGTTCTGCTGTCAGTTTATCTCGACTTTTAACTGGACACGATTGTCTTAATGCCTATTTGTTCTGAGTAGGATTCCCGATCTCTCTTGATTGTTCTCTGTACAATTATTTCTTCACAGTAATGAATGAGAGTCATCTGGATACGTTTTCTGCAATAAAATATTTTAATTGTACTATAAAAACGTATTGGGAATCCAAAAAGCTAAAGGCTTAGTTGCTGAATGCCTAATATTAGAAATAAAATAAACAGGCTGATTTACTGTCTTTGATGATTGGCAGATTTACTTATACCATTCCATTATTTTTTTCAGAATTCGAGTTATTTTACAGTAACACCTTATGACAATTTGAGCCTTTTTCTCATTTTTTTTTAAACTCATGGGATCAAAAACGTAAAGTTATACAAGCAAAAAGTCAGATCTTATATTTTCTTACAACCTTAAAAGAAGAACCGTATAATATCAAACGCGACATAAATTTAATTTTCAACGTATAAGCTAGGAGAAATTTTTATCGTTGAACTTCTCTAGCATCCGTAAATATATGGAGCCTTCTAGATTTGCTTCGACAGCTTCAGGTCTTTTTATCTTCCCCCTCATGGGAGTGATTCGGGCAGCCAGCTGAACAGCGGGGCGAAGTGTCACGAACTAATTTGTATTCAGTCACCCTCTAAATCACCTCCTAAGTGAATTGCCGCGATAAAAAGAAAACTGCTGGCTATAAGCAGTTTTTTGCTTGGCGTATTCCTAAGTACGGAAATACATAAGGAATGAAATATCAGCTTTTTGCTCGTTAATGTTTTTATAAGTTTGTATCGTGATTAATAAAATATTAAGCTGCAGATATTACCATTTATATTTATGGATAGTTAAATTTGCTTAATTTTCAAGGATAAGAAGAAAACTTCCAGATAATTTAACAGCTGATATCTTCCATCAAGTGGAATCTAATTGAATTTCAGCTTAATAGTAAATACTTATGGTGCATTTAACAAAAGCATTATCCATACAATAGATGCAAATTTTTATGTTATTTGTTTCAATATTCATCAGTGCAGATTAACAATAACCGTTTTCCTACATATTTTATTATACTGAACACAACTAGTTTCGAATTCAGCTGTGATTATTGTAAGTTTGTTTATTTTTGAATTCTTATTTAGTCGATGCAATTAATGTTTTAACGTAGGATTACGTTCCTCCATAACGGTCCTTCGGAAAGCAAAAGATGTCCTGCGTCGCGAGTTATAATTTTAGCAGCGCGTCAAACCCAGTGTGTATCGCTTGGGCAAGCAGTAAACAGTTAAACAGAAAAACACCACACTGCGTCTTAATTTTGATATACATACATATATATGTATGTGTATATATATATATATATATATATATATATATATAGATACATATATATATATATATATATATATATATATATATATATATATATATATATATACATACGTACATATATATATATATATAGATACATATATGCATAACACATACTTACATACAATACATACAAAAGAGGTAAGCAACAATAAGTAATCCTACGTTAATAACCCGCAGTAGTTTCGTTAGAAGAGACTACCTGAATTTTTTCTTTTATTTGTAACTAAAAATGTAATAAGTTTATTTTCCATGTTTTCATTCGGCAGTTTCTTTTTTAATTTTAAATTCCTCCCACCATGTTTCCTTTTTTTTCTTGAAACTCCAAATTCCGAATTTTCTCCATCTGACTGCTTTAGGCAGCTGTGTACTAACTCTGTTGGATTCACTCACCTCAAAGTTAACCTATGGAGAAAATGTGTCCAGGGATTGCTGACTTGGATTGAAAGATTGTTTTTAAAAATTATACCCTGTAATAGATAAACAAATTTTACACCTTTGGTCATGTTTCTTTTTTTTAAATACAAAAAATATTTTTAATTTAAATTATTCGGGGAAAAAAATCTGGTACGTGTTTTAGACTCTCATAAATTATTTTGGTTGTCAAAATTTATAAAATGAATCCTGTTGCAAGGTGCAGAAAAGTTCAGGCTACCCGAAAGTACCATTTTTATTTTATTATCAGCATTTACGTAGCTGAAGATAATAGACAAATTTCCTCCACAGGTTAACGTTGAGGTGAGAGAATTCAATAGGGTTAGTACACAGCAGCCTTAATCCTTTAATACGAGTTTCCTTACCCATTTTTTTTTCTCAACTGTTACTATCTGGTACCAGTTTGTGCTGATTTTACTTCTTCTCCGCAGATTTGGGTAACACCCTACACCGCCATTGATTATTCAAAATTGTTTTTAATGCTTCATGGGTAATGTCATTTTTCTCTTTTGTTTGTGCTATTTTCGTTTCATTATTTTCTGAATATCAACTTTTCTAATCATGCATACTTTACTTTACTTTTAATTATTCCTTTCTTTTCTGAGAGGGTATGTGATAGCATTATAGCTCTTCTTCTGGAGATAAAGCCACTAGCCAAGAGAGCTCTGTCAAAATATAAGAAAACAGATTGTCAATTTAGCTGCTCAGATTTGATGCTACCTTGTGAGTTACATGGTTCCCTTCTCTGGGATACTGTTTTGAGCTGTTATTATATTTTTTTATTTTGGGTGATCTGTGATTCGACTGTTTTGTTTATTATAGTTTATTTTTCTATAATCCCTGGTGTTGTATCGTTTTACAAAATTGTGCCTTCAGTTTTAAATGCTCAAGGTTAGAATGACAATAAGAAAATAGCTGTGTCTGCAGTTAAAAGAGTGTAAGTCAAAAATCGTAGTTTTGAGAAAAGCGGGATTGGAAAAGAAACGGCTTTTGTAAAGTCAATTTTTAAGTTTAATTTTTAATTATTTTTTAAAAGTAAATTTATCGAATTTTATTTTTGTTGAGTAAAGAGTGCTATGCCTTTGGTTGGAAGATAACCACTTTAACACTAACATGTTTGTGATTTGTTTCACATACACCAAATTTTCAATGATGAATTAAAATATTCAGGAATGGAATTGGACTTAGCTTTCTGTACCCTGCAGTATAAACGGCATCCTACAGCGCAAAAGGTTGAACGGATAGCAGCAAAATTTTGTATATGGGCTATACACGAGATGCGCTCACGGAATTTCGGAAAAAAAAATTAGCTCCAAAATGTCCATCAGAGGGTGCCTTTTCGGGAAAAACATGAAATTAACACAATAAACGACCAAAACGGAATACAGAAACAATATTAACATTTACTGACTAGTTTCTGATCACCTTGTCATCGAACCACATTAATTAAACGTAAGGGAGAAACAAAAACAGTTCAGTTTGCAGAAACAAGAAAAGATTAGGACGAAATTGCGCAAGAGAAGCAGTTGTTAATTGTGTCCAGGACGATGAAGGGAAAGCGACTCCACGTGACCACTTTCATTCACCTGCAAAATTTCAAGTCGATGGACAGTGTGTTCAACGGCAGATCATAACTGATCAGTTGTGAGGCTTCGCACATGAAGCGTTATGGAGTTCTTTAAGTCATTCAACGTCGCAACACCTCCCCGATACACCAGACTTTTTAAATAGCCCCATAACCAGAAATCGCACGGAGTCAGATCCGGCGAACGTGGTGGCAATGGATTAGGAAAGGAGTGACTAATAACACTTTCCTCTGTGAAGTGTTGGAGCAATAACGCCTTCACGGACCCATGGATATGTGGGGGCGCACCATCCTGCATGAAAATGGTCGATGTAAGGACCCGCCTTTGCTGTAGTTGCGACACAACAAACGTCTGCACAATGTCATGTTATCGACGGCCCGTAACGGAACATGTGACAGGCCCACGTTCACCGATTTCCTCAAAGAAGAATGGCCCAAGGATGAATTTCGCCGTGAATCCACACCAGACAGTGACCTTTGGAGACTGTAGGGGAAATTCAGTCTGGATCCGCGGATTTTCCTTAGCCCAAATGCGGCAATTCTGTGTGTTGACTGTTCCATTGAGGTAGAAATGAGCCTCGTCACTCCACAGAATATTCCAAGGCCATGACAGATCAACAGTCATTCTGTTGAGAAAACTGACTGCGAATGAGAGACGTTGTGGCTTGTCCCTATCAAGAAGTTCCTGGGTATGGTGGATCTTGTATGGGAAGTAGTGCATTATGTTTCTAAGTACTTTTCGGGCGGTGCTGTAAGAATAGCCTGTCTGTCGAGAAACTGCACGCGTGCTACTGCTCCCAAACTCTGATGTCTGTGACTGTGAGTCAACAGCTGTCTTGACGGCATCAACAAGTACCAGTGTGACACGTTTACGGCCTCTTCCAGGTTGAACTCCCAATTTCCCTGTCTCTTCAAATCTCTTAATCATGACCCGGATACCTTTAGTAAACATTGGTCCACGCCGTAGGTTCTTTCCACGACGAAATTCACAAACTGCAACAGAAGCATTCCCCTTGTTTTCGTAAAACAGCTTCACCAATAACGCACGTTCAACTAAAGATACCGTCACTAGTACAGCAGGAAACATCGACATAAACATGACAACGTCTGCAAACGCTTTATACCCTAACGTGTTTTGCATAAATTTTCCTCTTCTTCCCAAGCATGCTCGACATTTTTCTCCTACAACTGACAGCTTTTCCCGGTTTTGCATTTTAATACTCATAATTCTTGTTCTGGATTGTTAATATTGTTTCTGTATTCCTTTTTGGTCGTTTATTGTGTTGAATTTCATGTTTTTCCCGAAAAGGTGCCCTCTAGTGGACATTTTGGAACTAACATTTTTTTTTCGAAATTCCGTGATCGCATCTCGTGTATAGCCAATATACGAAATTTCGTTGCATTCCGTTCACCCGTTTGCGCTGCAGGATGCCGTTTATTGGGGATGTTTAATTATAACCACCCGGTATGTATATGTATATATATATATTAATTAAATATAACGATCGATGTATGCAATTGATGTAAAAAAAAATATTCATTAAAAGATCGTAAGGGATATTTTTTTATAGACAAAATAATGTAGAAGAAAATATTCAAATTAAATTTAATAGAACATACTAAAGAATATAGTACAGTTAATATAGTACAGTTTGAGGAACATTTCTTTTACTGTATTTTAATATTTTTTTTATAATATCCAATCGTCCGCCGCATTAGCAAGAAAAAATATATTTTTTGTCTATTTCGTTATTATGCTTGTGACGATATATTAATTTAAAGTACCAGAAAAAGAAATCACGTGTTCAGCATTTAATAAATTATATTCTAAACATTAATCTTTAAAAATACACCAAAAATCCGAAAATGGAGGTAAACATTCGAAAGAGATTGCATTTTAAAGGAATTTTTAGGAACTTTCTTGTGATATAAATTTTATGACCCTCAAATTATTATTTTAAATGCAAACTTTAAAGAATGTTACAAATACAGCTTAAAAATTTAATTTAAAAAATCTAAGATATTTTCAAAAATCCTTCTGCTTTCTTATTAACAACTATCTGAAAACCCGCACTTCGCTACGGAGTACATTCAAATTAAATACAACTGTCAATGTATGTAATTAATGCCAAAAAAAAATATATATATATATAATAAATACGACGATCAATGTATACAACTGATGTAAAAAAAAGAAAAAAATCGTAAGAGATATTTTTATAGACAAAATAATGTAGAAGAAAATATTCAAATTAAATCTAATAGGACATACTAAAGAATATAGTACAGTTAATATAGCACAGTTTGAGAAACATATATTTTATTGTATTTTAATATTTTTTTGGATAATGTCCAATCGTCTTCCGCATTAGCAAGGTAAAAAATATTTTTTTGTCTATTTCATTGCTATGGACGTGACGATAAATTTATTTAAAGTACCAGAAAAAGAAATCACGTGATCAGCATTTAATAAATTAAATTCTAAAAATTCATCTTTAAAAATTCACCAAAAATCAGAAAATGGAGGTAAAGATTCGAAAAAGCTTTCGTTTTAAAGGAATTTTTATGATCTTTCTTGTGATATAAATTTTATAACCCTCAAATTATTATTCTAAATGCAAACTTAATAAACGTTACTAAAACAGCTTAAAAATTTAATTTTAAGAAATCTAAGAAGAATTTTTCAAAAATCTTTCTTAGTGCACCCCTTTACTATAAGAAGAATCGCCATGCAAAATTTCAGCCCTTTAGTTCCAGAGGTTTGATCTGTGCGTTATATGTCAGTCAGTCAGTCAGTTACGAAACTGCTTTATATATATAGACTATATTTAGTTGGTTCCATCGAATATGTGTTTGTTTCCAAAACTGACAGAGATTTTCAAAGGTCTTTATCCTCCTAAGCAGAAGTTTAAGTTCTTGGGTTCAACTGGATCAATATCTAAACCAAAGAATGGATACCGAATAAAGTATAAGTGACCGAATTAAACTATACATGACAAGTCTGAAAAAAATGGATAACACTATGGGAATGAAAAAAAAACGCAGTTTTGGTTACAAAAATTAATTTACTGTTTATTAAACCAGTTTTAATATTTTATCATTTTTAAAACTCATTTCATAGGATTGACGACCCTACTTTTCTATCAAGAATCGTAGAAATTTTAAATAATATTATTTTTCAAATTCTAAACCTTTTGGATACGTTATAATAATTATTCGTTTATAAGTAAACAACTTAAGAATTCCTGAAATGAAACACACGTTTTTTTAAAAATAAATCCAATTTATTCCTTTTTAAAGCATACTTTGTGTAAATTACGAATACTCTTTTTGAAGACATTTTTAAACGTCGCAAACTGTACCCGAGATACATATTTTTCAAGATTATATATTTTAATATCTAAAAATGCTGCTCGCATGTGACCCTTTGATAAAGATGTATTCCTCTTGAACTCTAAATATGGAAACAAAAAACGCCCGAAGAATTCCCTTGAAAGCACGAATGTAGGAGAAATGCACTCTGAACAAAATGTTATCAACGTTTCTTTAAATCATCAAATACAAGTGCATGAAAGAACCGAAGCTCAGGGGAAAGCATTTTTCTGAACACAAATCCCACAGAAAACTTTTTTAAACTGCAAAAGAACCGATCTATATCGAATGCAAGACTCTTTAGGGATCAGTATATCATGAATTTAAAACACATCAGATATTAGAGAATAAATGTTCCTAAGCTTTATGTTTTTCCGGATAAACTTTAACCCCATATTGCAGGATGTAGATATTTGGCTACAGAGAAAAATTGTTTTCCTGGTCCGTAAAAATGCAATTATAGATATATATAAACAAACTATATATAAAAATTCAGATGTCTTAAAAGGTAAAAAAATCACTTTAAAAACCAGGATTTTTTAAACATAGAGGATAGAATTTGCATGATATTATTGAAAAAATAGATGGTGTTCTTGGACCAGACAAATTCGATTTTAATAAACTAATAGAATGTTTAAACATGAGTTTTCTTTATCGACTTAATGCTCTCCAAAAATCTTTCAATATCTAGTTTTTATTAGCTTTTACCATCAACAAATATTCGACATCACTTCCAGGAGGCAAAAATCAATTAAACCTCTATTAGGAGATTGTGGTGGTTAATTTAATTTCTGTTTGTAAAAGAATACTTTTAATTTTCATCAAGTGTTCGAAGAAAAGATAGCTCCCCCGAGTCTCTTAATTAAATTTAATGAGTTTCAAGAAAATTTATGCTTACATACTCTAACATTACATCGGAAGAAGGTTTACGAGTAAAAGAGATCTTAGTCAAAATATTCAAAGCAGCAAAAGAAGGCTAATTCTTCTTGTTAATTAGCATATCACCGCACAGGTGAGGTGTAGGATCTGCAAAATTCTAGTTTACAGGCAGTCATAAGTAAACCAAACTCATAATTACCATCCGTGATAAGATTTTCCCTGTTTTATGATGTACTACTTAATAAATCTGCAGATATAATTGGGATGTCTATTTAAATATTTTATGGGTGTTTAGTTTGGGAACGTTTATACATTTAGGCATTTTTTCAAAGTATTCAGTTCTTAACCTATTTAATCGATTACGCGATCACTGCAGTAAATTAGAGGTAAAAAATTTTAGCACTCTTTTCTTTTAAGGTTGCTCCATTGCGCCACTCTTTCTAAATGCTTAAAGTACATATAAAAAACGAGCATGTGGCATCGTTCACATGTCTACCAACTAACATTATTCTGGTAACTCGTTCATTACAAGCCTTCTAAACTTTACTTATCACTGTGCATAATCCTGACTTATGGAGAAGAACAGACATTTCAAATGATTATAGTATTAACTTAAAAAATTGAAAACGATTATATTATTAACTTAAAAATAGCCCCAGAAAAAAAAACAAGTTCAAACTTGTTTTTTCTGGGGCTACATCAAACATCAGGTGTTTGTTTCACCACTACCAAATTACGTTGACGAACTTAAGACACGCATATCTGCAGCCTTTCAAACCGTCACACTCAACATAAGAGTGTGGGATGAGTTATCGTACCACCTCGATATCATTCGAGTTACTAAAGGAGGCTCACATTGAACACTTATAACTGTGTCGAATTTAAACTTTCAACTGTTATTTTTGATTTCCTATGAACAGCAAGTTTGTACTTTGTTTAGTTTTCTTACAATAGCCCTGCAAAGTTGGGATATTCAGTTATGTACACACTGAATTATAAGATATACAATCAAGTCTTGAAATGGATTTCAACCAAAATAAAAAGTTCCGATGGAATTGGGCCAAGGGGGATATTTTCCTTCTTAACATTCCAAGTGAAAATAAAATAAAATATTTCAACAGTGATTTCTAAGCACTTATTTTGAAACGTCCCATAATGGGACACTTGGCTCCTTCTGACTAACTGGATTTCACTTCCTGTCTGCCATATGGAATGCATGTTTGCTACAACTCATTCATTATCTTTATATCTATTTCTGTGAAGAATATCCGGATCATGGCCGAATGGCTAGAGAGCTGGCATTCGGAACAAAAGTCTGTGGGTTCGAGTCCCACTCTTGGCATGGTCGTTTGTTGCTTTTCGGCTTTGTCGGAAGTTTGAAGCGAATCGGCTTTAAGCAGTAGGTCCAGGTCTAGTTATCCTTCGAGTAGAAAAAATTGACTGTGGCGCTATAAACCAAACCACACCTGTGAAGAATAAGGGATAAGATGGTACAAAGGCATATTTTCATAAAGAAAGGGTTATTTAAAATAAAATTTTTTTTTAATCTTAAAAAATGGGAAAAGGTTTTTGACAATTCAAGAAGCTTTAGATTATGACTTTAGATATGCAATATTTGTACTCTGATGAATACTCAGAGGAAAGTAGCATTATCTGTTGGCCAGGTAACTGATGAAGAAAATATTGCAGATAATGATTTAGGTGAAATGATTTCAGTGGATGTTTCTGGACAAGTTTAACTGAAAGTCAAACAGCGGGAAGGTAGAAATCTTGAGAAGAAGAAAACAAAAACGTAAGAAGAGAAAAAGACGCAATACAAATGATACTTCAGATGACAAGTATGGAAGGACAGAAATTGAAGGAAAAGAAATCCAAAAAGAAATTATTAAATTAGAAAAAAAAATTAAATGTTGGCTATTGAATCCGAAGAAATGTTAACACTTGAAGAGACCCGGGGTGAATTGGCAATAAAATCTCCGTATGAACTTTTCGAAATGTACTTTGACTCTGGGATCATGAAACATCTTACCGAAGAAACTTTAGCATATTCTCTGCAACAAAAGAATAACAACGCACTCTCATTATTTGAAATGGACATGCAGAAATTTATCGGAATCGTCCTGTTTAGTGGATAATATCACGTTCTGCCTCAGCAAGTTTTTATACATGATTGAAAATTACAATGATATTTTAAAAATATATTTATTTTCATAAACAATATAGAATACTTGTTTCTGGAGGTTTTAAACGCTAACTTCCTTGAATTTAGCTTAACATACGGCTTGGATGTTCATACGTGGAAGAAAGAAGCGTTACCCTCATCAGGTGCCAAGTGTCCCATTGTGGGACTCTATCGTAAATTCTATACGAATGCAGAATTTTAAAAATTTTAAACTGTACATCAATTGAGACAAGTAATGTACTTAAAAAATACGTTAGATTCTATTTAGACGATGCGTTTCATATAGTGGCGCTTAATGGATTAAACTCAAGTTTTGAGGCAATAGTCTAAAATATTTGCTCTCTTATTAAAGTGTGGCGTAGAAAACGCTACCACGCAAAGACCTCTGCTTCGAACCTACTAGAGAAACTACCAGAATGAACTCTGCTGAAGAAGAACACTTCGCCGTGAAGAACCGGGAGAGAATATGCAAATCCTATTCACCTTCTGCCGACCTTCACCCATAAGAGACAGAGTGAGTGTGCAGGTGGCAGGATTACGCTTGACTGTGTACCGGTATGCAATCCTGATCGCCGCGCGTTGTTTATGCGCCAATGTTTAAGCCAGGAGGTTTTATTCTTATTACTTTGTTTTAATGCGTTGCTTAATGCGATGTTTTTTTTTTAGTTTTAATAAATTGTAAGTTTTTTGTAAGGCTGCATCTTTTTTTATATGGAGTCAGTGCTGCAATATGCAGGCAACACAAGCCAAAAAAGAATAGATATTTAAAATAACAATGAGGACATCTTGTGCTCAAACTACTCTTTGTTTACAAAAGATTCTATTTCCCTGAAACTTATCTTTATTTTTTAGTTAAATCACGCACAGTTGAGCTAAATCTAGTATTGTTCTTTATTTCATTTGCGACAGATTTGGAATCCAATGTTCTTTTAAAATCATTCTTAAAAAACTATCTCGAGGGAGAGAAACTAATCACCGAAGACCGAATTTTTTTTTTCAAATTTCAAAAGAAGATTAATCTAATTCTAAATCTATTCCTAGGGTTTTTGCTTCTTTTCATGAGTTTTTTTTTCGTTTTTCCCCTTAAAGAAATCATTTGGCTTTTGCTCTCAAGTGAGGAACAAGTAGCATTTGAAAGAAAATTGTAGGGTATATCTAATGGGAGTTGTTCCTTTATTTTAATTATGGTGGAAGAATAATTTTCTTTTATTACCAGAACTCATATATTCTGTAACACTATCATCATGTTTGATAAAGTTGATATAGTCAATTTTAAATTTTACTTGAAATTTCAATGAAAATTCAACTTGTGATTTTGAAATTTAATTGCAGTTCAAGGCTTATATAGCCTTGATGACATACTTCAGTGTTTTTGAGATTTAAATTCCCTAAATTCGGAGGCTATTATATGAAATTTTTTATACATGAAACCTATAAAACGTTTAACGGTTGGAAATATATTATTTTTAACAAAAACTGGAAAAATATATCTATTAGAATTTGGAGTATCTGGTTCCATCTTTATACTAATTGATGTTTACCAAAGAGTAATTGATCTTGAAAATACTGAAATGATCCATACTTAAAAGCTGACACTGCAGTGTTTCTCCGTATAGAATTGGTCATTCATTAAATAACGTTAATCGACAAACTGGGAATAGAAACCTGAAAGAGCTAATTTGTGACAGAAAACAAACTGAACTATCAGAGGTTATATTCCCCAAATTTCATTGAAATATGCACTGGATCAACTGTAAACACGCATTGTTCAAAACATGTATATTAAAAAACTTATATTTTCTAAGGACATAAATGTATGCGCTATAACTAGCTGTATCTAAAAGTCTCCTAAAAATATAAGCATATCAAAGCAATTCTAAAATTTCAGTAGCAACACATGTTAAAATCTAGTTTCGTTTCAGTAAATAAAATTAGAGAGTAAAATAAAATTAGACTCGCTTTCTCTGATTAAATTAAGGTAGTTAAATTGCGAATTCATGCTTGAAAGAATGAAGTATTTTTTACACTGAACAAAAGTATATATATATATATATGTGGTTCATATATTAGCGTCAAAATATGACGACATATTTCTAGAGCATTTCAAGTAATTTAAAATGAAGCTAGTTGGTACCCCTCAAAGTATGATATCTGGATAGTAAATTAATGTACTAATACACAATTTATACTCAACATATCATTGTAAATTTGTTGAAAATGATAATATTAAGAAAAGAGAAATGCACTTTAAAAAATTACCATTGAACCCAATTAAAAAAATATTAACATCGGATAATTCGAACTTTTTTCTGAGAATCTTTGAGTTCGAATTAACGAGCGTCCACTGTATATATATATATATATATATATATATATATATATATATGGATTTATTTATATAACATAATATATTTTTATCGTTTACTAGTACTTAATTTAGAATAAAAACCTTATCACACCAAAAAACCATAAAACCTACAATGACAGTATAATGTAAAACAAAAATGTAAGTAATAAGTTAAATACACAACCTGCATTGAATAAAAGCAACAAGGGAAATAACCAACCAACATAAAATGAGACAGATAAGAGAAAAACATACTATTAAATAGGGGAGAGAAATACGGTAAACATAGAGCCCATATAAAATGGGAATAATAAGTAATGTACAGCCTATACAAAGCAGTAATGATAAAATACGTGTACAGTCCATGTAAAATGCGAATGGTAAGACATTAACAATCTATATAAAATGGAACAGTAGGATAACCAGCAAGCTGTAGATAAGCGATTGTGAGGGATGTATTATTTTGTTTCATTTGCCACTGTATCGGAAAGACTGCAAGCCATCAGTAAGTTATATGAAATTACCAATCACGTTAATGTATTTCTGCGCTGTCGGAAATCGGGAAAGAACGGGAGACTGGTTGGTGAGAAAATTATATATTTTTTCTAAGAAAATAATAGTCATCTGAAATCCCTTATACAGACAATTTTTAAGCAATTGAATTCACAAAGAGATAGTTTCTAACGTCGCGGGGTTGACCAAGTGGTCAAGACACTGGGTTAGAAGTCGATGCGTGTGGGTTCGATCCCTCTTCCTGGCAGACGTCATTTCAAGATTACTAACGTCGGCAATTCGTTTACCTGTTTTTTTTTTCAATCTGAGGGTCTCTCCACCTTCCCCTTGTAGGGGGAAGTCTATATTCATAAGTTCCTGCATAATATTCTTGATGTACCTTCTACAATAATAATCCGTAAATAATTTACTAGGGGCCCAATAAACGTTTTTCCCCAATAACGAATTGCAAAAAGAAAAACTTCGGGACCCGGTTGGGCTGGATTGCCGTCGGCATGATAAGTTTTATTATTGAAGGGCCGTATAACCTTCGGGTGTGGACGGCGGCGATATTACTTACTAACGTCGGCAACTTTTCACTGCAAGAAAACCACTTAAATTTTTTTTAATTATCAAGTTACAGTAAAACCTCGTTTATCCAGACTAACTGGGACCATGGGCAGTCCGGACAATAGAAAATCCAGATAATATGGGTAATAAACAAAACAAAATCCTTAACTAAGCAGACATACCGTTTATTGCGATAAAAATCTATATTTTGTAAAAAAATTACATAATATTGTTTGCAAGACATTAAAAAATATAAAAATAATTTTTCACATCATTTCTTAACAAAGAATTGGTAAGTCTACTAAAACTTTGTTAAACTCAACAAAAAGCCTTTTATTACCATAATTTATTGTACAATCTATGCAGGAAATGTACATTGAATCAAACTAAGAAGCGAATATTTGGCGTATTTGTAGTTACGTTCTTCCTACCTTAGTTAAAAATTATTATCTAATGTGAACAAAAAATAAAAATAATGCCTACAAATCTGATCCGGATTATCTGGAGGTTTTTCTGTACTTGTAAAAGCAAAAAGTTTCATAGAAATTATTATTTTTTGACTGCGAAAGCACATACATACGTGTGAAGATATTTTGTAGAATTGCGTAAGCAGAAGTGTCAAAAATGTGGGGGGGGGGGAAGTTTTTTTAACAAATTTCTCGCCTTAATTTTAACATGTTTTGCTATGAAACAAAACATAAATCCAGAAAACAAAAATGGATTAAACAGTATCATTAGAAATGTTTAGTGTTATACAATAACAGCTGCGTGATTCCGGGTACAGATTATAAACACGTTCTCAAGATTTCCCTATGTGAATAATGCTTCCTGTAATAGCCTCATTTTCCTCCATTTACAGCCCCTTCACCGCAGGAAAAATGATACAAATGGAAAAATCAATGGGAAGGAAAAGACTCTTTAGGCAAAATAAATTGTTCGTCAAATCGTCGAAAATGTAATTTTGTGGGGCATTAGTGAGAGAAAATCGAAACCAACGCTTGATTTGAAACGTGAAATGTAGACATCGATTGCCGTTCGAGATAGAATTTGCGTCATTAAAATGAGATATTCTATTTCTGTTCCAGTTATTTTATGAAAAGGACGTCTCTTGTCTGTAACTTAAGATTGATACGCGCGTTGCAATAATTAAAGCTTTAAGGATGGGTTTTGTAAGTAGGTATACATTTTCAGGCTTAATCTGATAAAAAGATTTTCTTTCCTCTAATTTTAGAATAATTTGACAAAAGTGAAACGTATCTCTTTTCTATACGATGATACCGGGGTATGCAGTTACCCCGGGAGTATCATAAAGAAAAGAGAATTAGAGGAGATGTACTTATTTTGAATTGCTTTGTAATCCCAAATTTAAATGGCTTCAGGTCTAAAGTATTAACAAAATGTATAAAACATGCCAAAGATGAGGGAGTAAAAGCAAAATGTGTGTCTCCAGTGTATAAGTAGCCTTGGACTAAGGTTTTGTCCTTGTTACAGGCTGGTTGACTGCTCTTGTCAGTCACCAGTAAAAGTAGAGAGATATCCCGCATCAGGAATTTTGTTCCCTCCAGAGTACTCGTCGGTTATGCCTTGCTGAGTAAGGGCATTTTCGCATAGAATCCGTCAGCGTTAAAGATTCCTTTGACGCTGATTGGTTTAATGGGTCAATGGTTGGTATATGATTGGTTAAAAATTTTAATGCTTACTGATTCTTACACAGAAGATAGAACACATAGAATCACAAAGAATTCACATAGTAGAATCCGTAAGCGTCAGCGTTAAAGATTCCGTTGGTGCTGATTGTTTTGAAGGGTCGATGATTGGCATATGATTGGTTAAAAATTTTAACGCTGGCGGATTCTAACACAGAAAATACAACACATAGAATCACAAAGAATTCACATAGAATCCGTCAGCGTCATAGTCAGCGTTGAAGATTTCGTTGGCGCTGATTGGTTTAATGGGTCAATGGTTGGTATATGATTGGTTAAAATTTTTAACGCTTACGGATTCTAACACAGAAGGTAGAACACTTAGAATCACAAAGAATTCACATAGAATCCGTCAGCGTCAGCGTTAAAGATTCCTTTGGTGCTGATTGGTTTAATTGGTAAATGATTGGTATAGGATTGGTTAAAAATTTAAACGCTTATGGATTCTAACACAGAAGATAGAACACATAGAATCCGTCAGCGTTAGCGTTAAAGATTCCGTTGGCTCTGAGTGGTTTAGTGGGTCAATGACTGGTATATGATTGGTTAAAAATTTTAAAGCTGGCGGATTCTAAGTGAACAGGTCCTTATGCCCATGGAGAGGAAGAAACTTGGGTCCCAGGCTACCTGTAAGCTGAAGACGTATATTTCCACTTAAGTAATACTAAGTGCCTTTTTACATGTTTTATTTCACAATCACCACGTGCTGTACCTATGTACAAATTAATGGATGCAAAATGTTTAACGTTTAATTTGCACCGGATCCTTTGAGTGCAGAGATTTTGAGGCTAAATCTATCGATGGAGCATTTCCTTAAAACTTCAAATAAAATTCTAAGGGAACCAGTTTCCGTGATAAATCTTTCAAAAAGGGATAAAAATATAATATTACTCAATCAGAACCGCAACTATTTCCATAAATTAATTCCGTGTCAGCCATGGAAAATCTACGTTATTGTAAATCGATATCCTAAGTTATCGTTTCGTGTTAGAGTTGTAAATGCGTTGTGAATAAATATAGTGGCTGGCAAAATTTGGCATTTTAGTGTAAACTGATTGATAGATGAGACACATACACACTCAATTACTCGTGTATGCATATATAAATAAAATATGTGAAGATATTTTCTTTGTATTGTCCTATTTCTCTGAGAAACGAAGAAATAAAAAGAATTGGGGTATTAAATACATATTAAAGTATTGGGGTATATCTATTTGGGTATTAAACACATTTTAATACATTTAATACATAAAAACATATTAAAGTTGTATGAAAAATATTAACAATTTAGCTTTACGGATTTAAATACGGATACAATTTAGCTTTATGTCGGAAGACATAACTGAAATCAGATAAGACTACTATTGGAAGCATGTTTGTCCGTCTTGTTGACAATGGGTAAAATTTGGAGTTTTAAGCCACTAATGATTTATGTTAATGATAAAAAAATTAAGATCTTCACCACTAAATGGTACTAAGGAAGTATTCAGTTTAATATAAACATTTATTATGTTTTAAATAGATAATTATGAAATACCAGTGTATCTTGCTTTCCACGTGCATCTTGCATTTTAAAACAAACTGTACAATCCCTTTTAAACTTATTTTCATTTGTGAAGGTGGAATAATCTCGTTACGGGTACTTGGGAGCTGCCATATTGGATTCCCACAGCTGAATGTTAGTCTATGGAGAAAAGTTATTCACTGATTGTTAATTTACATTTAAAGTTGTTTTTAACATCGTAACGGGTAATAGAAATGCAATGTCACATAAGCTTAATTTTTATTTTTCAGAAGAAACAAGAATAGCATTTTTAAATACAAATTATTAGGGAAAAATGTGATAAACTGTTTTCCAAACGCAAATAATTTTCTTTGATCGATAAAACTTTAAAAAAAGTATTGTATACAAAGTTTTCAAAAAAGTTCAGGCTATATAGAAATGCTATTTTTATTTGATCATCATTATTTATATAGCTGTAAGCAGTGAGAAAAATTTATTTAAATACCTTATTTTGTCAAAATTTTCATCTTTTATGAAGTTTGGGGATTGAGGGAGATATATAACTATGTTGGGACCTTTCATTACAGTATTAAACCCTAGCCACTCCTATCCTTCATTAAAAAACCCCGAGTTCATCCGATAACGTCTGAGTGCAAAACAACCTTAATAAACAAATCTTCAGCAAAATACGTATTCACAGTACACCATTATGTGACTGACAGCTTAAACTTCGTAAAACTACGTCCTTTGTTATTTTTTATTCTAAAAGCTGTACAGTGGGGTTTGATGTAAGAAAATAAAAATGGGCTCCTTTGGAGAATTTTGCACTTCAGATCCTTTAAATATAATTAAAAGGATGATGGATTTGTTTCAAAAAATAAAATCAAACTGCAATTATTCCTGAGAGGTGTAGATATATAGTTCATTACTATAACTTCTAAAAATGAAAATCAAATATTTTGTGTACTTGCTAATTTAAATACTGAACCAGCTATATATATATATATATATATATATATATATATATATATATATATATATATATATATATATATATATATATATATATATATATATATATATATATATATATATATATATATATATATATATATATATATATATATATATAAGCAAGCGAATCTCGTGCGTAGCTGTCGTGGCACAAGCGTAAGGTGTTTGGCTGCGGTTCTCAAGGTGATGAGTACGATCCCCGCTGGATGCAAGTTGCTTTTCTTTAAATTTCCTTTGTTATCATTTCTCGTTTTATTCAGAATGTTCTAATATTCTAATTTATTATATGCAAATTCTAGTTTCTACCGTTCCAGAAAGTTCGGTGACTGTATATAAGTCGAGCTAGCGTTCAGTTCAGGTTGAATAAAGTTCTCTAGTGCAGCTCTCGGATTTATTTCCTGTGTTATAAATTCGAATCTACGCGACATTTGTGGTGGAGGCTACGATAGGTACGACGGAAGGTCTACGCAGAAGTCAACGGTTACGAGGACTGTCGCCTGAGTTTGGCTTGTTACCAGATCCTAGAAGAGGTCCGAGAAAAATGCCTGATGGAAACGAGACCGAGCCAAAGCTTCCAAATGATGCCAGCCCTGCTCCATTCAACATCGCACAAGTGCCGGTCCTTACATACCAGTTACCCCGAAATCCGTGCCTCTTCACCGGAGATGACCTACAGGATGCCAGCAGGTGGCTTAAAGACTTTCAACGTATCGCCACCTATAACCGTTGGGATGAACAGATGTGCCTAGCGAATGTCACCTTCTATCTTGCCGGAACGGCCCGACAATGGTTTGATAACAATGAGCACACTTTTACTAATTGGGCCACGTTTAAGCAATCCCTAGACATTACTTTTTGCCGAACAGACGATATGCGGCGCCAAGCTGAAAGGCTGTTGTTCTCACGTGCGCAACATACTGGGGAGAAATCTGAGTCGTACATTCAAGATGTGCTTGCTAATCCCGACATTCCAGAAGACGAAAAAGTGGCTCATTTCCTGAAAGGGATTTCAGAGGACTTATACCAGATCCTGTTGGTTCAGGACTATAACACCGTCGATGCGTTTGTAAAACGCTGTCGTCAGATAGAAAGCCTTCGAAGAAGACGTATCGTCTGCCCAGTATTCCAGAGGCTACCTAATGTCTCTACAGCGTCGGCCGTAACGGAAGTAGGAGACATAGGATCGTTGGTACGTGCAATTGTCAGGGAAGAACTGCAAAAAATCTTGCCCGAAGCACAATCATACACGAGCGAAGAACCAAGTACACCAACTGATGTCGCATCTGTGGTCCAGGAGGAAGTAATGGAAGCCCTAGCACCGCTCACAGGTCAAAGAAGACGCATCACCAATTCGCGCCCCTCAGCTCCAGTTAAGCTTCAGCCAAGGCGTGAAGCTAGGGTCAACAGTGTTCCAGAGCGCAAAACGGACCTGTGGAGAACTTCTAATAATGTGCCCCTATGCTATCACTGCGGACGTCCAGGACACGTGCTGAGGTATTGTAGGGAAAGACGACGGGTATTTTCAAATGCAAAAGCTGCTAGAACATCCAATCCCCGACAGAACATGGACCCTACAAGATATGAAGCCTTTTCTCAACGTGATATGGACGCTGACTCTTTATACAGCTTAGACGACAATAATGTGAAACCCCACATCTTCCAGTTTTAGAAGCGGTTCATCCTACCCTCGCCGCTCCTTCAATCGCCGATAGTCGCAATCTACTGTACGCCGCTCTAGCCAATCGCCCAGCCGCCTCAGGGAGGAAAACTAACTCCAGCGACCTGTGCAGGAGGTGAGGCCGCAGATGAAGAAAATCCTCCGACGTATACTACCACCAAGTTAAAGAGGAACACCACCTATGTCACAGTAAACGGACAATGTGTGCAAGCCCTCGTTGATTAAGGTGCTGATTATTCTGTCATATCGGAAGAATTACGCAGAAAATTGAATGCGCCTATATTTACTGAGAGAGGACCTATATTGAGAACTGCATACGGAAAATCTGTAGTTGCCTCAGGACGCTGTGTATTAAGAATCAACTTAAATGAGACTGCAAAACCGTTTGAATTTCTTGTTTTCCCGCAGTTCAGCCACCAAATGATACTTGGATGGGACTTTTTTCGCGCCACTGATGCCATCATAGATTGTGGAAACAAAAAGCTTCAACATGCCGAAATCCTTCCAGAAAGCGTGGAGTCAAGTAATTCAGATTGTTCTTTGTTTGCCACAACAGATTACGTAATTGGAGCAAAGTCAGCAAAGCAAATATGCGCTATAAATCCAGTCATTATGGAAGCAGATAAAGCTCTAATTATTGGCAACAAACTTCTAATGTGTGAAAGATATCTATCTATACCAGCTTCAATTATTAACGTTGAGAAGGGCTGCTGTAATCTATGGGTAACGAATTTCTCTCGACGACCTCAGCTGATACCAAAAGGGATGAATATAGCCAGCTTAATCACCATATCCGACGACGCCATTTGTTCTCTGAAGGATAGAGATCAAGAAAGTTCCAGGAAACACAAGTCCAGAGAACAAATTAAAAGAAATTGTAGATACTCAGTTGACTTCTGTTGAAGAAGGCGAGATATGAAATCTCCTGGAAGAATGTAGTGACATTTTCGATGTAAATAGAACATCGAGGAAACCCAGATGCAATACTATGAAGCACAAACTCTACACAGGGGACACCTCCCCAATCAAGCAAAGGCCCTATCGTATTTCAGCCACTGAGAGACGTGCGATTGAAGACGAAGTACAAAAGATGCTAAAAGAAGACGTGATACAACCATCAAACAGTCCTTGGTCGTCTCCAGTCGTGCTTGGAAAAAAAGAAGAATGTCAAGTGGCTTTTTTGCGTGTATTACAGAAAATTGAATAAGATCACTAAGGAGGACGTCTACCCACTACCACGCATCGATGACGCATTGGACTGTCTAGCAGGTGCGAAAATTTTCTCAATTATGCATTTAAAATCGGGATACTGGCAAATAGAGGTTGATGAGAAAGACAGAGAAAAGACAGCCTTCGTAACATCAGATGGTCTTTATGAATTTAAAGTCATGCCGTTTGGGTTTTGCAACTCTCCAGCTACCTTTGAGCGAATGATGGACACGGTACTACGGGGTCTCAAGTGGAATATCTGCCTTTGCTATCTAGACGATATCATTGTCTATGCGCCGAATTTCTCAGAACACCAAGTACGTTTAAGAAAAGTTTTTAAAATGCATCCAAGAGGCGGGACTGATACTTAATTTTAACAAATGATTATTCGGCAGGAAGAAACTGACGATATTGGGACACCTGGTTGATCAACATGGGATATATCCCGATCCGCAAAAGATAGCTGCTGTAGCAAATTTCCCTGTTCCGGAAAATATCACCGACGTCCGAAGTTTCCTGGGCCTGTGCTCGTATTACCGACGATTTATTAGGCACTTCGCTGATATTGCTAAGACCCAACAGGAATTATTGAAGAAAGATGCAAAATTTTCGTGGAGCACCGCACAAAATGAATCTTTTTCATCACTCAAAAAATTACTGACAAGTGGCCCTGTTTTGGGACATTTCCTCCCAAATGCGGAAACTAAAATACATGCAGACGCTAGCGGCTATGGCCTCGGTGCCGTGCTAGTAAAGGTCCAAAATGGTAAGGAAAGACCAATAGCCTATGCTTTCAGGTCCATGTCACCAAGTGAAATAAACTTTTCCACGACCGAAAAAGAGTGTCTTGCTGTCATCTGGGCGATTAGTAAATTTAGACCTTATCTGTTTGGAAAACCCTTCACCATCGTAACAGATCACCACTCTTTGTGCTGGCTCGCCTACATCAAGGATCCCACGGGGAGACTTGCACAATGGGCTTTGAGGATGCAGGAATACGACGCTGACATCGTGCACAGGAGTGGTCGGAAACGTTCCGATGCCGATTGCCTATCAAGAAAGCCTCTTTTCGAAGCAGTAGCCGAGAACTGTGAAATCCCCTTCTTTGCGTCCATCACAGATTACCGAAAAGAACAACTAAAAGATGATTGGTTGAAGTCCATAATTAAAATTCTTAAGAGGAGTGATGCATTCCAAAATTATCAAATGAGAAACGACGTGCTATAAAAGAAAAACTATGATCCGATAGGACGACAATGGCTCTTGGTGATACCGAAACAACTCCGCCTCGATGGCTCAAAGAGCCTCCACGACGCTCCAACCGCCGGTCATCTCGGATTTGCCAAGACGTACGACCGAATAAGGCGAAAATACTATTGGCCAGGACTGTATGGCAGCACACGAAGATATGTGTTTCACTGTCGAGAATGCAAAAAGCGAAAATCTCCATCTCATCTTCCACCAGGGCAACTTCATCCAATAAAACACCCTGGTGAACCATTTGCCAAACTTGGAATAGAACTCCTCGGACGCTTTCCAGCTACTCGAAATGGGAACAAGTGGATCATTGTTTGCACAGATTACCTGACGAGATTCACAGTTACAAAAGCATTACCAACTGCTGAGGCCACAGAAATCGCTAAATTTATAGTCGAAGATGTCATACTGAAGCACGGAGCTCCCAGGGAAATGATAAGTGATCAGGGACGCTCTTTTTTATCCAACCTTGTTAAAAACATCAATTATGCCAGACGTCTCATCTTCTGACGACCGCCTACCACCCACAAACCAATTGTCTCACAGAAAGCTTTAACAAAACATTGGCAGACATGCTGTCGATGTACGTAGACGTTGAACAAAGAAATTGGGATACCATCCTACCCTTCGTGACTTTCCCTTACAATTCAGCAAAACAAGATACCACCGGATTCAGCCCATTCTTTCTCGTCCATGGTAGAGATGTCCAGACTCCTCTTGACGTAATTTTCCACACAACCCGGAGAACCAAGACGATAGTTATGCACAACAATTGATCACCAGAGCTGAGGAAGCTAGATAACTCGCTAAAATCCATATCCTCGACGCTGAAGCAACTGACAAACGACGATATGACGAGAGACATCGACCAGTCAGCTACAGTGTCGGAGACTTAGTATGGGTCTTTACTCCGGTGCGAAAAGTTGGACTGTCTGAAAAGCTATTAAGACGTTATTTCGGACCATATCGAATAACACGACGCCTATCTGATGTAACCTAAGAAGTAGAAAGTATAGAGTGAGATAGAAGACGGCGAGATACAAAATACATAGTCCACGTCCTGAGATTAAAACCTTACTCTGATCCAAAGGAACAATTAGATGATGTGGGTACACATGGCCCTTCCAAGAGACCTGTTACCAGAAGCCAAACCAAATTGCAGTGGGACGCTGCTTTCTCTTAAAGAGGGGGAAATGTAGCGAATCTCGTGCGTACCTGTCGTTGCACAGGCGTAAGGTGTTTGGCTGCGGTTCTGCAGGTGATGAGTTCGAGCCCCGCTGGATGCAAGTTGCTCTTCTTCAAATTTCCTTTATCATTTCTCGTTTTATTCAGAATGTTCTAATATTCTAATTTATTGTATTCTAATTTATTATATGCAAATTCCAGTTTCTACCGTTCCAGAAAGTTCGGTGACTGTATATAAGTCGAGCTAGCGTTCAGTTCAGGTTGAATAAAGTTCTCTAGTGCAGCTCTCGCATTGATTTCCTGTGTTATAAATTCGAATCTACGCGACTATATACATATATATATATATATATATATATATGTGTGTGTGTGTGTGTATTATATACATATATATGTATATAATTTATTGATTTCCATCAACCCTTTAAATTTTATTTTTTTAAGTACAGAAAAATGTAAAGTTAGAAATAGGTTACTATGTGATACAAAATCATCCAAAAACATTAATAATTTTTTAAAAATGTAAATTAAAAATCTATTATAAATCTATTATAATCTATGATAAAAATATTCCGTGATTTTTTTTTATCATTATTCCTCTAAAAGTTCTATAAAATCAATGAAATTCTTCCAATCAACATTCACTGCACATTATTCTACTTAAATCTATTCAGATTCATTTGTTCTAATCCACTTTATCTTTTCTTTAGTAAAATGAACTTTTGTTTAAACTACAACTTAATCCTTAGCCATTCTTCGAAAGATTTTCAATAAAAAAAGCTTAAATAAGGTCATTTATACTAATAAAGTTAGTTAAGATTTAAAAAAGAAACTTAAGGATGAGTAACTTCATCGCATTATTCTTGATTTAACTTTGCTGACACAATAGCCAACTATTTTTCTTGTTTTAAAAACCGTGGCATCTAAAGTTAAGCTGCCTTTATCGTCTTGACACACGGTAATAAATAAATTGAAATAAACTAGCTAACCAACGTGTCCCACTCTTTTCTTAGCTTCCAGCTGGAAATAAAGATTGTGTGAAGGGGAAAAAAGAAAATACACTCTTTGATTCCACTGAAAAGGCAAAAAAAAAAAAAAAAGAATAGTTCCTGGTGGAATAAAATTTATCTCAATAGAAATTTCCTTGGAAACATCCTGCAACGTCGTATTATGGGGTTTAACACATTGGACATTTTTTGGAAGTACATCTGTCATAAATCAAGATAAAAATGACTCGGTGAGCCACGCCGTACGTCTGCTAACAATGGAATAAAACGGAGAATAGTTGGGCGAGAATAAGAAACCTAGTGTAAAGATTTAGCCACAAACAGTGAATCTCATAAATAAAAATACATTCTTTGAAATAATTTTCTTTTTCTAAAGAAGGGAAAAAACTGTAAAGAATAAAAATGAGATTTATATCATGTTAAAATTTTTAATATACATGCCTTCGCTCAGAATGCAAGAAGCTCGTTTTAAAATGTTTTTTCGTCTGAATGTGATGACAATTTCTGATGTGCATAGTGAAATTAAATTGCTATGAAGTCCTTAGAATCATTTTTATGTTTTTATACAAATTGTGTTATAATCAAAGCAGATTTTACTGATTTAAAAGTGATATATGTATCAGAAAATAGTAGATGGTAAAATATCTGAAAATGTTCCATTTTCTTCTTCATAGCTGCTCTGAATACTTTTGAAATATTCGGTTAGCTTTTTAGCCATAGTAAGACTAGAAAACAGGCCTTTAGAGGCTAATATAATAAAAATGATAATAACAAAGCATGTTGAAGGAGCGGGTCAATGAATTATCAGTAATTGAATGGAATTCCATTAGGATTTCTGAACATAACTGGACAGGACTGGCTTTAGTTAACAAATACGGTTCATTGTGACGGATATCTTTTTCTATAACTGAAATCCTCAAGTAATATTCGAAACTTTAGAAATCATCTTCCCCTTTATCATTGAGAATAATGTAAAAAAATAAAATAATTTGTATCCGAAATGGAAATACCAGTTTTGCTAAGAGATTCGTGTTTTTTGTATGCCAATATGATTAAATTATAAACGAATTCTCTATCAGTTGTCTGAATAACAAGTATACACACCCCTATCTTATGCAGTAGTCTTAGGTTTCTAACTTGTTACAGACTCCTCAGCGAGATATGCCGATAAGTACATGGAGAAAAAGTCTTGAAATTCAGAATTTCTCAAAACTTTTATAGGTGAAAGACTGGCTCCTCATACGTGAGCGATTTCCATTCATTTTGCCAGAGTAAAGTTATCACTAATTTTAAATCAACTTGGTGCATTTTCTATTTTTAAATAAGTCGAGACTGAATACACATAATGAAGCTAACCGAGAGGCATTATTAGAAGATAAATTTTTGAGTTTTCTATGGTATAAAACTTTTGTATCTTTTGATTCTGAAAATAGCTTCATGAAATATCAACTCTTGCAGTTCACTACTAATAAACATCATATGAACTCTTTCAATTAGGGAATATTTTCTAAGGAATTTCACTAAAAACTGTTTGTGAATCGAAACTGCACCCTGATAGTGCACCCTGAGCTTTACTTTTTTTCTTCTTTTTTTTTTTGGTGTTTCACTTATTAATTATCCAATTTATTAAAGAAAAATATACCAAAGACCACTATTTTGAATAAAGCATTCAAAAGATTTTATATTGAGATGAAATGTTAGTATATAAAGCACTAAGTAAGTATGCATTAACGTTTATCCGTCCCTTATTTTTAAAAATTAACACAAGATACTTTAAAGTCAACATCCGATCATATCTAGGATACAGGTTTTTAAAATATTAGAATACCTGACTTCCCGTTAACTTTCTGTTAATTAACTTTTTCTATAAACATAGAAAATAATGTCTTAATTTTTTGGCTGAGAAAAAGTAACAAGTTACTTGCGAAAAATTAGATAATTCTACTCGTGAATTTATAATGTGAATATTTTTACTCCTTGTTTATGGAACTTTAGCAATGTAATTAAGGCTAAGTTAGAGGACAAATATAGTGTCAATTACATAAAGAATAAAATGGGAAGACTTGAAACTAAATATCCTGAACCTTTCCCTTACAGAATTATGCACGCCTTTAAAATTTTAATTTTTTTAAAGTAATATGGAGTATAATTTCAGAGAATAATGTTGTGAAATAAAATGAGAGTATTCTAATATAATAAGATATTTGAGGAGTTGTCATTAACTTCCTCTGCTCTGCTGCTCAATTTTTTTTCAAAATCCTTCTTTCTTAAAAAACTTAACCTTTTAGAAGTATCTAAGGAAACGTCTTTTTTGCATCCTTGAGCTGGTAATGGAATTCTCTCTTCTTTCAAATCCGTCTTCTCCGAAACCTTTCATACATTCAAAAACATTCCATTATTTTAAGTAAAATGCACTGATGGATTGAAAGTTAAGCTCATTAACTTTAATTACGTATGCAAAAGACTGTCTTTTGAGAGCGCTTATAATTATCTTGTTATAAAGTGTAGAAGCAACAATCATCTTTCACTTTATCATAATGCATTTTTTTGGCTCAAAGTCTTAGATTACGAGTAATTCTACTTAATATATGTTATTTTAACATATGCAGCATTTGTTTTGTTTAATCACATAGCCAAAACAATATTAACATGCTTTAGGTGTTATTTTGATTAGAAAATCATAACTATGTATGAATAATGTAAAAGAATGTACATTTTTAACGTATTTCTTATATGTGCTTGGTACAAGGAACTGTCTTGTGTGACATAATTTCATTGCTCTAAGGCAAAATTTTACATGTCTGTTACAATAAGAAATATTGAAAAATTATTTACTACACAATAAAATTATTTAATATAAGAATAAATAAAACAGTATTTAATACCACTGTTTCAAATAAAGCTTGTCGGATTTTTCTCTAGAAGATAATGTCTAACAAAATACTTTAGTAAGAGAAAAATATAAATGAACAAAATAATTATAAAGCTGCGATAAAATGGTTAAACGGACATTTCAATTTAACCATTGGTTTGTTCTAAGAATTTTTTTTCTCGTGGACTTTATAGTCATATAAAAATAGCAAATGCAATAAGGTGTAATAAAATTTGCCTACAAACTCTCATAAATAACATCACATAAAAAGGTATTACATGATAATGAAAAGAGATGTTGCGATATTATATTGTTTTGTGTGTTTATCGTAAGCTATGATTAATTTCAAGCCCATATCCTATGTAGTACAATCTGTCTACATGAGATTTTAAGAGCAAAAAGCTAAAATCAATCTTTCATCGAAATTTCATCAAATCATCTCTCATCAAATCAATCTTTCATCAAATATTTCAAGCAAACTAAATTTTCATCAATGATAATTTTAAATTTATTTTTTATATTTAGATTAAGGTAATTCTTAATGCTAGATGCAGCACATTAGCTAGGTAATATAACAGAGTGTAAGAATGATTTGCTCGTTTAAAAAAACTGACCAAAACACTTTAAAAATATCGTTTTTATTTCGTAAATATTTCCTGCTCAATTGTGTATTTTTGAGACCTACTATAAAGTCGGTTTTAAAATTCAATGAACCCTATTGCTTGAGAATTATTTACACAAAGTTTTGTCAAGTATCTGGGAGATTGTTTGTAACTTCTGGTTCAAAAAGCAAAGGTAGTAAAAAATGAGAAAAAAAATTCTTATATTTGGGTATACTTTTTTTCCATCTGAGAGCAACATAACTCAGTTCAGAAAATGAAATAACTAATGCTTAAAGGGAGACAAACATCCTATTGAACGATTGATCAACAGTTGATCAACAGTAATACAGTATTTATTGTTAGTTTGAAGTGCTCAGTATTTTCCCAAATTAAAATGCAGGCATAGTTGTCATTTAAACTTATAAAATGCTAAACTCAAGCTTCTCTTAAAATCAGGAGAATGGTCCAAATTCTGCTAAACAATTCACAGTGCGTAGAATCATTTTCTTGGTGATATACCTTACACACTTAAAAACTAATATTTAGAAGAAAGTACAAATCTTTATTTCTACTTATAAGTATTTCGCAGAAACTATAGTAGCAATAACTATATCACTTCTGTTAATTATTACCGACCACCAGTAGCAAGAATTACTTCTAACAATTGCTTCTAATTCTTAATAATAATTATAATTAGAAATAATTTTAAACCATAATTAAAGTACATGCATTGTTATTATGATTACTAAAAGTAATAGCTATATTATTAATGATAGTACCTTACTCAGTGTAGTAATAATAAATAATAAATTATAGTATAATGTAGTAAAAATTATTGTATTATATACCGAAACAAAACTATTTCTCTAAAAGTGCATATCATTTGCATAATTTTAATGTGTATCTGAAAATAAGTTTTTAAAAAAATATTTATAAATATCCCAAAAGAGTATACAGTTGTAAGAAAAAAAAATCATATGCCAAGTCCCAATCAATAAAACATTGAGAGGATTTCTTTTTTCTAACAGTTGAAATTTCGAATTTTATTTTAATTCGGAAGACTACTAAAATAGAAAAAAAGTGATTACAAAATACCTAAGAGACGAAAACTGTTGAATATTTCAGCTTGATAAATAAAAATGTCCCTTTCTTAAAAGCGCATATGAAGGGAAAAGTATACTGTTTACTATTCTGTAGAGACAGTCTATTTTTTCCCTTTTAATGATTGTTATAACAAAAATAATATGCGAAATAAAAAGCATCATGATAACTAGTTTACCAGACAGGTTTCATTTTTTTCTTCTTAGGGAATTTTATAACACTTTGTGATATTGTTAGGAAAGTTTTAAGAAAGTTATCTCAACCCTCTCTTTATAAATATGTTGTATTTATTAAATGGTGGTCGAAAAGAATGATTCCTCATAAATATATGATAGGCTTAAAATTATTTTAGGCTCTATGTTAGCCGTAAATTCTTCAAGAGTAAAATTACTTTTTTCACGTCGTTACTAAAATGGAATAATCATTATAACTCAGAAGACGATGAGTATGTATACTAAAAGAAAAAAATAGATAGACTCAATTATTTGTATGAAGCTGTAGCTGTACATAAATAAATGAAAGTATATTCTTTATTACGCGTATTGCTTGAAGCGTTGAAAAAAAGAGAAAATTCAATGTTTGGGAGTTTATAACAAATTTCATAAAGAGCCGTAAAAAGTGACGTCTCAAATTATCGTAATGTATATTTATCTGAAAGAAATTTTCCTTTGGATATCTATTTAATCCCAAATTATTAGCAAACACATATTTTAGAAAAAAAATTATAGAATTCTAATAAAAAGTAAATATAATATTTCTATTTGTGAGGTGTATCAACTATTTATCACACTCTACGGTCAAATTTTTTGCTGCATGAGAATTAATTCGACAGAACCTACAGTTTAAAGCCTATTCAGAAAGGTTACAAACATCCATGCCAACTGTGGGGCTCGAACCCACAGGAACCGAATAGCTCCCTAAACATTTGGTCATCACTACGTAGAAAAGTGAACTTAATGTACCCTACTTTGCTATTTGTTTAAGAAATTGCTACATGGGAAAACCATATAAACTATGCAATTTTTCTAAATTAGAAACAAAAATTCGGTATAATCCCTTTAGAGCATTGCTTCGTTCAATTTTTAAAGAAATAGCAATCCTTCTAATATTATTCGTATGAAAGGTAAGTTCAAAGATAATAATTAAATTTTTGTTGAGATTCGAATTCATTCGAGCAATTCCTGAAATTTTTGTATTCTCGTAATTGGAGTCTTCCATTTCGCTGTCATTTTCAGTGCTTACCCTGCCTTCGGTCTCAGGTCTCTTTATCAACTGTCTTAATTGCAAAGCGAAAAACGTAACGTTAAAACATGCGGAATGTTCAATTCGCTTGATTCTACTTTATTAGATCTCGACCTTAAGATACTGAGAATTCCATAAAGTGAGATAAAACTACTTTCTGTAATTTTTCGCAACTTTCAAAGGGACACATCTAGTTCAATTTTTCCCATTTTTGAAAAGACCGGACCTACGGTAGAATTTAACAGAGCTTGTCTGCTAGCAGTTTAAATACGGCTGTAGTATTACTTATGGGTGTAGAGTGGCTTAAAATGCTTTAAATTAAATTTAGGGACTACACAGACTCTCAGGTTCTTTCATATACTTTACATATAACTATGTATGGGTCTTGACTTTATATTTTTCCTTGTTCTACAAAAGTTCTTTGTGGCTTTCATCCTCAACTCTTGACTCCAACTGTTTGACTCCATTCTATGAAGATGACATCATCAAAACCAATTTTGAATAAACCCAGAGATTAAACTCTCAAACTATTTCATTCTTTGAAGGTGACATGATCAACACCTGTTTTGAATAAACCCAGAGATCAAACTCTCAAACTATTCTTCATTCTTTGAAGATGACATGATCAACACCTATTTTGAATAAACCCAGAGATCAAACTCTCAAATTCTTTCATCATTCTTTGAAGATGACATGATCAACACCTATTTTGAATAAACCCAGAGGTCAAATTCTCAAATTCTTTCATCATTCTTTGAAGATGACATGATCAACACCTATTTTCATTAAAACCAGAGATCAAACCCTCAAATAATAACTCGGAGTTAGAACGAGCTGAAGTATAGTGGACGGGAAGCGAATCAGCGCGGTGTTATAATATTGTTGTTGTTGTTTCTAGCGTCCCCTGGCTTGAATTTCTAAGCCATGTCCATTTAAACTTCGGGCTGAAGTGTGCGGCTCCGATTTAAACAGCAAAACAAGTGTCGGAGTACGTCTTAGCTCGTTGCTACCTCAATAATGACCGAACACCCTCGGGGGCGACATCTGCGGGGATCGTACCCTCCCCCAACCTCTTTGACCTCATAGAGGGATTTTTCGATTTTACGAAAGTAACGTGCTCATATCAGACCTAGACGCGAAGGTATTTAATGGCACGTGTCGAAATTCGATCTGAGCAATCTCATCATCGAAAGCAAGCGCGCTACTAGAAGGCTGCCTCTTGCAGAGCGCGGGGATATATAAAGACGAAACTTTTTTTTTTATGTGTGTGTGTCTTTATAGATTATCCAAGGACAATTGGGTAGACATACTTTAATTATGTTAAGCTTCTGTTTTCGGGAATCAGCTAATTTAAAAGAACATTTACTACTGACTAGGATACATTTTATAGAAACAAAAATTGAAGACAATATACAAGGTGGTCATAGAAAAAACTTTGCTGATATATGGACCTCTAGTGGATGTTCCGTTCAACCGATCGAGATGAGATTTCAGATATAGTTATTCAGAGGTATGAGCTAGGGATTCTGTGAACGGAAACAACGTAGCGCTCACGGTTACGGTTATGGGTACAGAAACTCGAAATTTTCGAATGGCAACACAAAATTTTTCCCGTAGCAAAATGCTCAGTGCATGCGAAAACCCTAAAGAGCGTTGGAACGGTACGTGTATCACAAAAAAACGGACGCGTTATGCACGCACAAAAACAGCTCTGCGAACGGTCTGTGATGACACCCATGTGGAAAATGTGTAATCCAAAGAATAGTTTTTTTTTGTCTGATCTGTGTTTTCATCAGTGATTGGTATCTTGCCTCGATCATACGCAAATTTCCTCCGTGCGCCCCGATAGGGTTTTAGTTGGTCGTTCGCAGAGCTGTAACAACATAAATATAATATATAACTCCAATGATCAAAAGGTCAAGAGAAGGATCGCCCCTCCATTTGTCTGATGAAGTCCAAAACTTTTGGAGTAAAGAACTGGAGAACCAAGGCTTAACGGCGAGTGGAATGAATACTTCTGCAAATAGACAAGGCCATAACAGGCTGTCGTTTAGATTCAGAACATTAAAAAAAGAGAGATCTAATGTGAGATAAATAGCAAAAAAGACTTCGTATCACTGTGCTATCTTAAAATTGAAGTGGTCGCCTTGGAAAGTTCAGACCCACTCCTGCCATAAAATCCCCATAAAAATTATTCATAAAATAGTGTTTTTAGAGAATTAAAAAAAGTTTAACATCTTTAAGCATGAACTGCCTATATTACAACGAAGATTCCTCAGACTGCTATCTCTAATGCGCTTTGCATTCAAATTAAAATAGTGATAAAAAATTAATTAATATGGGTTGTATGTATCTAAGCAGCACATAAGATTCAAACTAAAAGTAACTTGTATAATTAACAATATATTAGTATCCGAAACTGTCTTGTACATTGTTCTGTACAATTGTCTAGTACACGATTTTTTTCCTCTGTATTATAATCACCACTATTTTGTTTAATGATTAAATAGTAAAGCAGCTCTTAAAACATGGATTTAACAAACTTTTTAAACGGTAACATAATGAACTATCTAATTTAATACATTGTGTACAATATTATGAAGAGTAGTACGATTAAAATTCGGAACAAGCAGTTGCTTTGAAAGTTTATAATTCTAAGCGGCTTAAAGCGATTAAACAGTTTGATAAATGAGTTAATGGCGCAATTTTAGAGGAACAAGCAAGCTATTAACCGTTTAATTTAAAAGTATGTTTAGTTAGCGATTAAGGGCACAATTAAAACCAAAAATCAAGAGTATTTATTAGCATATAGAACGAGGGACATAGATTATCATAAATTCAATGTAAGACGCCAAAATAAATACCGCATCCTTTATTTGCCGTTATATAAAATCATATAACAGTTTAGATAAATAACTTTATGCCTTACATTGAAGTAATTTGAACAATTAAATGCAAATAATCATTACGAAAATAAGACATTATTTAATATATTGGTGATGGAAATTTGTTTCTTAAAACTGATATCGAGGCTAGATACGTATATATATATATATATATATATATATATATATATATATATATATATATATATATATATATATATATATATATATACGTATCTAGCCGCGATAAGCATGGATACGATATATATATATATATATATATATATATATATATATATATATATATATATATACGTATCTAGCCTCAATACGCACGGATACGATATATGTATATACGCATATGTATATATATATATATATATATATATATATATATATTTGTGTGTGTGTGTGTCAGTCAATTTTCGATTGATTTATGTGCCACAAAACAAAAAAAAAACAATTAAAAAACTTCTTTGTATAAAAAGTGTTCCATTTCGCTGCAATAAAGCTCGAGATTTTTGGGACAGAATCGATTACATTCAATTCTTTTTAATAAATCTGATGTAAATTCTATCCATAAATTCGTATTTGAGTAAATATTCTAATTACCTGGCTGATATTATTAGTACAAAACTGAAGCCTTGCATTACAAATTTATTCTTAAACCTCATTCAATTCTGTTAATTAAGTCGAGAACAATGCACCCGAGAGCTTTTGTAAAGGAGTAAATGTCTTCTAAAGACCCATGGAGACCATTTCTTATTTCACATGGAAACAAGTAATACATTTAAAATGGATTCTGGCTTTATAAGTTCAGAGGGAATTTTATCTAACGGCATCTCTCTTTTTTTGCTTTCGTGTTAGATTTGGGAATTTTTTTTATCCACTTCTAGAGAATTGAGTAAGCGGTGAGTGCTAAAATTTATATATATATATATATATATATATATATATATATATATATATATATATATATATATATATATATATATATATATATATATACATATACATATATATACATATACATATATATATATATACACATATACATATACATATATATACATATATATATATATATTTATATGTATATGTATATGTATATATATGTATATGTATATGTGTATGTGTATATATATGTGTATGTGTATGTGTATATATATATATATATATATACACTCAAGAGCCAAAACATTATGACCACCTGTCAATAACGAGTTGGCCCACCTTTGGTGCGCAACACAAATTCAACCCGCCTTGGCATGGATGCCACAAGTCCTTGGTAGATGGCCGGAGACAGATTGTACCAGATGTTTAAGCAACGGTCACGCAAATCCGAGATATTGCGAATTGGTGGTCTTTGAACTATGAGCTGCCGTCCCATAACATCCCAAATGCGTTCTATCGGATTGAGATCCGGTGAGTTAGGCAGCCAGGACATTAACTGGAATTCAGCATCATGTTCCTGGAACCACTCCAACACAATTTTAGCCTTGTGACACCGGGCGTTGTCAACACAATTTTAGCCTTGTGACCGGGCTGTTGGAACATTCCATTTCCAGCTGGAAAAACAGAGGCCATGTAAGGGTGCAACTAGTCCGCAATGATGTTCAGATACCCTGTAGCATTCATGGTCTGCTCTACCACAACCACGGGTCCCAGAGACGCCCGAGAGAACGTCCCCCAAAGCATAATACCGCCACCACCGGTCTGTGCATAACCTACTGTACATTGAGGGAGCAACAGTTCCTGGAAGACGGCGTATCCAGACACGGCCATCGGCGTGATGAATGACAAACCGTGATTCATCTGACCAGGCAACGCTCTCCCACTGATCCATGGACCAGTTGCGATGTTCCCGGGTTGGCGATGACGATTGGTCAGCAAAGGCACACGAGTGGGACGTTTGCTGCGTAGCCCCATATCCAACAGTGTCCGCTGAACAGTGTGCTGCGATACTATTCTACTTGGCCCTGCATTGTATTGGGCTGTCAGCTGAGCCACTGTCTGGCTCCGGTTTTACTTCACCATGCGAGACAGTCTCCGACGACCTTTTTCTTTGCTAGCTTGTGGACGTCTAACACCATGTCGTCTACTGCTGGTTTCACCGTCATTCATCCACTTTGCATAAGTACTAACAACTGTAGGTCGCGAACAACCCACGAGTGGTGCAGTTTCGGAAATACTTGTTCCGAGCCTTCGAGCCATTACAATCTTCCCTCTATCAAAGTCCCTTAGATCCGAAGCCTTTCCCATCACACACAGAAGTAAGTGAAAGAATGATTCTTCAGACTCTCCAGCAGCAGTTAAATACCACTTCCACCTGTTCACGTGCCTTCCACGTCATCCAGGCGAATTCATTGCAAAATGTAGGGGTGGTCATAATGTTTTGGCTCTTGAGTGTATATATGTGTGTGTATATGTATGTGTGTATATCAGGCCCACCCAGAGGAGGGGGGGGGGCTACTGGGGCACTTTGCCCCAGGCCCCCAACTGCTGGAGGGGCCCCAAAAATTTTTTCTAATTAACTCGTATATATATATATATATATATATATATATATATATATATATATATGTAGTATTTCTTAACAAATTATTTCATTTCTTAAAACATTTTTAACTTATTAGTAGGCAGAGTTAAAATTTAGGGTTGGGAACTCACAATAGTTATTGATGGTAAAATCTGTGTAAACTTTCTTTGTCTTCCGTTTTATAAAAGGAAATGAATAAACTAAAAACATATATGGGGATAAGTAAAGCTAATGCATATCTAAGGAATTAAAGGTCATCCTCCTAAAATCTCCTTTGTTCATATATATGCTAATAATAAATTAATACCAGTAAATATCATTCTCAGTATTCGTACCTATGTGGAAAAGAAAACTCTAAGGACAAGAAGAAGAAATATGAAGGAATGATTTGGATAGAACCATATAAAATGCACGATTTAAAAAAATATTTGTTGGGAAATGAAAATATTATTTCTAAACTTAATGAAAATGCATTAGTGATTGCAACGTACATTTACAATACTGGAATGCATGTATATATATATATATATATATATATATATATATATATATATATATATATATATATATATATATATATATATATATATAATAGGGAACCAAGTCATTGTTTTGCCATTTTGTACTAACAAAGCTATAATACAGTAAAACCATTACATTTTTCAACGTAATAGTGAACGAAGTCCGTAGCATAAGTTATACAGTATTAATAGCAGAAAAGAAAAAAAGTTTGTTTTTATTAAACAGTTTTGAAACTTAGAGATCAGTTTTCTCAGAACTAACTTACATCGACCTGGTCCACTTCCTTTCTGAACCCTCTTTATATAAGAGAGAGAGAAAGGAAGATTTTCGAAGATACAGCTATATATGTATACACTTCAAATTCTTTATAAACGTATGTATATGACTGAAATTCCCCCAGAAAGAAAAATTATCAAATCCAACCAATATGAGGATGGAACAAAATACTCAAATAAGTGATAATAAAATATAAAGTACAATGACTTAAAAAAAGTGTAAAAGGATGTTATTACAAGAGCAGAAGAGAGAGAGAGTTCTATAATGTATTATGTATACTTATACATGCTCTCTGTCTTGGTCTGGAATCAGGATAAAATAAACAAAATCCCTATGTCTCGATAACTTACTTAAACCCATATCATTAATCATTTTCGTGCATTTTCCATTTCCTTTATCTTTATCTCAAAGCGTATTCATTGGATACATACGTGAACATTTAACTGGAGGGGGAAAAATCTTTATACATACGTAGCTTCAATATTTTTATATATCTTCAATATTTTTCAGTGGGGAGTGATTCCCATTTTCTGTCAAACTTAAAGATAGTGAAGAGACATAAAATTTTGTCATTAATGAGCTTTGAAATGTCCTTGTAATATATTAGTCTATACAGAAGAGTAAATAATCCAACAGAGATAGATAAAAATAATACTAAAATAGACAAAAAACAAACAGAAATCAAGCACTCTGGGCATCCACGCACCAACGGCAAGATTCTGTGTAAGTGCCGGAACTGAACCATAAAACAACAGAGGTAACCAACAGGTCTCGTCATCAGGGAGCCTAACCATGTCAGTTACCTCAAGGGGAACTTTCTGAATAGGATGCAGGTAAGCCCAGAAAATACAGAAGAGATCACCAAAGATAAGTCGCAAGATTAAGCTTCAATAAGTAGCAAGTACACATAGAGTAGCAGGTACACATTGCTAAAATGAGAAATCATTCTCATTTTAGCAATGTACCATCTGATTATATCAAAGCAAATCAAAGAAACAACTAATGACTTACGTTCTTTATGATTTCTACTAGAATGTCTAATATAAGATAATTCCAACCAGAAAGACCCCCAAAAATAGAAATCCTATAAAATAAAGTATTCAAATATTTTGGAGTAAAAATGAATAAATGAATGATTTTGGATAAATGAATGTCATAGAAATAGATTCCTTGACCTCTCTAACAGTGCATTTATCTATCTGTAATATCTGCAAGAAAAATTTATTTGGTACCTAAATATTTCTTACTCTCTTTTGTAAGTTTGAATGTTTCGTTAATTCGAAAAATTATTTTACTGTTGAAGAAATATAAATAATTTTAAACCGATATTTTGCTTCTTCATTAGATTGTATATGTAATTTATGTCACTGTGCCACACAAAGTAACGAAAGCTCTTCTTTTCTTCTTACAGGTAACTGATTCTGTTTCTTTCAACTCTTACGGTAAGAAATTTAATGCAATCCATTTTATGTAATTGCAAAATGTTAAGAGACTTATTCCTGAAGACCACTACATAAAATAAAATATCAAGAATGCATATTTCTATAAATATATTAGCAGCCTAATTTTATAGAATATCTTTACACTCGACATCTAGTATAAATATTTTAAAATCTTACATGTATTAAAAATGCATGAAATCTAGTCTAATGAACTTAAAAAATACTAAAAAATGAAAGTGCTATTTCTTTGAAAACACATCATACATTGAAAATCCTCGAGGGTGAGTATTTTAATTAATTAAAGTTGGTACAGGTTAAGATTTGAATAAAATATAAAATAGCATTCCTTTCATTTTTTTTCTTTGAAACACTTGGGAGTTTGGATTTTTTTTTTTTTTTTTAATGATAAGAATTTTTTTTTTGCCTATGACAATTCAAATTTAAATATTGTGTAATGTGTACACTAAAATATTACTTATTCTTACACTGAAATATTGTTTTATTCTTTGCCTGAGACTTAAATTCCTTTTATGGTTTAAAAATCTTCACTTGCGAAACATGCAATCCGATTTTCAATAATGGACTTTCAGTGGACTTAAATGTGTTATATCCCATTTACAAAAAAAAATAATAAAAATAAAAATAAAAATGAAGCGATAGTGTCATATGCCTTTAAATAATGACAAAATTTAAGCAATATTAGTAGACGAAAACATTATTACTCGGAGGTTTACAGATCTGCAATCATATATATATATATATATATATATATATATATATATATATATATATATATATATATATATATATATATATATATATATATATATATATATATATATATATATATATATATATATATACCGTAATTTCGCGCGTATAGTCCGCGGACTATCTGTGTTTAAAATTCGAATTTTTGAAGCTGCGGACTATCCACCAGTGCGGATAATACGCTGGTTGTTCACGGTTAAAATCGTTGAAATTAAAAAAACACGCTGTCGTGAACTGCCAATGATCAAATATAAACAACAGCGCGAGATTCCAAGAAAACATTCGTATGTATCGTATCGTATCGATAGTAAACCATAGAGCATAGTGCAGAACGAATGAGTAGTGGCAAGTAGAGCTCCTAAAATCCAGGCTGGCGCATCAAGCGGTGCCGGGATATGAGCACTCACTTAGCGCAACCTGAGTCTTGTATCCCAGTATCCTTCGCACTACTTTAGCGCAACAGCCGGGAGGGGAAAAAGTAGTTGATGCGTCAGCTCGGTTTTTAGGAGCCTTAGTAACAAGTACCTGGAGTATGAAAAAAAAGCGTGATTCATTTACTTATAGCGTGGTTTGGCAACACCGAATGAGTGGGGTCGAAGGTCACATTTCATTACCGCTTATCACGAGGATAGCACGTTGCACAGTATTTTGTTTTCGTATTTTGTCTTTCATCTTCGATAACGTTGATCCAACATTATGTCTGTGAAACATCGCCGGAGTTTTACTACTGAGTTTAAACTCAAGGTAATTGAGAAAGCCGAAAAAGATGGAAATAGAGAAGCGGGCCGTTATTTTGAAGTGGAAGAGAAAGCGGTGAGAAATTGGCGCAAACAAAAGGATGTGTTAAAAAGCATGTGAAGAAAGCGATCCAATCGGCACGGAAAAGTAAAATGGCCAGCTTTAGAGGAAAATTTACTGAGATGGGTTCTCGACCAAAGAAATGGCGGACGCTCCATTTCAACAGTTAAAATCCGTCTCCGAGCGAAGTCCATGGCAGAAGAGATGCAGATAACGGATTTCAAGGGAGGAATAAATTGGGTTTACCGCTTCATGCGTCGTAAAAACTTGAGAGTTCGCAGCAGAACGACAGTGTGTCAGGCTGTTCCGGACGACGTAGATGAAAAAAAAAGCTTCTTTCCTTCAGTTTACAAGGAAAGTCATTGCAGAAGGGAAGTATTCCCTAAAAAATATTATAAATATGGACGAAGTTCCATTAACATTTGATTGCCCACCGAATCGCACCGTCGATACTTGTGGAGTGAAAACAGTATCAATAACAACAACTGGTCAAGAAAAGACCCATTTCACAGTGATGCTCGTCTGCTGTGCTGAAGGCACAAAGTTGAAGCCGCTCTTAATCTTTAAGAGAAAAACAATTCCCAAGGAAAATTTTCCTCGAAGCGTCGTAATATGGTGCAATGAAAAGGGTTGGTGCAACGAGGACATTATGCTCGATTGGTTTCAAGAAGTTTGGAAGAAGAGAGAAGGTGCCTTTTTCAATTTCAAAGAGTACTAATTATGGATTCCACGAGGGCACACATAAAAGACAGTGTAAAGGCGATTGCTAAAAAAAAAAACATCGGTGCTGAACTTAGCGTTATTCCAGGAGGTTTAACAAAAATCCTGCAACCTCTGGATATTAGCGTGAACAAAAGTCCCACGTCCGTGCTTGCTGGGAGAACTGGATGTCGGAAGGTTTACATACTTTCACAAAAGGAGGAAATATGAGACGCGCTTCATACACTGAAGTTGCCGAATGGGTCGATAAACCCTGGAAAAGTGTTAAAGTGTCAACCATCCGATCGGGATTTATAAAAGCCGGGATTGTTAGTTAAAGCGAGGAAATCACTGACAGTGAAGATAGTGATGCTGAAAATGAACTTTCGGTCACTCTTCCCGAAAATATATTAGAACTGTTTAATTCTGATACCGATGAATCTGACTTTGAAGGTTTTCGTTAATGTAGTAGAATGTGTGATTAATTAAAATATGATTAATTAGTAAGCACTGTTTTTTATTTGTATTTAGCGTTTTATTTCTGAAGGTATATTAGTAAGTAAGTACTTTTTTCTATTTATACTTAGTTCTTTGTTTCTAAAATACATTAATATTGCCGTATTAAAATAACGTAATTCCGGACGTATAGTCCGCAGACTATCCGGTGGTGCGGACTATCTGATGATTTTTGAAATTTTTTTTATATAAAATCGGGTCTGCGGACTATACGATGGTGCGGACTATACGTGCGAAATTACGGTATATATATATATATATATATATATATATATATATATATATATATATATATATATAAATATATATATATATATATATATATATATATGTATATGTATGTGTGTGTGTGTAACGACACGGACGCGGGGCGAGGAACGAAGGCGAAACGGATGATATTTCTTTAGCTAATTTTCTTGCTTCATCTACTTGAAGGCAAAATGGATGATATTGCCGCCCGGCCGTGCGTCACAACAGTTTAATAATCAGTTCTCGCATACAATGCCGTTGGCCGGTGACGTTTTTCAGCATCTCGAAAGTAGTTAAAAAGAACTGGCCCCTCAATCTTCTCAAACCTGGGACACACACATCACACCGTAATTCTCAAAATACTTTTATTTTATCTGAAGACTACATGTTTACTTGGCAATAGAAAATCGTAGAGAGCCAACCTGTACATGGCGCAGAGCCTTAAATAGACTTTTTGCGTAGCTCGTCATGTGATCTTGATAGGAGAGGTTAATTGGTTAAAATTTAGAAGTGACATTATATAAGGAGTGGAAGTAGTTAATTTAGGTACCCACGCAACTCATGTTTGATTTTTAAGCAATTGAGCCGCCATTTAAAAGTTTCCGGCCAAGGGATTTTAGAACTTAGAAATTAGATTAATTAAGAGTTTTAATTTAGGTTTTCTTTCGCTTTAAATGTTATAGCATATTTTTAAATGTTATATATTTATATATATATATATATATATATATATATATATATATATATATATGAAATGACCCGAATTGGGTCATCCTTTGAAGAAACACAATCGAGGCCGAAATTAAATAATTAAATGTAGTTTCAATTCACAAAGAACATTTCAAGTTTATTACATGAAAACAGCAACATGTTACTCGAATCGAAGCCAACTCGCGTCTCCCGTTGCGTGCGAATATAGAAATAGGTCAAAGAGGGGTTTCCAGGAATTGGCGGAGAGAGTTAGAATATGGAAAGGCAGAGCATCTAGTAAAGATGTCAGAAGGATACCACATTTAGAAAGAAATTTCAGATAAGGGCGATTAAAGATTATTAATAATAGTATCACACACACACACATACGCACACACACACACACACATATATATATAAACATATACATATATATATATATATATAACATTAAAAACCCCATACCACTTTTAAATTCTAAATTATTCTAAATTTCCTTGGGCGTACGAGCTAATTTCGCTTTCTGTTCTAAGTTCTAAATTCCCTTGGGTGAAAAAACCTGAACATGGCTTCCTTTTGCCAACCTCGTAGTGTGGGTACCTAAATTAAACACTACTGAGCATTATTACGTCATTTTTAAACATTAACCAATTAGACACCACTACAAAGATCACATGACGAGATCGTTTATAAAAGAGCTAGCACAGGTAGATGTAGCGCTTTTTCATTTTCTACGCTGCCCCGAGCAGCTGTGTCAATGTTCGCCCTAATAAATATTTGATGTGTTAATTATGGTCTGGCTTCTGATCATTTGGATGTTGTGATTATTCTAAATTACTGAATCTTCTCTGTGAAGTGGGTCCTTAGTATCATCAATCATCTATATTTTGGTGGGCCCATCATGTTACATATATATATATATATATATATATATATATATATATATATATATATATATATATATATATATATATATATATATATATCCTAGTCCACACGTTCACTGAACAAAACAGCGCCTCAAAATCTGATGACAGTGGTAAAATTAAACTTCCTTTCCTCGAATTTCAGTACAATGGTGTCTATAGAAAATCATAATGGGATATTTTTACACGCCCCTAAAGAATAGTACATGAGCATTTACAAAGTAGGACTCTTTAAGGTAAGGTACTCGTATACAAATTAAAAAGGAAACGAATTAATGCAAAGGGTTTAAAGTGAATTCACCTTAAAGTGAATGGGAAAAAAATGTAGCAAGATTCGTATAGGGAAGATCTTTTACATTTTACTTTCATTACTCGATAAGAAGTTGTTTGCGGTCTTCTTTAAATTAATTTCTATGTTTTCATTAGCTTGAATACAGAATTCTCATAATTAGTTTTCCCAAAAAAATGTATAAATATGTTTACATTTAAAAAAAAAATAATCTAAGTTTTTATCATATGTCTTAAAAAGCTATCAAATTCTCAGATACACGGACAGCAGTTAATTTTTAAATTAAGAGTAATTAGTTGAGCAGCGAATGCTATGAAGATCTGAGAGCGATATTTATTTACTATCATGCTCAGTATGCTAAAGCAATTTCGGAAAGCCATGTTCCGTAAGCTTCTGGGATTTAAGGATTGCCTTTGGAAGCAATTTTAAAGTTAAATGTATCGCAGTAATCTCCCAGAAGTGTAGCCATGTGAGTTTTAATATGGAAAACGGGCTTATCAAGCATGTGCTACCGGACAGTTCAATTCCCCGTAAAATGTTATAGTTGGAATGAAATAAATAGAGACAACATCAGCTAGCAGGTCTTGAATTTTTATCAGGGATGAACTGATGGATTCCTGTGCATGTTCAAAATAATTTGATATTGTTCATGCTTTAAAAAGTAATTTATTCTTCAAATGCGTAAGTGGTTGAACTTAAATTCTGCTTAATTAAATTATCTCTACAGTGGTTTCCTTATAGATCATGATATGATAATATTGATAAATAGAATAAATTAGAACAAAAATTACTGAATCATTATTGGACAATATGGTTAAACACAGCAAACTAGAATTAAAAAATGTCTTAAATAGAATAAAAATTGAGAAATTTTGAGCCTGCCAATATGTCAAAAATCAAATTGACACCTTAAATAAATTAATTATTTTGCAAATTACGACAGAAAATGTAAATATTATTACACGTCTATATATCTGTTGTTTTTTGTAGATTCGTCTATGAAGACAACAACATGTAGCACCTCACGTCGGGAAGAATGATAATTTCGATTAGCCCGTAATTAGGTCATCTTTTTATGTAGTGAGAGATTAGATTCAGGAATAACAGTAAATATGAACTCAATCAAAATGCTTGTGAAAATTATTAACAAAGGTTATAACATAACTTAGTTTTGTTTTGATTCTCCTAGTTTTTCAGAAATTGAAGATTTCATGTTCCCACAGTTTGACCGTAATCAAATGTAATGATTTTTGAAAAGTTCACTATACGATACCCGGACGAGCCACTTATATTTTGGTACTTGATAAACACTTGTAATAAAATGAATATTATAAATGTGTAAATGAATGGTACCGTTATTATCATAGTGGCATTTGTAATAAGGTCAAGTGGGGATGAGTTGCATGTCTATTTGAAAAAGAACATGTCATGCCACTGTGGAGTCAAAATTGTCAATTCCGGAGTTACCAATCAGTATTTTAGTATTTTAGATCAAGATATGAGATAATTATCAAACGATATATTGTGTGGTGTTGCAATTGCTATAAATTCGATAACTTGGAGGTAAAGTTAGTCAAATTAACTTTTGCCCATAGAGCATCCCTCCGAATACCAGTCAATCCATAATCCGAATGTTCAATTTAGAAAGAGGTCAAATTTGATTCCATTATGCCCAAGGGTCAGCCACAACGTGGCAGTTGTGTCTGACCCTTGAAAGTAAAGATTTATCGACTGCCGTGCAAAAAGATAATAAATACATGGTGAAAATGACAAACTGTCGAATGAATATATTAATAAAATTATAAACGTTTGGCCATCATCCTGTAATACTGTCCTGATAGAGGAATGGTGTATACATGAGAACAGATTTTGAAAATAATATTACCTTGCATTTTAGTGCAGCTTAAGGGTTTGATTAGATAGAGGTTAGAGAGAGAAAGATCCGAGGTTTATTCTCCAGCTCTTTTGAGAAACTTGGTGCTCAGTTTGTAATATTTTTAAAAGCCAAATGTATATGCGGCAAATTAATTCATTCTTAGATTTAAAACGATTATTAATTTAATATTTAAATTTTATTCTTAGTACAACTTCAAACAATAACATATGCTTATAACAGTTCAAATTACGAGTAATATCGTTCAAGTAGAAATCGCATATTGTTACGCGTTATCAATTTCTCAATCTGCATATTCCGTTGGAAAGTAGAGAATAACTTCTGCTGCTCTTGAATGAGAAGCACTCACATTCATTTTATCCAAAGCGTGCTTAGGGAACTGATTATATGAACTCCATCGATCCCAGTCAAGTGTAGTAAACTACCAAAAATTAAGCTGATTATATTTAATTTCGAATGTAGAAGGCTCGCTTATGAATGTGACTTGAATGGCGAAGGGTGTTTTTCGGAAACATACAGGTAAGAGATTATCGCGTAATGCATTCAATTAATTGATTTTGAGAACTCTTAACGATGTTATAGAAAGTGTAATCATTCTTTCATCAGATTATGAGCAAAACTCTTTCTTCCTTTTCATTATTCATGTATATTAATTTTCCCTGCATAATGTTGCTGCTACCTCAATATATTTTGCCATTTGTCTAAGTCTTGGAGAACAGATAAAAATTTATGTTTTGGAAAGGTTATATCTGAAAAACATTAAAATTATTTCATTGCGTTTGAACTTCGCTTATTTTGCTCAATGTTTGCACTTATGACAGTTTAATTATTATTTCATCAAATTATTAGTCGGATTCACGATAGACTAATTTTCTTTCGCATTTTTCATTTACGTTGATTTGCATACCATAATGTTTCTGCTACCTCGATATATTTAGTCATTTACGAAAGTCATGGGAAAATAGATAAATATTTAATTTTGGTAAGCGTCATTTGCCAAACGCTTGGGTTCCTTTACTTCATCATAAATTCATTTATTTCCCTGAGTAATTCTGCATAGGAAAGTTCAACCATTCTGTCATCAAATTATCAGCAAAATTTATAACTTTTTTTTCCTTCCACACTACTCATTTACATCAATTTGCATTGCATGATGTTGAAGCAACCTGAAAGCAAATTGCCCTTCATCCGTGTTTTGGAGATTAGATAAATATTTATACTTGAGGCGTGTTATATCGCAGAAATATTTTTATTCTCTCACTGAATTTCAGCAGTTCGCCTGTTGACACCTGGTTAAAGTTGATTTTATGTGTTACACATGTTTACATTCTTAAAAATGCATAAACAAGATTTTAATGAAGCCACATGTATCGTTTCTGTCTGTCTTAAGTACTTCACACGGCTTGTTGATACTCTAAATTATGTTTTCATCGTTTAACATATTACGCTCGATTAAGGACATCCGGGTAACACTGATTTTTGTCACGAGATCGACCAAACAATTTTCACGTTCATCAAATTGTTTACCGGAAGATGGGGTGTTGAGTATGCAATAAATCCAGGTATGATAGCAATATGGCAAGAGAATCTGAAAGAGAATAAATAAAAATGCACAATATATATATATATATATATATATATATATATATATATATATATATATATATATATATATATATAGATAGATAGATAGATAGATAGATATGCTATGTGTGTGTGTATGTGATACCCTAATCCCTTAAGTCGTTGCATATATCAATTCTGACCTACAAAGTACCCTTTTAATTTATATATTTCCCCGCAATTCCTAATTTTGGAACGCAAGTGTGAATGAGCTCTCTAAAAGCTTGAGATAATTTATTCACTCGCGGTAAATTGGATAATTCTATGTTCTAAAGCCTTGTGCACGACCCTCATTTTATATTATATTTATAGCGATAAAAAGATTGTACAGGCTCTTGTACAGGGCCGACGCATTTCGAGTGTCGCGCAATGATGAAAATGGCGAAACAGGGGAAAATAAAGAGAGCTTAGCTATCTACGGTACTAGGTATGTTGAAATTGTATTTATTGACATGACTGCTGTGAAGTTTATATGTGAAAAAAATAATTTTGGTCAGTACACGGTTATAGAGTTTCTTTCTTTCTCTCTCTCTCTCTCTATCTATCTATCTATCTTTCTAGAATTAAGTACTATGAATCATTAGACCACAAGTTCCAAAAATATTGTCTTGTTGTTGACGTAAAATGACTCATACGATTATCTGCTAGATTCTGCTAGATTCTATATGTTTATTTAAAATGCAGAAAAAGTCGAGCTTGTAATACACACTTTTAAACCCATACATATTTAATAACTTCTAACACAAATAACCTCTTTGAACATGCATTGTGTTACCCAGTTTAAACACGAGAGGAAGGAAACTAATTACGAATACTTTAGTGTAAACAACGCTCTCAGACTCAATTTTGAAGGAGACAATTTTATTCGGAGTAAAACGTCGTAACTGAAGTTTCTATTGTGTGAATAAACATGTTTCGGGGAACACTTTAGCCTTGGAGCTTCTTAAAGGCATAAACTCGAGACTCTCTAAAGTAATTAACCTGAAATTTAAATTTTGTTAATAGGATTGAGTTTATAAATTGCATTCGTTACCGGAAGTATAATATATTAATATCACATAATTTAACTTGTTTAACTCTAATTTTACAAGAGTACAACAGTAACAAGCTCTGAGATTTGGAAATTATTGAACCTTCGTAATGTGTTACAGTTAATTTTTTAGAGATTTTAGCCATTGACTGAAGTCGTTTCTCAATTAGTAGAGCATTATTTAATAGTATAGTATATAGATACGAGCGCATGTTATTGTGGTCTTTCAATGCTTATTTTTCCTTCAAATTTTCTGACTAAAAAGAGGAAAATATGTCGATTTTTAGTAATATAAGAATGTTGTTTTAGTTTAACCGATGGAAATCTATAACATAGAATTGGGTATACTAGTCTCTAGAATACCCAATTAAATATCTTTCAACCTAACTCATTTTTTCCTTCTCTATTTGTATACATACACGCACACGCACACACAGATTTTTTTTTCCACATATGTATAAATATATATATATATATATATACATATATATATATATATACATATATATATATATATATATATATATATATATATATATATATATATATATATATATATATATATATATATATATATATATATATATATATATATATATATATGTCAAATCTAGAAATTATTAATAAAAAAAAATTCACTAACGTGAATATACTGAACTCCCCGTTCGAGAAGTGTTGTTTTCGCAGCGGAGAGTTCAGGGTAATCGATAATTGCTCGCACGCGCTGTCTACGCAATCGTCGAATGTTCGAGAGAGGAACTTGGGATGATCGCCCACGTTTTTGCATAACGCGCGAAAAAGACAGAGTTTAGGGATATCTTTGATAGAGATAGGACGCGCGATTTTCAACTGAAGGGATTCAGTCGAATTGGCCGACAAGACTGGTTAATTTTTATTTTAATAAACGCCACGGCATCGATATGGAGTTCCTGTAATCTCTGAGTCTTCATTTTTTATGTATTTCTCCCGCACAGTGGACTTATTTACAATTATTCTGCAGCTGCGTCGCAGTTGTGTCATAAATATATATATATATATATATATATATATATATATATATATATATATATATATATATATATATATATATATATATATATATATATATATATATATATATATATATGTGTGTGTGTGTGTGTGTGTGTTTGTATATATGTAAATACTTTTAAAACTGGCTTCCTAATATAACCTTCCCTTCACTGAACTTTTGTCTACAATCTCTGTTACAACCATACAGAAATCTGGAACAGGTCAATGGAAAGCAAACATTTTGTTTCGTTAGATACTCATCCATTCTATTGTTTCGATAGATTTGGTGACTGGTTAACTTTTACAAGCTTTGTTTATAATGCAAGATTCAACCTCGTCGAGTAGATCAGCTACATTGGAAGATTATTCAAAAGTGTGCGTATAGTCCTGTGACGCCAATTATGGTGGTTTCCATTCTTGCAGGAGACAAAATTCATCGCTAACGACAGAAAACATAAGTTAGGAATATGGCAAGAGGACATGTGACTTATATTCAACCGAAGTATAGGGTTCCTTTCCTCCTTTTTGGGTAGCGGAAACTGTAATTTTGATAATATGCATAGTACCATAGTTCAGTGCTCAAAGTGGCTCTATAGGGGTATTTCGATTCTTTACTCCAAAAGAAATCGTTTTAAATAAAAGAAAAAGAATTATCCATGTGAGTTGTGTGTTTCATGCAAGTTTATTACACATATTTCTCGGTGATAAGGGTACCTTAAAAAAAATACAGCTATTTCAAATTAATCCTCTCTCTTCACCATTAGCTTATCAGCTGTTTATACTTTATATATGAGATATTTTATGTTTTTTACAACTATATAGAACCAGAGCAGATTTCGATATCTTAACGATAGAAAATCAAAAGGACGAAATTTGAAAAACATCCAAATATAATATCCAAATATAACAAATTCATACAAATATAATGGTTTTTTGCCTATTATCCTAAACAAATAAAATGTACTCTCAAAAATCCATTTGCTTACACTCTGAGGAAGAAATATGAATACTTTGATCTACTTATATTATTAAATATATTTCCTACTGAACAAAAACGACATTTTTATTGGGCCCACCTAAATTTATTTTCACTTACACTGTATAAATGTACGTAAAAGAATGATATGTTAGCAATACTTTAAGAGGATAAAATATTACACCTCTAAACATGTGTCTTAAGAACAAAATTATTGACCATATATAGTTTACAAAACAGTGTTTTCTCTCTGAAATTATATTGCCCGTACGCTAAAATGAAGATTTAATAGGATGGTTTTTATCGAACGATTTCACCGTGTAACAAATTTCTATATGATATCTTGGAGTTAAAAAATCGTTCTAAGATAATATCAACAATATTATTTTACTTTGAGGTGAGATCTCCCTCTATTTCTATAGAATATAGATCTGATCAGGAATTTTCTGCAGAAAAATTTGAAATTTTATTTTTAATAAAATTTTAGTTTTAACAAAAGTGCTAATAAGGACCAGACCATTTGTTGGAATTACCTGTTATATTTTTGTCATTGATCTTTCGCCATTTTAAAAACTATTCTGAAATTGTATACAGGAAATAGTACTGTTGACAAAATTTGATTTATTTGCCTCTTCATTGGGTAAGAAATTCCCTCCGTAAATAAATATTTTCGTCTAACAGAAGCTAACATTAAGCCTTTAATTTTTACACATTTTAAGAAAATAACATTTATTTTAATCCCAGTTTTATTAAATGGTATTCAGGAAAACTTTGTTGATTTTTACCTTCTGTGAAAAAAAATATAACATTGGCATTACTCTTTGTATTTTTTAATTCATTTAATAACAGTAACATAAATTACCAAGTAAATTCAATACTTTCAACAAATTTGATTATTACTTGGAAAAGAATATTTTTATTGGGAGGCTTCAACATAATAAAATAATTGCTGCCGAGCATAAATAGTTCCGATTTTCAAGCACTACCCTCTTGACGACAGCAAATACACTCCTGGACACCCAAATTGCAACACCAAGAAAGACAAGAGATATCACAACAAAATTTACTTTGTAGATAACATGTTGACCAAGTATCAAATGATTAAATTTATAGACTTCTGTGAAGTGTGGATCCTGCCAAAATCAGTAGCCAGAGTAGCCGCCATTGTTGGAGATCACCGCTGCCACACGCCTCGGCATTGATTCAAAGAGACTTTGGATGAGTTCTTGGGGTACAGCAGACCAAGCAGCTTCCACACGTTGCCAAAGTTGATCTGCTGTGGCAGCTGGGAATGGAATCTGGGTCAATCGTAGAGCAACCATGGACAACATGTTTTCTATCGGCGAAAGATCCGGAGAGCGAGGCGGCCAGAGAAGCAATTCAATCTGGCGATTGACGAAGAACCGTTGGACAATGCGTGCCACGTGTGGTCGCGCATTATCCTGTTGAAATATGGCTGTGGGCAAGCCCTGAAGGTAAGGAAGGACAACTGGCTCCAACACCTCGGAGATATAGCGCTGGCTGTTTAAAGTACCGGCAATGCGTACTAGAGGTGTGCGAGAGTAATATCCAATACCGCCCCATACCATAATACCCGGTGCAGGACCAGTGTGGCGGTGCATAACGCAGCTGTTCAGCATCCTCTCTTCACGGTGTCTCCAGACTCGAATGCGACCATCGTGGTGTTGCAGACAGAAGCGTGACTCGTCAGTAAAGACAATTTCATTCCATTCTGCCGTCCACATCCTTCTGTCATCGCACCATTGGCGGCGGAGACGTCTGTGGTTCTGCGTCAAGGGTAGACAAAGCAATGGAAGTCTTGCGGACAGACCACTCTGCTGTAAACGGCGTCGAATGGTACGCGCAGACACTGGATGATGCGTTACAGACTGCATGTGTTGTGCTGTGGTTCGTGATGTGACTGAGCGATCCGTCACTGCCATGAGCACAATTTGCCTGTCATCACGTGAAGTGGTGCGCTGAGGTGGATGAGATCGAACACGCCGGTCCGTCGTACCCTCCTGCATCCAACGATCACATATCCGCATTACAGTTGTTTGGTTTCGTCCAACACGACTACCGATTTCCCTGAAAGATAATCCACAATCTCGGTAGGCCACTATCTTTCCTCTGTCGAACTCGGATACTTGATCAAAAGATAATCGCTGTTTTCGACGATGCATAATTGATCGTTTTTTTTTTTTAAAAACCACAAAAAAAACACAATTGCCGAACTTGAAATCGTCGAAATCTTCAAGCCTTAAATAGCGCTTTGAAGTGACGCCACAGGCGCGTGTGATGTGCGTCTGCGCTGAAATTCTAATCATTTGCATATCTCACCTCCGCTAATGCATGTTGTAAATTTCATGTTATTTGCATGTTTCCTTCAGGGTGTTGCATTTACAGTGGCCAGCAGTGTATAATCTAATCTACCGTATGCCAACAACATTATTGATCACAGATCAGTGTATTTATTTAAACTACGGATCTGCATTTCTTAGTATAAAGGAAGAAAATGCTTGATATCTCACATAATATCTCAACCTGGATAATACCGTATTACATTTATGCTAATTTTGATAGAACATTTCATAACATGCCGTATTATTCTTACACAATTTTTTTCTTCCTATGAAAATACGATCGACAAACACAACGGGAGTTCAAGCGTAAAAAATAGCTTTTTCGTCTTTTTTTTTATAAAAATGCGAATAAAAAAAGTACTGAACACGTCAGAACAAGATCAGAGATAAAGAATCAAATTAGTACTACATTCATTTTACTGAACCACAAAATAATCTTCAGGATCGAAGTAAATTGTTTTAAATCTCTTCAACTTTCTTTTCATTATTACCAGAAGTTGTAAACATGATTACTTCGATGAGTATAGTATATATTTTCGCTATCTACCAGGAATATCTCATTTTTGTATCACAATTTCATATTTAATGAAATCATTCAACAAAAATTTCGTTCTTAACTTAATCCCGAAAAAGCGACTCTTCAAGTAATTCATAAAATCGTGGAGCTATAGCAATTTAATTTTCTCGATGGTGAAACTTTAAAGAACGACAGAAATCGGCAGGTGAGTATATTTTTATTAGGTTGTAGTAGCTAAAGTTTGCAAAATGTTTAATTAAAAGAATTATCTTAATTTTGGAAAGAATTATTATTTGTAATTCTAATTTGTAATACGATCTGTCTATGAATAAACCATCGTTAACTTTTTGCGGCAACTTTAATAACATGTAAAATACCTCTTTTTGGGGAAAAAATTCAAAATATCCTAGCAATGGGGTTAAGACTGTTGTTGGCTTTTGTAATTTGTATTAAGTTGTAAAGAAATGCACGGAAAGCCACCACGGTCATAATAGAAGCCTTATCAGTTCTGAGACATTTAAATTAATATAGGGTTATTGTTTCCCACTTCAGGGGGAACATATGAGAGCGTTTCATACAGAAAAATGAATCCGTTAAAATTACAGAGGTACTCTGCATTCAATTTGTCAAAAGGAAGCAAATATAAATTTATCAGAATCGAAAGCTGAATATTTACCAGAAAATAATACAATGAGATAAAGTCTGGGAACATAACTTTTCATGCAACCGAGTAATTTAAAGGTCTAAAGGCCTGTTTGATATGAAGACAAGAAGAGATTATTTGGGAAAAGATGTCTTCCCACAGAATCTCAAACTAAGATTCTTTGCTTTAATATCCAATAAAAAGAATCTTCGATCTAAAATTATTTAAACCCTCGGAGAATACCGATTCATCCGAGAGGTTCGTGTCGAAGACAAGCAGCTCCCATCGACCAACTTGATGATACGCAACAATTTTTCTCGGTCGTATAGAATTACGACATGAGGGAATAAGTGGTGCAGAAATTAAAACAAAAAAAGCCTGAAAAGTGAATACAAGTATCACATCCTCCACAGCAAACCCGTAAAGTATGACAGAGCGATAAAAACTGTAGAGGTGATCTTTCAAAATAGGCCATTAGATCTTGATGTAAGAAGATTTATAAAACTATGAGATATTGTGGAATGATTAAAATTACGATATTTCTTTAGTAATAAAAACGTTCAATCATGTCACAAAAAGTTTCATTTGTTAAGAATCAAAATATATATTTATAATTTAGATGAAATGAAAATTTGGGATTTACAAACCATCCTTTGATCACAAGCCTGTTAGAGACTTCTTTTGTGCGTGTTTTTACGTGGCATGTACACTGAAGAGCAGAAAAAAGCTGTATACCTGCCTAATATCGTGTAATGCCCCCACGAGTACGCAGAAGTGCCGGAACACAACGTAGCATGGACTCGACTAATGTCTGAAGGTATCCTGGTGGCAATTCCCACCATGAATCCTGCAGGGCAGTCAACAAATCCATAGGCGTGTGAGGGGGTGGATATCTCTTCTGAACAGCTCGATGCAAGGCATCCCAGATATGTTCAATAATGTTAATATCTGGGATTTAGGTGGACAATCAAAGTGACTAAAGTCAGAAGAGGGATCCTGGAGCCACTCGGTAGCAACCATTGTCTGCTGGAATTATCCAAGTGCATCGGAATGCCCAATGGATTTGAATGGGTGTAGATTATCGGACAGGATGTTTATGTACCCGTCACCTGTCAGAGTCGTCTCTAGACGTATCAGGGGTTCCATATCACTACAACTGTACACACCCCATACCATCATAGAGACTCCACCAGCTTGAACAGTCCCCAGTTGGCATGTACTGTCCACGGATTCATGAGGTGTTCTCCATACCCGTACACGTCCATCCGCCCGATACAATTGGAAATAAGATTCGTCAGACCAGGCAAGGTGTTTCCAGTCATCAACAGTCCAAAGGAGTTGTTGGCGGGTCCAGGCAAGATATTAAGGTTTGTGCCGGGCAGTCCACAACGGTACACGAATGGGCCTGAAGCTACGAAAGCCCATATCAATGACGGTCCGTTGAACAGTTCGCACACTACTTCTTGATGTCCAACATTGAAATCCGTAACAATTTGATGAAGTGCTGCACGTCCGTCTAGTTTAAGGATTCTCGTCAGTCGCCACAGTCCAGTCCTTGTACGATCTTTTTCCGGCCGCATCGCTGTCGGACATTTGATGAACATTTTACCGGATACCTGATATTCATGGTACACTCATGAATTGGTCGTCCGTGGAAATCCAAATTGTATCGCTACCTCGGAAATGCTACGAGTATGTCCCATCTCTCGTGCGCCGACTATAACAACATGTTCAAAGTCACATAAATTATGATAACCTGCCATTGTAGCAGTAGTCACCGATCTAAAAGCTTCACCAGACGCCTGTTGTCTTATATAGGTGGTGCCAACCGCATCGCGTTATGCTGATTGGTTGCATATCTCCATTATTTGCATACGCATGCCTGTACCAGTTTTTTTCACCTGTTCAGTGTGTTTCGTCAAAAGGACATTGACCCATCAAAACCGTGAATTTCTTGGCTTGTTTACTATGGGAGCACTATGTACTTGAACTACTACTGCTTCCTATGAGAAGACAGCACAGAAACATACATGCCTTATACGGGATTCGAACCCGAATAATTCATGAATGTCTCTAGCCCACATTGTAACAGCTGAGACTCTAGACACCAAACTATGTGGGCGGCTACTACTTGTATATTAGAGACTAGTTTTTGTAAATTACTTCGACATTCAACCGAAATAATCAAACAATATAACATTTTCAATTATCTTAGACTACATGATAGTCTCCGTCCCTTAATAAGAAGTTTTTAGCAGGGTTTCAGTGTAAAAGTAAGGACACAGGTTTAAAGCAAAAAATTAAGTTTATTAACATACTAAATTAACTAATCTCATATACAACTCGAATACTATCGAGTTGCAAGAATAACTAGGCAGCCTAGACCATACCCACACTCGACTGTATGTTGCATTCCTTAAATACAAGTTAGAGTCAGGGTTACCACAGATAAAAAGGAAAGTAACATTAAAAAAAATAACATTCATACGTCATGCAAAACTATGACGTCATAAGATAAGATCTGAGATAAGAATGAAAGCTTAACACTACATATACTTATACATTCCTACACACGGACACACACACACACATATATATATACACACACACATATATATATATATATATATATATATATATATATATATATATATATATATATATATATATATATATATATATATATATATATATATATATATATATACATATATATATATATATATACATGCATATATATATATATATATATATATATATATATATATATATATATATATATATATATATATATATATATATATATAACTTAACAGCTCTTTGATCAAAAAAGGGTGCGAATATTTATACGAGCATCCTATAGGTAGAGCGTATACTTTTAGTAAAGTGTCCTTCTAAATAGAATAAATTCAAGTAAGATACGAGTTAAGATTAATTTAGTCCTGACATCAATCATGATTAATCTTAAGCCTAATTATTCCAATTTTCTTTAATTAACCGTACTAATTAACATGTTTAATCGATAACACTATTTTACCTTAATTACTATTCTCTAAACTGCTGTCAGGGCAAGATTGTCTCGAGAGTTTTTGTCGGGAATAATCACTGGCAGGATTAGAAAAGTGGGACGTGTTCAAGGATAATGCAATCTCTTGTTATTGGTCGCTATTATTTTCATTTTCTTGTATGTGTTTTTTTTCAAAATAATAAATGCGAAATATTACATAATTTCTGGCGAAGTTTTCTCAGTTATTTTATTTTATATCGTTATTTCTTTAATTCAAACTTAGCAGCGTTTTGAAAGCTTCTATGTAATTGAAAATATTACAATACATGTTTTTGTAATTTAAGATTTATATTTCTATAAATGGAAGGATTCTTTCATTTATTTATCAACAAAAAGGTAGGTTTTATTTTAAGTTTTTTTTTTTTTTTGGGGGGGGGATTACAAAACGATAATATCTGCAGGGCATTTCATATCCTTAATTTTTATAATGAAAGGATCCCAATGAAAGGATTCTTTCATTGGGAATCCTTTCATTGGGATTATTGAGATCAATATTATGTTACTTTTAGTTATTTTGTAGGTTTAATTTAATAATACAATTTTTGGCTTACAAAACAATAATATCTTCAGTGCATTTGATGTAATTATTTATCATAATGAAAGGATTAGAACGAAAGGATTCTTTCATTATAATATTGTTGACAAAATTGTATGTTTCATTTTTATACATATTTTTGGCTTATAAAACGATATCTGCAGTGCATTAGAGATTATTAATTATTATAATGAATGGATTGAAACGAAAAGGTATTCTTCCTTTATAATACTGTTATGAAAAATATAAATTTCATTTTAATATATATTTTTTGGCTTACAAAACAATAATATCTTCAGTGCATCTCAGATAATTACTTATTATAATGAAAGAATTACAACGAAAGTATTCTCTCATTATAATATTGTTAAAGAAAATGTGGATTTCATATTAATATATTATTTTCGACTTACAAATCAATATTTATTCCCTCGCATTTCAGATAACTTCAGCGCATTTGTGATACACTCATTATAGTATTATTAAAGATGTTTCTCTGTGTAAGTACATCTGCAGAAAAAAGAAATTATTTTATTCTGTAATGATATTTGGACCTTACAAAATAGCCGTTATGTAATGATCCTTGTGAATATAAAATACTTGATCAATTTTAAAATTTTCCTATGAAAATTAAGAGTTTAGACAATGTTTAATTTAATATATATATATATATATATATATATATATATATATATATATATATATATATATATATATATACAGTCGGACCTCTATTTAACGAACCTCTATTTTGCGAATTTCTCTATTTTGTGAACTTTTCCTTGGAACCAAGAACATTTTGCGAATTTCTTCGTAAAATAACCTCCAAATAGCGAAGTGCATTACCTATTTAACGAACTTTTTCTTGTGATTCAATATATTTTTCTCCATATTTCTCAAAATATTTCTGAACATTTCAGACTAATTCTTTCTTTTAACACATTTAGCACATTAACTTTCTTTTAACACATTCCGACATGGATTACAGTTTGAAGAAAATACGTCTGAAGGGGTTTTTGTGCATTGCAAAGATGCGAGACGTATTATGAGATAAAACACTTTTTCAAAGAAAATTAACAAACTTTACCAATAATTAAATTTAAGGACGCATGGGGTAATGTAAGCTTAAAATTTCTTGTTAGAATAAATGCGATAATGCCATTAAAATTCATTAATTTTAATATAATTTTTTAAAATTGAAAATAGTGTATACCCGGGCAATGATTTGTTTTATTCTTGTTTTCCTTGCAGATTTCTGCTTGATGGGTAAGATATATAAAACAAATAGACATTAATTTACAAAATTAAGGTGTGATTAATTACTTTTATTAATAATATTTAGTGTTTATGAATTTAAAATCTGTCTTGTGTAGTTTAAAGTATTTTAAAAGGTAAGTCTCTATTTAACAAATTTTCCATATAGCGAACTTATTTTCGGGATTTAGCAACTTCGTTAAATAGAGGTCCCACACTGTATATACATATAAATATATATATATATATATATATATATATAAAAGAGAGTGAAAGAGAGAGAGAGCGATGATAGATAGATAGATAGATAACGTTTTAATCCCTATAAATCATAAAAAGAAAATTTAGAGAAATTTTTGTTTTGGGGAAAACCTTTTTAGAATTTTTACTCTAAATAACATATTTCTAGGTCAATTCTTTGATAAAATGGAATGAATCTTAGAAAGTGCTCACATAGTTTACGGACAAACCATTGCTATATTTCCTGGGAACTTATAGCGGTTATATATTTTCTGTAAAATTTTTCCGAAATCCGTCAATTTCATTGATACTACTTTAGGAACATTGATATGCAGAGATGTGGACAAAATATTAAATTTTCTCCATAAATCCATATTATAAATGTATAAGAATGTATACCAGGACTATTTTCTCTTTTATAGTAATATCGTCTTGAAATCTTTACTTATATTTTTCTTTCGTCACTTACGAGTATCATTATTTAAAGAAAATTTTTGTGTCATTAATTTTCCCTCAACAACGCAGTAAAGATATATCTCAGCTTCATTACGGAAGCAGTAAATTGTAACATGCCACATCCTATAATCTAACCACCCCAACTCGAGGCTTTTGAAAGTAATCTTCAGTCATTTTTTCCTCATATTACATGTTTTTCACTAACCCGAGGCCGTGAAACTTTTTTTTCTTGCTATCGTTATCTCCTCCGTCACAACTTCAAATAACTTCTCAACATAATTGTTGCCGAGGGCCGAAAATATATTTCGAAATTAGAAGCTGTGTGAAAGCGTCGTCGCATTCACTTTATTTACTTTTTCATTGCCTCGAAATTCTGAAAATTTAATTTTTTCGTATTTTTATTCCTTTTACATTAATATGCTCTGCATACACGTTTTATAAGAGCTTCGAAGTTTAAGGAAAATTCTTTAGAAGTTTCGAAAAGTCTTTCTGGAAGAAAAATAAAGTGCTGCCTGATGAAACGCTGATTAAAAATATGTTGTGTTGCCCACTATTAATACGTTACTAAGAATTCAAGCCTCATTTCTTCAATACTGAGCTGAAATTAGGTATATTTTGGGATAATTGAATTCCATCTTTCAATTTATTCGTGTTATTTATGATTAAAAATAAGAATTGATGATTCCTTATTATTTTAGTAATAATTAGTATATCTCTCATCAACAGTATGTTTTTGATGGCATCGTTTGTTTGCCATCTTCCATAAATGCATTTTTCTTTCTTTAGAGACGCAAAAAAAAGTTATAACAACATTTTTATTTGCATGAAAAATAATTTTTCTATAAATAAAATCTTTTCAACCGACAGATGACAACAAAAATATAACGCTATTGACACATGCCATTTCATTTAATGGTTTTTATTGTATTTTCCAGAAGTATTGAGAAGACAGAAAAGGGCTAATGTATAAGAACTGGAAATGCATGCCAAATGCATAGCATTTCCAAATTATAATAAAGAAATAATAATATGATATGTATTCCATTTAAACATAATAAATTATACATAAATTATAGACGAGAATTTTTTTTAAAAATAGCTGTAGTTCGAGTTGTTACAATTCGCGATTTTGTTGCATTCCTCGCTAAACGTCCATAAATTTTGTGTTTGTTTTTTCACAATGATCAACAGATAATCAGTTATCAACAATGATAAAAAATTTTTGCAAAGCTAAAGTAATAACTATATATGGTAGCATGTCGGAACTTCTACTTTTATACACCTACATATCTTAATTCTTGATTGTAATGAAAGTTGCTTTATTCTGTTTCTATTCATCCCTGAGCAAAGTCATAACAATATTTCGAGTCCTGAATAAATCCCGAATAAAGACATCCAGACAATGATTTTTATATACATAGTTATATTCGCTGATCATAAAGAAAATTTGTTTCAAAATGTGTTTTCCATGAATATAAGGGTGTGTGCTTCGCAAAATTAACTCCAAACAGGCACACACGCATATATATATATATATATATATATATATATATATATATATATATATATATATATATATATATATATATATATGTATATATATATATGTATATATATATATATATATATATATATATATATATATATATGTATATATATATATGTATATATATATATATATATATATATATATATATATATATATATATATATATATATATATATATACATAAAATAATTTAGTACAAAGCATGGAAAGCACGTTTGATGATTTTAAGCACGCACCAAGGTGTAAGTGATAAAATTCCTTATTCTTTTCTTCTGTTAAACGTTACTAAGTCACTGTGAAATTATTTGTTTTATCGAAAATGTGGCAAACTAGAAAACGGCAGATACGCAAATCTGTCCAAAGGATAGCAATAGCACTATAGTGCAAAGAAGGAAATTTATCGATACCAAAGGATGAAATGTATTTCCTTCGTAGATACATAGCACTTAAATGGTTCATCAAAAATGTTCATCAAAAATGTTCACTGCATGCATTTTTTAGGGGATTTGGAGCACAGTATTAATTTTTTTTACTATCCTTATGCTTGTGCTGCTGGTTTTTTCTCTTATGTCCTTAATGATTATTTTAATTCATATTTTTTCAACTTTTTGACTCAGGAAAAAAATTAATTTTCTTGAAGATTTATAAAAATTTTATTCGTGGAATTTTTACTTACTTTAACGAACAAAAAAAAAGTTTTTTTGCAGTAGTGGTTTTTTGCTTAAAGATACGTTTTCAGAATTTCATCTCTTAATCAGATATCCTTCAGGCAGTAGAATGGAAAATATAAGAAATGACTGAAGTTCAAAATTTCACAAAGCCACGCTCAAGGAATGCTGTTTAAAAATGGGAAATGATCTAAAATTCATTAGCAGAGAGAATCTCGCTTATAAGGGTGGTCAAACTCAAAGTGAGACTTTTGGAGGGTTTTTTTCTGTAATGTATTTTTTGGGTCGGAATATGTGAAAATACAGGAAGTAATAGGGATACATGAGCTAAATATCCCTTATACATCTTCACCATAACAGTTCAAGTAAGTGTCCTAACACTTACTAGGTTTTGGATACCCTGAGTAAGGAACGACCGTGTTTTCTACGGAAATTGTCTTGAACGACGAACTCAGACAACTGCATAGTTGCAATACCGGTGGCCCTTGAAAGTCTTTTTCAGTGGTCCGAAGATGTAGTGTCGCAGAGCGACAGGTCGGGACTACAGAGGGAGGGAGGGGGATGGTCGAGGACCTCCCACCGACAGCGCGTCAGGAAATCGTGCCCATGGCAGGCAATTGCGTGGTGATGAACAAGTGTCCATTTCTAACAAATCCATTACGAAATTCCTTAAATCCTCTAAATATTGTTCACTGTTACAGACAGTAATGCTAAACACATCCCTCTTACGTCGATAAATTTCGGATTCACTAACACCTTCCGCCGGTGTAGCGTGCTTCTAACTTTTAACGTAGGATTACGGTTCTCAATAACGGTCCTTCGGAGAGAAAAAATGGTCCTGCGTCGCGAGTTAGAATTTTGACAGCGTGCCAAACCCAGAAGCAGTATACAGTTAAACAGAAAAGTACCAAAATGCGGGAAAAAAATCAGAAAAAAAGAGGTAAGCAAACGATAAGTAATCCTACGTTAATAACCCACGGTAGTTTCGTTAGAGGATACTACCTGAAAAAAAAATTCGGGGGGGGGGGGGGGCACGAATTGAATTCAGTTAGGGCCCTAATCAGCGCACTGATTGCCGGACGGTCCTCAAAATATGAAATACTATGATTTTTGTGAAATTGAATAACAATAGAATTCAATTTCACAAAAAGATTCAATAACAATAGAATTGATGTTTGAGTAATAATTAAAAGTTATACAATGAGAAAAATAAATATAATATAAATAAAATGAGAAAATAAATATAGCACCGAATTTTTGTCATGGACGTCAATCATTGTGTAAAAACTATGTTAAGGCTGAAGACATAATCAGAATCATCAGTTTCACAGTTTGAAAAGGCGGGAAGGAACCAACTTTCTTAAAAGTTTTCTTCAATTTTCCGATTTTAACTGAACTTCTATTAACATTTTGATTTATTTCAAGTTAAGTTGGAGGGGGGCACGTGCCCCCCGACGCTACGCCTATGCCTCTCACTTTCAAAAATTGAATAACCGCTATCTTGGCCTTGTTTGGACGAATCCGTGTCACGACCGTATGCAGTTGCCTTGCTAAAACACGTTCAAACTGCACACCGACACTTTCCGATGATAGCAGCTTTGTTTCTTAACACACAACGCCTTCCACTGCCACAAACATAAAGCTTCGGGTGTTTAACCACTGCCTCTACAAAAAAATTCCCGCTTTTATTTGGGCCATTCTTATAAAATAAACATGTACAGATGATTACGCGTAGACTGAACATTGTGAAAATGCTGTATCTGGCAATATATTCACATTGCCCGAGACAGTCTACAGGTAAGTGAGTTGGAATTCGGCAGTGAGTGCTCTTGTGTCTTCGCCGGGTATAGAAAGGCTGAATCCGTAGAATCGAAAAATTCAACTGAGGGTTTTGTAGGAGTGGGAGGTGGATACGCGCCGACAACTGATGGCCCTGGGGTTGCTCGGTCTAAATTTTTTGGCACCAAGGAACATGTCGGACATCTACCTTTGTAGTGTCCAATGCCATGTGTTGAAACAGCATCTGCACTCACTCAGCCTTGCAATGGGCAAGCGAATGTAATCAGATAGGGAGGGACATAGGATACGGATTCGGTGATACAGAATGTTCGAACGTTTTTAATAATTCCAAGAAATTGAAAATAATTTTTTCTTTTAGTATTTAATGCCTGATACTAACTTATTTTGAGGAATTTAAAATTTCAAAATGAGCTTTAACATGAAAATATATTATGCATCAATAAAATGAGTTTAGAAATGAAGAAAGTAAAAACAAATTTTCCATTAAATAGTAATTTATTTCAAACTACCTATTAAGGAATAAAATAGCTTTTAATTCCTTATAATGCGCGCAAAATTAAATACTGCAACTTCTGATCTAATTTTAGAGTTAATACTACGTTTCGATAGCGTGTAAAAGCAGCAAAAAAAAGTAGAATGCATTTAGTATAGCGAAATACTCGGAGTAATCGAAATAAATGTTTTCGACTTCCAAACAATGATACCGGGTTGGAACAGTTAGGCTGAATGTGCCATCGCTTGGATTTCTCAAATTGAAAATAATCGTCGAGTAAAATCGAGTACTAGCATTTCTGTTCAGAGAGAGGTCTTTTGGAACGGTGTAAAATCACATAACACTCGAGTTTAAAAGAAGTAATAGCTTTGGTAATTAGTAATTGAAAGGAAAACAAACTAAGCAACCGAGAATAACAGAAGATAGTGAACGGAGAGCTCAATACCACGTGAGGATATTAAATGTCAGAGACTGTGTTAAGAGAATCGCATTTAAGGTGACAATGGACCTTCAGATTGACAAAAATATGTCCCAAAAACGATTTTTTTTTCTTTCAGAAAATGATTCTGCAACTCATCAGCTTTAAATTTAAAAAAAATATGTTAATCCGATAATTATTAACCGTATTTTTTTCAAACGTAAACAATGGAAATGTTAGTCAAATTAAAACTTTAAATGCCATTTTCTCAAAACAAGTTTTCATGTCGTTTCAGTAAGTTCAAAATGTTCCATGCGTCATAATTTTTCTTGAATTTTCATAAAATTTCATAAAATGATTATTTATGTATGTTAGAATAAAACTTAGTAATTAATTCATTATACTATTTTAAAACAACTTAAAATTTTTCAATAAAAACTTTTTTTTTGATAAAATTTTGCATAAAATGACCAATTTTTATCGATTTCTTTTCTAGTTTTTATAAATATGACAGTAAATAAAATATTGCTACTAACTTTTACTATAACTATAAAGCTAGCTTAAGAGAGAAAATTAGATACCTGATACAAAAATTAATGCGTATGGAGCATTTTTAAATAGAGTAATTAACAAACTGATTTTAATTAATATCTTAATTAATTACATTCTGATTTTTTTTCATTTAGAATTTCCATCTCTAAACAACACTGTATAAGTATACAAAATTTCATAGCAATTGGTTAATAAATAAAAAAAATGGTTTTCGTGGTCCATTGTCGCCTTAACGTCAGTATGTTCAGAGGTGTGAGTTCCGATTAGCAGTGAATTTTGAAATCCAAGGTCAATTACTATATCAGTTCTCTATTTAGCTGCACGCTGCAGTCGAATAGCACATGAACATTAGTTTGATATTGGATTGTCTTACCCCTTCTTAACCACTTGACGTATCGCTAGCAGTCAACGAGTTAATTTGCTTAAAGGAGATGGTTAATTCTTTACAATTTGTGTGACATGCATATAAAAATCCATATTAATTTTAAAATATAGTTAAATATCCTCTGCAAAAGTTGTCTAATTTAGAGAAAATAGCACTGTTTTTCATCGATTATTTACAGTCAACAAACGCAATATATGTGTGTGTGTGTGTTTGTTTCTGTACAAATCTGAAATATTTATTGTACTTTAAAATTTTAATAGGTTATAATACAAGTAACATTAAAATGCATTACATGCAATAGTATATGATTTTTAGCATGTATGAGTGCTTTCATATTTCTGAAAATTGCATATTTTTTCTATGTGTACTTTTCCAGTTATTGAATTTAACAACGCATTGTTTTTCAAGTACATTTTGAATATAACTTGGTCAGATATAATGAGGTACGTGTATTAAGTGAACAGATTCTATTTAAATAATTGTCTTTAATAATGCATTGCATCTTTATGATTTTTAGTAATTTTAAAGAATTGATTCAAAGAGAGTGAGATTTAAATTTATCTACAATATGCACAAATATTTTGCAGTAATTTCAATTCGCTGATTATTATGGGGTCAAATTTATCTAGAGATCTAACAAGATATTGTATTCAGTTGAAATCCTATTCAAAAAAGTATTTGTTTATGTTTTAAGGGAGCTTCTCTTTATTAAGTGGATTAATCTTTTAAATTTAAACACGAAGAAATTACAACTGTAGTGTTTTTCTCTTTTCTTCAATCCCCTTAGCAGGTCAGTATTCGAAAGGAAGTGATATCCTTCTTTCGGGTTCTTTTTCCTGCGAAAACCTAATTTCTATTTTATTTAAATGAAGAAGAATCATTCGATAAATTAAGACTTCTCTTCAGGCCAGGATTTAGATTTAACAAGAATGTTATTGCTCTTTCGAACATTCAAACCGCCTTAAAGGAATTCTTTAAGCAGACTTCTTTAATTATAATCTTATTTTACAGGTATTGCCTAAGGAAATGTAGGTATTGCTCTAATTAGCTTTACAGTTTTAACCTTCATTAACCGCTGGAACTGGTAGGAAATTCGCTAAAAAAATTTCCATGGATCATGCATTCCTTTTCTAATAAGTCTATTTTGTAGAAATCAAAATTTCTCTAAATTTCCTTAGCATTTTTACAAGAGAATTAGTTAGTAAAACGGCATGAAGAAAAATTGAAAATCTATAGACTGTTTTATTACAAAATATTCATAGCTGTCTGTAATTATAAATTCTTCTTTATGAATACAACATAAATGATACAGCTGTAGAATAAGTATAATGGTATATGCACTTTATAAAATCCATCTAACTTTAAAACTAAATTAATAGAAAGAAAATAACATTAATATAAAAGATATAGCTCAAGTATCGCTGACTTGTCAATATCCTCTAATTAGGTTAGTTATTTTGTTTAAGGAACTGTCGGTGCAAAATGATCTGATAAACTTATTTGATAATAATCAGCTTCACGGTATGAAATAACTTATAGTTAATCTTATTATCGATAGCCATTTATAATCTTATCGATATTGCTTTTGCCTGTCACACACAAATATTGAGCGTTCATCTGAATTTGTATGTGTTTCGAAAACTACCGATATTTTTACATGCATCTTGGACCAAAAGTTTAAGTTTTTAAGGCAGTGTCTGTGATATTTCTGAATCAGGTTGTTCAGAACTATATTTGGAAAAGTTAAATAGAACTTCTAAGTACTATAAATATTAAACCAAATTTTAGGTGAAGAGAAAATTTTTCAAAAGTGTCATTCATGAATATTTTTCAACAGTAACTGGAAAAATTTTTTGCATGGTTCAGTAGTTAAACTTACCTTTATAAATCTGTTGAAATATTTATGTATGTGACCTAAAATAATCAGTATCTTAGATTAAAGAGTTCAATAAATCATAGATTTAAAATAAATTATCAAAATAGTTTATAAAATGCCATGACTCGTATATCTATTAGCATTCGGACAATAAATTGCTTACAAATTATATTGAAAGCCCATTAAAAATTATATGAGCAATCATTTTTAAATACCAAGATATAACACAGAAGATATGACATATTCTTAAGCTATATCAACGCACATTCTGACAAGCACTTACTTAATTTCTAAGACTGTAAACTTCTGAGGAAATGTAATGCAATTCTGGTTTTTTTCTACTCATTTATTGTTATACATATATACAGAGGCTGTTCACACATTATTTAGACGATGTATATTGTATTCACAAAACTAAATTACATAAAATTCTTTTGTTTTAAATGTTCTATTTGACATCCCTTATTCAGAACTATCTTTCGACACCGCAATTTCCAGGATAATAATGCCTTTTGAAGTGTCAGAAGAGGTATTCTATCCCATTCCGCCTGAACAGGTTTCCAGAGTCCTGTAAGGGTTTTGGGACGACGTTTGGATAATGCAGATTTTAAAAGTCCAAAAGCACAAAAATCCATAGTTGATACATCGGGAGATTTAGTAGGGATATCAGTGAAGGGTATGGCCTTGATACCAGGTTTTTGTTCCATTTCTTTTCGGAAAATTTACAGTGGATTTTATTGTGTGACTGCTAGCTTTGTCCTGATGGAGTCTCACAGATTGATGGCACTGTGGGTAAAGCGATGGTGTTTCATTCAGAAAAATTGGCGATAATATATGTTCCTGATAGTATTTGGAGTTAATCTTGACATTTTTTTCCACTCTCTTTATTTTTAACTTGCCATTATAAGAAAATCCAGCAACAATCATGAATCCCTTAGAAAAACTTTCTTTCGATTCTTTGAACGATGTACTTAAATTTTTTTCTCCTCTTTTATGATAATAAATAGCTCTTTTTTTGTTGCAATCATTTAAATACTCCCATCATTCATCTATTGTGACAATTGTTTTCCATTTTTCTTTGGAAAAGTGTTTCTCATATAGAATTCTGCATCGTGTCCTGCGTTCATAGATATGATTTGGAAGAAGACAATGCACATTGCGTTTTTTCGCTTTCTTAAGATTTAAGTCAAAGTTTATCATTTTGGTTACAGTGGACACCGAGCATTTTAATGATTTTGCAACTGTCCTTTGACTAGGGGGATTTTCTTTTAACATTAAACAACGTACCTTTGCAATAGTCGAAGATGTCCGTTTTTTCCTTGGATACTTGTTTGGAATTTTTGTCCCACTTGAGGCTCCAATTTGACGTTTTTTTCCTTTCTTGTTGACGATATTACCTATCGACGCTTTAGATATCACAAAACCATGACTCTCACATCGTTTTTGGATAACGGAGTATGCATATTTCTCTTCGGAAAGAGCATAAATGTAGCCTTCGAACCACTGCTTTGTTAAAAACGCCATTTTGAATAAAGACAAAACTTTCAAGCCGTAGACGATAATTTTGACTTTTAAAAACAAAGTACAATTGCAATTATTTCTTTTGCAGCAAACGCTTTTTTATTACCGCTTACCAAAATCGTCTAAAAAATGTGCGAACAGCCTCTGTACATATATATATATATATATATATATATATATATATATATATATATATATATATATATATATATATTATTATATTATACATAGATAATTAAATGGCAATATTGACAAAAAAACCTGGTTGCATTGTTTTTGAAATTACTTGCAACTTGGTGTTTTAAGAAATAGAAAGACGGGTAGATCGGAGTACAGTGAAATGCTGTTATTCTGATGATTCCCGAAAAGATTTAGGGTTTCTATTTTAATTTAATAACTATTCGGCTTCTAATCTTTCTTCTCTCTCTTTTTTTTAGTGGACTACTTTTGCCAGAGTTTATCAGCTGTGAATGCAAACTAATGAGATATGATCTTACGCTAAGTTCTTTTTTAAGTTCAGTTCAAAGAGACTTTTGTCATTATTCACAGAAAAATGTCCCTGTCTATCGGTTATTTTTCGCCAAGAATGAACATTCTTTCTCTGTCTCTTTCATTTGTAATATTCATCTGAATCTCGTTACCATTTATCATTGAATATAAAACTGTAAAGAAAACCTATTTAAATTGAAATGAACGAGTGGGATTTTTAAGTTTTTTTTATTATTATTATTCGCTTTCTCTCTAGATCTTCACTTCTTTGTTCATTTAATCCCTGTCGTTTATACTTATATATTGATTTCCAAATTTATTCACAAAGACTCTGATGTATCCTTCCAGACTTTTCATCGATGCTAAAGAATCAGTTTCAAACTGAAGATTGATTATAAGTTTCCTTTTACATTCTGTAGCACAAGTTGCTGCTGTCTCCTTTCCTATACAATATCCTTTTCAATGACATATATACAATAAAGTAATTAATTTCTATGAAAACGGTTCAGAACAAAATATAAAAGGTAGCGTCATTATTTTACGTGCATTTTCTTTCTTTGCTATGTATTTTAACTTAAAATTAAAGCAGCACGTGTAGTAATATAAATACTTTTATACGCGTACGGGTATAAATTCAATATAGATAGTATAAAAGGGTAAAGCTAGAAATGGGTTTAATTTTAAATTTGAAAGAGTCTGGATTCGCTTTAAATAATTTCGTTGTTACTGCTTTCTTTTTAATTATTAAAATATAAAGTCAACTTCAAATTTAAATTTGAAATCTTTACTCGATTTAACGAAGACGCGTAATGTTACAAGATAAAATATTTTTTTCTGAGAGGAAAAGTAATTTATCACAACCTGTGCCATGACTAATTAGATGTTTGCTTCTAAAGAAACGTTAGTTGGTTACATATATTCTAATAAAAAGTTGGTCCCGTATCTACTATATGATGGTTGCACAATATTTTACATAATGCAGTTGCGTTACTAGCATTCCTAATATGTAAAGATAATGCAGTATAATTTATATAAATGCATAAATCTAATCCAAAAAACCGCTGAGAAATTCCTATTTTACACAATATTTCCCATGGTTCCAATCCTTTGCTACATATCTATGCAATTTACTTGATCAGTAACAGTATGAATTCTGCACTTTCTTTTACTCAAAAAAGGTATTGATACAAAATCTGAATAGCTATTAGAAATACTGAAACATTTCTGCAAAAGAACTTAAAAATGCTCATCTATGACAGAAATACATTAGACGATGTATAGAGTTTCTTTGCTCACTTCTACCCAGACTTGGGTGTATATAATTTGAAGTGGCACTCTATTTGAATTTGAAGCAAACACAGTTTATACATGAAACAATGTTTATTGAATTCGTTGCACATATAATTGACTTTTACTTACGGAATGTATAAATACAGCTTTCAAGAACAATATATTTTCTATACTCACGAACAGTAAGTCAAACCAGCAGTACTGCCATGTAAACTTCTGGCCCGCTAAGCACTAGCGCAGGATAACACCTTTTCAACCTTAACAACCTCCCCTCTTTTATTAATGACGCTGCGTGGTATTTATACTAAGCGCGTATGCCGAAATTAGCATATCTAAAGCAGCTTCTTTAATTCACTCAAAAGTTCGATTCTTGTGAATCGAATCTTGTGTATACCTTACAGATGTTAAAAAGATTTAAATTATATTGTTTTTATGAATTACATTTTACAATGATGAATTAATATGCTAAGTTTTCTCATAGAATTCTATTTTATAAAGAACCACAATAGTACCTAAAAGGAAACCTAATCGTTAAATTTACTACTGAAAATATAAAGTAAGTTCTTTAAAACAACATTTAGAATTCTCTAATCGGAGTCTTGTCCTCGGACAATCGGGAAAGGAACCCACAACCGGGCAGTGAAGGCAATCAGAGGAAGCCCTTGGGCCAAACCATTGTCCCATCCCTCTGGAACGTTGAATAATTAAAACAGCATTCAGAAGATAACAGAAAACAAAAGTACGTTTTACTTTTTTTACATATATTCATACTTAAACTTAAGTAGTATAATGCAGTAATGTATACGTATAGTCTGAATGTTAACAATTCAAGCAATGAAAGCAGTACATTTCTGACGGATTCTCAACAACTAACGTGGAAGACAATAAAATATCACTGTAAAAAAAGCTTTTCTATATAAACAAGATATCAGTCAATATCTATTTGTATGCTACTTAAAAATTGTGCAGAAAAGATTGTTCAAAATACAAACATGCGTATATTAAAAATAAATGCTCTCGTTTCATTTGTCTTCCCCAAGTTTTGCTTTGCTACCACAATATGTTACTCTTCAATCTCTTTAGATTTATTGATTGGACAACCTTAGGTCAATTCTTTCAACCTTTTTGCAAAACAATACCAGGAAAAAGTAATATCCGAATTTATCTCATGAGGATTTTCACCTAACGTCGGTGCGAAAGATTCGATAGAAATAGCTCTCAGTGCACAATGAAGCGAACAACGGTGCTCTGTGAAATAGCTTCTTGAGGTATCTGGGAAAAGATATCTCGGGGAAGTGTGAATACCTTTTCAGAAAACAAATTTCCTATCAATCCATTTTATAGAAAGAGTATTGCCCACATTCATATTTTTCTCTATCCCAATCTGGTCACTGATAATATTGTTTATATCTATTATGTGTGAACATAACCCAAATTAAATACTGTATCCTTTTTAAGCTTTTCTCTACCGTTCAAATGAGACACACAGCTTAAGGATTCCAAGTAATGAATCTCCAGAAATATGCAAAATAGGAAACTACTCACATCTGATCACGATCTGACGTATGTTAATACAAGTAAACTAGACCATTAAGGCCTTTTTTTGCTGAGAATTATTGACATGTTGCCTTATGTTTTAGTTTGTTCCCCAACGCTTTCCTACCTCGATTCTTGCAAATTCTTCCTCAACCCTTCATAAGATATAATTATCCCTTCATTCATATAACTATCCCTTGAACACTAAAAGAGGTTAAACTTTGATGGACATGTTTTATTTATTTTCAGACAGAGGCTAATTAATAATGGAATCAGGGGTTAAAAAATAGATCTTAATTCGGTGAGGTAAAGCAGCAAACTATGCTGATGAATTGAAATAATGCCAAAATCTATATCATGGGAAAGAAGTACAGAGATCATTCCGGTAACACTTTTTGGTTTTAGGAATTAGAGTTACGTCAGTGTTGAAAACAGTTGTTTGTGCTGTGGGTTGGATTATTGCACTATGTGAGTCACTAGTGAGGATATAAAGAAATACTGCATTTGGAATTCATTTCCTTTCATTTTACATATCTACTAATCCTTGTTAAGGAGTCATAAGAACTGCGAAGCCTAGGCCCAGGTATATACACTGCTGGCCACTGTAAATGCAACACCCTGAAGGAAACATGTAAATAACATGAAATTTACATCATGCATTAGCGGAGGTGAGATATGCAAATGATTAGAATTTCAGCGCATACGCAGATCACGCGCGCCTGTGGCGCCACTTCAAAGCGCTATTTAAGGCTTGGAGATTTCGACAATTTCAAGTTCGGCAATTGTGTTTTTCTTGTGGTTTTTTCAAAAAAAACGATCAATTATGCCTCGTCGAAAACAGCGATCGTCTTTTAATCAAGTATCCGAGTTCGACAGAGGAAGGATAGTGGCTTACCGAGATTGTGGATTATCTTTCAGGGAAATCGGTAGTCGTGTTGGACGAAACCAAACAACTGTAATGCGGATATGTGATCGTTGGATGCAGGAGGGTACGACGGACCGGCGTGTTCGATAGCATCCACCTCAGCGCACCACTTCACGTGATGACAGGCAAATTGTGCGCATGGCAGTGACGGATCGCTCCGTCACATCACGAACCATAGCACCGCACATGCAGTCTGTAACGCATCATCCAGTGTCTGCGCGTACCATTCGACGCCGTTTACAGCAGAGTGGTCTGTCCGCAAGACGTCCATTGCTTTGTCTACCCTTGACGCAGAACCACAGACGTCTCCGCCGCCAATGGTGCGATGACAGAAGGATGTGGACGGCAGAATGGAATGAAATTGTCTTTACTGAGAAGTCACGCTTCTGTCTGCAACACCACGATGGTCGCATTCGAGTCTGGAGACACCGTGAAGAGAGGATGCTGAACAGCTGCGTTATGCACCGCCACACTGGTCCTGCACCGGGTATTATGGTATGGGGCGGTATTGGATATCACTCTCGCACACCTCTAGTACGCATTGCCGGTACTTTAAACAGCCAGCGCTACATCTCCGAGGTGTTGGATCCAGTTGTCCTTCCTTACCTTCAGGGCTTGCCCACAGCCATATTTCAACAGGATAATGCGCGACCACACGTGGCACGCATTGTCCAACGGTTCTTCGTCAATCGCCAGATTGAATTGCTTCCCTGGCCGCCTCGCTCTCCGGATCTTACGCCGATAGAAAACATGTGGTCCATGGTTGCTCTACGATTGACCCAGATTCCATCCCCAGCTGCCACAGCAGATCAACTTTGGCAACGTATGGAAGCTGCTTGGTCTGCTGTACCCCAAGATCTCATCCAAAGTCTCTTTGAATCAATGCCGAGGCGTGTGGCAGCGGTGATCTCCAACAATGGCGGCTAATCTGGCTACTGATTTTGGCAGGAACCACACTTCACAGAAGTCTATAAATTTAATCATTTTATACTTGGTCAACATGTTATCTACAAAATAAATTTTGTTGTGATATCGCTTGTCTTTCTTGGTGTTGCAATTTGGGTGGCCAGCAGTGTATCTGGAATTCTTCATAACTCCGTTACCTATAAGAACCAAAGAGATGTTGACAGAACAACAGTGTGATAGAGGTACCCTTCATTCCTAGTTGAAAATCTGCCTTCGGTAAAAATTAAATCTTGAAGCGCACCTAATGCTATCTAGCACAGAAGTATATTTCATACTTCATCCCTCCTTTTTTATTTATGTGATTTGAGAAATCTTGCTTATGTTTCATGTGTATATAACTCTCAGTTAGAAATTTAGATAAGAATGATTTCACAAAGAAAAAAAATTTCCTGTGAGTGAATGTAGCATAAAGCAACACAATTTTGAATTTTAATTATTGAATATAAGTTTTTCGCAGTTTTTTCCAGCGCCTTTTGGTAATTGTAAAGATTCAGTCTCTTGGCATATTTGGCGAAGTTCTTTTGTCCATTTTATTTGTCCAGACTGTCGCCGCTGACCAGTTGCATTGGGCTATTCCACCCAGAACGGGTTTTGTGGCGAGCGCCAAATTGGCGATACTTTCCCCCTTTACGCCTGGGCGCAAATTTCAACGTTCGTTTGCAGGACGTCTAGGGACTTGGACGGGTTTTTTATTGATCCATATGCGTTTACACGTTGAAGAAGTACGTGTTAGATATCCTTAATAGCTAGGCCTAAACTCTTTCTGCAGCACACTCTCCAACCCCACTGAGTAATCAACTCTTCGTAAAATAAAGAAAGTGTTACAGATGTGTTTACACATTGCAGAAGCACGTGTTGAATATCCTTAATAGCTAGGCCTAAAATCTCTCTGCAGCACACTCTCCAACCCCACTAAGTTATCAAATCTTCGTAAAATAAAGAAAGTGTTACAGATGTGTTTATACATTGCAGAAGCACGTGTTGGATATCCTTAACAGCTAGGCCTAAACTCTCTCTGCAGCACACTCTCCAACCCCACTAAGTTATCAAATCTTCGTAAAATAAAGAAAGTGTTACAGATGTGTTTATACATTGCAGAAGCACGTGTTGGATATCCTTAATAGCTAGACCTAAACACTTTCGACAGCACGCTCTCCAACCTCACAAAGTTATCAACTCTTCGTAAAATAAAGAAAGTGTTACAGGTATGCCTTTGCTTATAATTACTGTTGTTACCTATACTATCACGACCTACTTCACTACAGTGAACAACATTTATCCCTATTTTGAACCAGTAGTTCAAGTATTAAGATTTCATAGAATTGACGTGTAGTTTTATATCCATGCTTCATCAGAGCCGAATATTTTATAATAATGTATTACCTTTTACCTGAAATGAAAAGTTGTTATATCTAGTTGATGGCTTTGTATTGTTGTTGTCCGTACTTATTACGTATACTTTATAAAAGTGATCTTAAAGTCGAATCATTAAGTCAATAGGTACTCACTAATGCATACAATGTGAAAGCGAATAGCATGCAGTTAGCTATAATCCTTATATAAGTTAGAATAAATACTCTATATCAGATTATTTGTTAATGGAAAGATCCATTTAATGGTCATATAAATTATCTAACTGTTGAAGATATGCATTTAACTTATGCATTCTGCTCACAAAAATTACATAATGATGTTATGCGTAACCTATGAAAATAATATAAGTTAAACGAAACACAAAAATTCATTATATCTAGATAATAATACCTCCCTATACACCTTCAGAGATACAAAATTAATACTTTCTTAATTAACAAAGCAAACATCATTAAGTCTTTGGGTAATGCGTGAGGCTGAGAGTTAATTTACTCTGAATACGCAGTTGAAATACCAAATGAAAGTAAGGAAGTGGTCTCAGATGTTTGAGTTTGCTTTAAATTATTCATTTGCGACTCATTTCCATTTAGATGCGAAATATGGTTTTCTTCTAACCTGTGGGAGAAAACTAATTTGTGCCAAAATTTTTATACCTTACGATCTTTTGATATTTTATCAATAGCTCATAAAAATAAGAAATTTGGAATTTAATGGGTATACATGACTGGAATATTATTTATTATATAATGCATAAAATTTATATTTAATGCACCGATACTTTTATGTCTTAAAAAAATTCTTAATATAACTTCAATAAAAATCAACTGATAGCAAAATTTTCAAAATCTTGGATGTTCGTAAACTGAGTCGATAAAATAAGAGAGTTGATAGTACTCATGAAGACGAACAATATTTACAATGCAACCAACGACCGCGTTACACTCAGTGTGTCAGAAAAGCATAAAATTCAGTGTCCAAGTTGAACTTTCTTCACGGGAAAAGAACGAGAATTAACCAAATCGTAAGTAGCACAATCCCATTTAGATCAGAGAAAGAATCAAAGTTGACGCTCAAAGTGACGTCAAGGGTGACGTTGCACGGCTGATACCGATGAAAAAAAGATTGGCGCCCCTTTTCGTACATTCCTGGTATCGTGTTAATCTTGTCCACTGCAACAATGATTCTAGCGACGAGATCTTTCATTGAGTCCATAGGTGTCGTCTGCTGCTTAAGAAGGGGAATATCCATGGAGAAAAAGATTCAGCTGTGAGATACTGTACAAAAATGAGAAGTCTTATAATAGATGTGAGGTGTAGATTTATAAGTCTAATCATGAGAGTTCAGACGTTTTTATTGTCCGAGGTCCCTAGTGGTTAGTGTGTCGGTTTTCTGTACCTAGAGAACACCAAAGCGTATCCCGCCAAGCGCCACTGAACACCTTCGTGTCTACGTCGGGTATGGACATGTTAAATCCTTAGGCCGTAAAGTCCTCCCGTGTGGTGGTAACAATCAGAGGGGGGTGGCACAAGTCTACCAGATATCACCCCTTGGGATGTCCGATCAAAACTTCGATAGCACCGGCATAAGTCGGACTTCGCCTCTTGTAGTGCCCTAAGGCGTGTGCCAAAAAACCACATCTTTTCACCCTACAGCCTGGTATGGACATGGTCAGGAATGTGTTCCAACCAGAGGGCATAAGATTCTACATCAAGGGTCTCAACCTGTGGGTCAACAAGTGTTTTCTGGGGGGTTGATGACATTCTACATCAAGGGTCTCAACCTGTGGGTCAACAAGTGTTTTCTGGGGAGTTGATGACATTCTACATCAATGGTCTCAACCTGTGGGTTAACAAGTGTTTTCTGGGGGGTTGATGACATTCTACATCAAGGGTCTCAACCTGTGGGTCAAGAAGGGTTTTCTGGGTTGATGACATTCTACATCAAGGGTCTAATGCTGAAAAAGAACAAGATATTTTTCAGCATTATAGTACAGGAATGACCTCAGTTATCACACTCTCCGTTTTCACGTCTCTGAAATAGTATTAACTGTAAGGGTCAGATAACTGTTTTATTTCTGTAAAATCTTTTAAAAGTTTTTGGAGTATATATTAAAAGAAATTATCAGAGGGTTTAAAGTAGTTTGCCTCTCATTTTCTAAGATTTTCTCTTATTTTAATCCAGCATCACTTTCATTCTTATGTTGTTCAATCTTTTCCTATGGGTTATATTAAAAAACTGTTAAATGTTATCAATGCTTATTAAATTTATTAAGTGCTTATTAATATTCCTGTAGGTGAAATGGGCAGTTTTATGTAAAATTTAGTAAAGAGTTTAAATTCTTCGAGGATCTCAGCATTTCAGTGATAACATAACATAACAAACGTTTCTAGAAGATTGGGTTTTTAAAAGTAGTTTTCGAAAAGTATTAAAATCCATCGAGGCAAGATTGAAATTTTAAAGGGGCACATCCATAAACCTTAAAAAATAAGTCTTAACTGGATACATTTTATGAAAAATACACAAATATTATATGATTAACATATCTCTTGAGAGTTCCTTAAAGAAATTAGAAAAAAAATTAAACTTTAAATAAGTTATATAATGACATAAAGCAATCTAGTCAATTGATGTGCGAAGATGTCGCGAATGTCGTTTTACTTTTTTCAAGAAAAATGAAAGTTATTTAGAGATATATCCTTATGAAAGTGGTACATGATATGTGCAAAATTGCGATAAAATTTATCACAACGTCTGCAAATGTGATGAGGAAAATGGTAAATTCATCTGGTCACAAACTTGAGTATTTCATTTTCTGATCACTATTAGCGTTTCGAAGGAGAATAATGTATCCATGCATATCCGAATATGGTGTCAAATTATTTTAAAAAGGTTGTGAATACACCTAGACATATTTTAATAATTTAATAAATTAATGATATGCAGATGTTACCCAGCCTAAAAAATGCAATATATCCAGTGCTGTAGGCAAGTTGCCTATTCTTCTATTGAGATTAGATTGTAATTGAAACTAACTACACTATGTAAAAGATTAGGGAAATGATAATATATACACTACTATATACATCATTATACCGTTTGAGGAAAATGGCATGAAATATGAGAATAGGATTAAGTTAAAACAAACAAAACTCTCTTTTATTACATTATGCTTCATGAAAAATTAAAGTTAACTGAACGGAAAAGTATATGTCTAGTCATGATTTGAAATTCAACGATCTTAAAAACCCAAATATAATCAAATACCTCAATCAAATACCGAAATACCTCAATTTATAATTGTGTTAAATTATACTTTGGATATCAGTAAGTTTCGAATGAATACATGCCATGTTTCTTCAACCTTAGGACTACTTTTATGAACTAAGCTATACATGTGATGTAAGAAAATCAGATTCTATATCCTTGCAAATTTCTTTTTCACAACTATATATATTGGGCCATCCCATAAGTAATGCGGTTTTTTTTTTCTTATTGGTCAAAATGAATGATGCAATGTTTTACATTTATTGAGGGATCTTACAATCTGTACAATTGGTATGCATACCAATAATCAATATGCATCGAGTACCAGCAAAATAAATCTAACAAAGAATACAGATTGTAAGATCAAGCAATAAAGGTAAAGCATTGCATCATTCATTTTGACCAATTAGACAAACACCTCATTACTTATGGGATGTCCCAATATTTTCTTCACAGAATCTATAATAGCAATTTCAAATAGAGAAACACTTAATAAAGTGTTTTAATAACTATGCTATGTCACATGGTTAAATTAAAACAAATACACGTGATGTATAGTATAAATTATTCATTGACATTTTGGTGAAAATTTTGTCAAATATTAAGAGAGTTCAATAACGTTTTATACTACAGTTATTACATGCCGACGAAGTACATTTATTTGGAACCTAATCTTATATATAAAGCAGAAACGGTAAATGGATCTTGTCTGCATGCGTGAGTCACAAAAACTCAAGAACTGTGAGCCCTACCTTGATGAAATTTACACGGTTTAATGTTTTTAGAAAATGAGGATGAATGTGACTAGTTCCATCCTGCTACGATGTTCCATTCCTGAATTATGTTAGAACAAGTTTGCGCGGTATCAACGAATATTATTGTTCAAAGCCATTGTAACATTTTGTTGTTGCCAATTAAATTATAACATTTGCGTAAAAATAAATAGACAGGAATTAAAAACGTGATATATTAATATATTGGAGAATGCAAGAATGAATTTTATATTTTATTTTCATATACGTGGCAACGCCGGAATATTTCTTTTTAAAAATGAAAATATAAAGATGGAAAGTCATTCATTTTCAATGAATGTGTTCTCAATCCATTTCATGCATTAAAACTATCCCAAGCTACCTGTTCAAACTCAAATATACTGAAGGACATGTTCACTTAGCTAGAAATACGTGCGTTTAGCCTTGACGGGATGATTTATATAACAGAAGTGACATTGGAACATAGCAGACGATTTAGTTTTGAGAAATAGTTAAATCATGAAATAAGTGCATATTCTAATTAAGAAAGTCTGAAAATGGCATTGAAACGTAGCAGACTATTTAGTTTTGAGAAATAATTCCGAGCATGAAATATGTGTATACGTTTTTCTATAATAATTATCAGATTTGCTGTGTTTTAATATTGAATGTGTTCTTAATCCATTCAAACATTATTGATTCTTTTTCTAAATAATAAATCCATTCGAACATTATTGACTAGCTGTAAATTAATGCTTTAAAATGCCCAAAAAGAAGAAAGCACTGAACTGGATCTGACAGAAGAATGTTTTTCGCATGCTCAGCTATATGTGGGGGTGTCTAGAGCAACGAATCAATCAGAATTATACATTGTCGCAAATGATAAAAAAGAAACAAAAAAATTTGTGTACTGGCAAGTATTAAAATAACAACAAATTAGTTAATAAATGAATTTTTATTACTGAAAAAATTAAATTAATTTGTTTAAGAGTTGTTATAACTTTAGGACATCATAACATGAGGCTAATCATTGAAAAATAATAATAACAGAAACTGAACCCCGAGCAAAGCCGGGTAATACATCTAGTTGAGGTAAAAATGAGGAAAATCGATCCGAGTTAAACTCCTTTTATAAAGTGTACACAACATCCTGATTACACAACGCCCTTTTCAAAGTCAGACGTAGCTTATGATTTCCAGTGTGGATATAAAAATTTTAGGCAACTAACTATTAACAATATATTCTCAAAGGATTTAAAATAATTCCACCGTACAATATACGGTTTTCTATGATAAAAACACATATTATGAAACCAAAAAGAAAGAAAGAAAATGTTCTACATGATAATTTTTATCCAAATGCTTCCCATTGATTAGATTTCCTAAACTTTTGGTCTCTTTTCTTTTTAAAAACTTTTTTTTCATCGCAAACATTTTTTCCCCTTTTTACCTCCTTTAACGTAATTTTCCCTTTTTCTCTCCCATTCGTTTTCATTTTTGCATTTCCCAAGCGCAATCTGCGAAATGTAATGTCTGCTGGAGAGGCCCCTCAGGTATAAAACTACTTCCGAGTAAATGTGTCCTATCAGGCTCTCAATAAAATGGACGCTGAAATTTGTCAGAGGAAAGATGTTTGCTCTGTCGCTCCTTACACACAGAAGTGGACGTTTTAATACGTGAGTCAAAATTCAGGAGGTTTTCTCATTTGCATTTGTAAACCAGTTTAATGAGGTTTATTTTCCTTTTCCTTTATTTTATATTTACAAAATCATCGCTATTGTTGACCATAAACGGAAGTCTTCCCTTTTCAAAACTTGCTACAGTTTAATCGAATTAAATTATAACATGACTGAAAAATCTAACTAAACTGTTCTTTTAGTTAGTTATTCCCTCTTTAGAACGGGAAATTCCATACCTCCTTTGTAACAACGGCATTTAAAGGGGTTATATCTATCTATCTATCAATATATATATATATATATATATATATCAATATATATATATATATATATATATATATATATATATATATATATATATATATATATATATATATATATTGATATATATATATATATGTATGTATGTATGTATGTATCTATATGTATATATGTATATACATAACAAAATTTTAGGCATCTAACTATTAACATTATACTCTCAAAGGATTTAAAATAATTCCACCATACAATATACGGTTTTCTATGATAAAAACACATACTATGAAACAAAACAAAAATAAAGAAATGTCCTACTTGATCATTTTTATCCAAATGCTTACCATTGATTAGATTTCCTAAACTTTTGGTCTCTTTTCTTTTTAAAAACATTGCTTTTCATCGCAAACATTTTTCCCCCTTTTTACCTCCTTTAACGTAATTTTCCCTTTTTCTCTCCCATTCGTTTTCATTTTTACATTTCCCAAGCGCAATCTGCGAAATGTAATGTCTGCTGGAGAGGCCCCTCAGGTATAAAACTACTTCCGAGTAAATGTGTCCTATCAGATCCTCAATAAAATGGACGCTGAAATTTGTCAGAGGAAAGATGTTTGCTCTGTCGCACCTCACACACAGAAGCGGACATTTTAATACGTTAAAATTCAGGAGGCTTTCTCATTTTCATTTGTAAACCAATTTAATGAGTTTTATTTTCACTTTCCTTTATTTCATTTACAAAATCATTGCTATTGTTGACGTAAATATTCCTTATAATAAACGTAAATCTTCCCTTTTCAAAACTTGCAAGAGTTTAATCGAATAAAATTAAAACACGACTGGTTTGTTGGTTGGTTGGTTGATTTGGATTTATTGGCGCAAGGTCCAGAGAGGACAATCTGCGCCAAACGCAAGATTAAAACAGAAAATTACATATATTAAAAGTACATTGATACATACATTATAAATCAGTAAAAGAAATAAAGACGAAGAAACTCGCAGGTCATAACAACAAAGGTACATGAAGACGAAAAAAGAAAAACAAAGGTACATGTCGTTGTTAAAAACGATGAGACATGAAGGTGATATAATCAGACATAAAAATCATATAAAATAGTGATAGATAAAAGGTGATAAGATCGGTGATGGTATAGGGGATAAAACAGTGATTTATAAAGTTCATAAAAGTTTTATATAAATTTTACACAAATTTTACCAGTAGAGGTAACAAACACGACTGGACGACTTTTAAAACACGACTGAAAAGTCTAACTAAACTGTTTTTTTAAAATGTAATTAAGGAAACATCATTTGTTGCAGACTCCTGGTTAGATAATTAATAATACTTTTTTAAACTAACCCTATTGGATTCGTTCAGCTCAGTGTTAACTTGTAGAGAAAAATATTTTCAATAATTGTAGACTTGGATTTAATGTTTATTTGTTTTGAAAACTATACGCCGTAAGAGATAATTTTTTTGCTACCTTATTCATTGAATAAATTTCGTCCACCAAAGGAAATTACTTGAGTATATAACATAGAATACCACATTTTCCCCCATAATAATTCAAAACTAAAAATATTATTTATGTTTCTTATAACGAATGAGAAAGATAACCGAGAAAAAAATTTCCCAAAGAGAATTTTTTTTTAATTTTAAAGAACTTAAAATAAAAATCTTTAAATCCAAGTCAGCAATGATTGTAAAAGTTTTCTCCTTAGCTTAACAGTGAGCTGAACGAATCCAATGTCTACCCCCCCCCCCCCAACAGCCTTAAGATGAGCATTTCACATATTTAAACTTATTGATAACTAAGCAAAAATCAAGACAGTAAGAGATAGTGAGGGACGTCATGTATTCTAGCCCCATGTTCAACGTTTTACCCGCTGAACATTTACTTCTTAAATATCCTCCCTCATATAATCCCCCTCTTAAAGGCAACTAACAAGTGGTTTGCCCGTGCATGCTTTTATTTTTATTGATTTAACAATGCTGACTTTTTCCGTGGAAATTTTAACATTCGTTTCCTTAAGGGTCCACATAGTTTGCAACAATCGGGAGCGATCCAATGTGACAAGAGTCACCCAGATCCGAGAATCGGAATTCAAAGCCCTTGTCTCGAGCCTGGTGTTCCAAATTCTTTACTACATATTAATGCAATGAACTATTTTCTATACCATTTTTTGTGACAATTATGAATTGATATTTCAACAAAAAAAACATGTATCCTAATTTTATGCATTTCGCTTTCTAAATATAGATTATCTTTGAAGATAGATTTCTACGCACTAGAAAATACTTCTTGCTGTTGCCTATTATTTGATTCTTTTCCCAACTTGTCACAACAATTTTTGTTTTGTTCCACTTTGTTAAATGTAGCTTATTTTCGATAATGCTTATTGATCTACTGCCCAAATGAATCGTAACATTTACATTTTCTTCCACTTAAATGTGCTAACGGTGAACAACGGTTACGAAGCGTTACATAAAACTCGAATAATGTAAATAAAATCGGTAATATAACGCTACACTATTCTAAAGATTGCGACGGTAATAACTTCCAAAGATATTTCAAGTCGGATTGAACATCAAACACAGAATATTTCCATTCTTAGATGATATAAAAAAAATTCGATTTTAAACGAGAGAAGAATTTACAATGCAATTCTTGCCATAAAAGAAAGTAACGTCTCTTATTTTTTGTGTCATTTTAGATTCAATAATACTCCATTATTTTCATATGAAAAGTACAATTTATTCAATTCTCTGCCACAAATTATTCTAATATTTGAATGTTATGAAAGAAATAAAGCCCGACAGGAAAGATAACTTTTATTCAAATAAACATCACCGTATCCCCAGAATCGTCATAAGCGACAAAAGTAAATGGAATAATACTCTGATAAAAGGAGTAGGATTTTAAAGGTTGGATGTGACACAGAAAAAAAATATTCGTTAATCCAATTTATTTATTGAATATTAAGTTAATGGCTTCGGTGTTGAAGAGTTATAAAAAATGCATATCTGTATAAAGTTCGGACGAATAAATGAATAAAACACATTAATTTTCCTGTGAAAGCAATGCATTTTATAGGTATACAAATTGTTAAAAGATCCAAACTCTGAAAAGGAGAAAAGAATTTATAAGGTCTACCTAATGATCGATTAACAAAATTCGATCATTGTATTTGCATAAATCCAAAGAAGCTTAAAAAATTGCTAAATTCAGCATAAACCATTACTATAAATACCGCGTAGCCAGATTGCGGAAGAGACTAGTTTCTTTGGAACTGTTTATACGAGTTGCCTTCAGTGACTCATAGCTAGATCGCTTCTAAGCCTAAGCGAGTTTTTGCCACTCTGGCATAAAGAGTTTCTTGTGTTAGTAATAGTGGATTACCGTGCAGCATCACTGGTCTGACTTTATATATATTGTGAGTACTTGAACTTCATTTCCTTGTATAGCGTTTATAACTTTTTGTACCAGCCTTTACTCAGTATTGTTTTAAAACTGCACGTTATATGTGTCAAGGGGATAATAAACTTTGTTATTTATCTAGTGCAAAAAGTATCATTTCTACTTTATTAGAGAGTGACTTCGATATACATATATCCTAGAAAGGGTAGAAGTCAGATATCTCTATAACTTTCGTATTAGTCTAAAGTATTCATCCAGCGCTATCTCTTTTTTATCTATTTCTTTTTTAGGTGAAAGCTCTATAGCTACGATGTAAAGGATGCACTTCAAATTTATTAACATTGAAATTATTTTGGCTGTTTTGGTATATAAAGGAGCTTAGTAAAGCAATAAAAGATTAATATAGTTTTTAAAGAAATTAACAGCTTTCTCCATTGACAAATGCATAACATCGTGCCCTGCTTGGCGAAGCCATTTGCAAATATATGGTCATCAATATGAACATCTAGCGTACCAAGCAGCGTTGTATTCTGGAGATATATATATTTGGTAATGGTGAGCAGCCCATAACAATATTGACATCAATATTCAGTGCTCGATGGCTAGTAAAAATGAGATTATAATAAATATTATTCAAATGTCTGTCTAAGACAAAAGTATTTATGTTGTTGTCTATGTATATAAAACAGTTCCGTAACTGACTGACTGACATATGACGCACAGACCAATTTTGCATGGCAATTCTTCTTATAGTGTAGGGGTGCACGAAGAGAGATTTTTGAAAAATTCTTCTTAGATTTATTTAATTAAAATCTTAAGCTGTTTTTGTAACATTCTTTAAAGATTGCATTTAAAATAATACTTCGAGAGTTATAAAATTTATATCACGAGAAAGCTCATAAAAATTCCTTTAAAATGAAATCTTTTTCGACTGTTTACCTCCATTTTCTGATTTTTGGTGTATTTTTAAAGATTAATTTTTAGAATTTAATTTATTAAATGTTGATCACGTGGTTTCTTTTCTTTTAATTTTGCGTCACGTGCATAACAACGAAATAGACAAAATAAATTTATTTATTCCTAATGTGGCAGACGATTGGACATTATCCAAAAAAATATTAAAATACAGTAAAAGATATGTTCCTCAACTGTACTATATTAACTGTACTTTATTCTTTAGTATGTTCTATTAGATTTAATTTGAATATTTTCTTCTACATTATGTTTTCTATAAAAATATCCCTTACGATTTTTTTATAAATATATTTTTTTCGTTTTTTTACATCAATTGCATACATTGATCGTTGTATTTATTATAATATATATATATATATATACATACATATTTTTGGCATTAATTGCATACATTGACCATTGTATTTAATTTGAATGTACTCCGCAGCGAAGTACGGGTTTTCAGCTAGTTCTTTATAATGAAGACGAGAGGTAGTGGAATCTTTCTTTAAGTAATGGGTTCTTAGAGAAATGCAACTTTTTTAATTCATTGTTTGGAAGAGATATCTGCAGCTAAGACGTATTCAAATGGATGAGAGGAATTATTTCGGAAGATTTCATAATAACTAGAAATTTTACCATAAACTACATGCAGGATATTTTAGAAATCTAACAATATTTAATCTTTTAAAGAACGTGAAGTATTTCATAATAGTCATTCTCTTTTGCATTGTTTCATAGCCACGTAAAAGGGTTTTGGTCTGGTGATGCGCTAATTTATATTAAAAATACCGAAAATTAATTAATATAATCCAAAATTATATTAATCATTTTGTATTAATAAGTAGGGTTTATACAAAAACCTACTTTTTGAAAAACCGGTTTTTGAATTCCAGATTTCCAAACAACCGGTTTTAGCCGGTTTTCGAATTTTTCTCAAAAAAAATAGAATAGGGAAAATATTTTATTTAATTTATATAAAATAACAAAAAAGGAAATCTATATCAAAGTCAAAATATAAAAAAAAATTAAGGATTGCACATTACTTACACAAAATAACGAAAACTCAAACAAAAATTTCAAATTTCAAATATTTATATTTATTTCACTAATTTTAATTTCTCCTGAGAAAATAGAATTTTAAAAAACATAAAATATCCACTGAACGGTGGCTAAGTCTTGTTCTTATTTTGGACACAATATTGCCTGAAATTGAAAATACTTGTTCACTAGCTACTAAGCTTGGTTTTATAGTTTTCAGGGTATCAAATAACAAATCTAAGTTTTTGGTTCCTTTATTGGTTGCCTCATATAATGAAAATTCAGCTTTCAGTGTCTTTGGATTTGCAAGTTTTACTTCAGGGTCTTCAAGAAATGAAATAAGTTAAAAATTATTTTTTACATAATAATTTGAATTCTTTTAAACCGGTTTTCTTAATTTAAAAACCGGTTTTCAAATGTGACAAATTTATTTTAAAAACCGGTTTTTTAAAACCGGGTTTGAAAAACCGTCAAACCCTATTAATAAGCCAGATAACTTTGGTTAAATTTGATCAGCATTTAACATGGTGAGGGCACTAAACTTAGATAGGTAAACCAGATTATGCTTAAAAAATAACTTGAAGCAAGCTGGTGGTTTCCATGAGGAACAAAGGGGATGTTCTATGTTCAATGATCAGGGAAGACGGTTAGAGATCGCAGGAGAGTCAAATATCGGCGAGACTAGTTGTCTTCAATGAGGAGTCGAGCTTTGAATTGACCCGTTAAATATTTTTTTCTTTTTTCTCAGGAAGCTTCATTTATATTGTTCCGTTTTTCCTGGGTTCGTTAGGATTGAATAAAATCTCTTCACAAACTGCACACAAAATAAAATTTATTATTCTGTAAATTATCACTATAACTATCACTATAACTTAAAAATAGACTTTTTTATACACTAAAAATCGAAGCCGGACCTACTCAGCCCTTCAAAGAGCATTCGACAGCAAGCGAGTGAAAAGACTTTTTAATATTTTTAATTTAAACTTAGAAAAAATAGATTTTTTTAAAAACCTGTATAATGTATAATCTTCCTAATTATATTCATATAATTCCTGTAATTCCCATAATTCAATATCTAAACACAAAAGACCTCGGTGGGAACCGAGGGAAATAAGTAAAGCATTACCGTCTCTTTACAAACACTAATCTAGATTTGACAGATGATGAAGATCAACTTGCATATATAAAAAAAAGTTACAGTTTAGTTACAGTTTCATAAACATATTAATTGTTTTTTAAACAGCTCTAACTCAATCCTTATCATTGGCACAGACTCGAGATTAGAAAAGTAAAGGGCAAGACCGTAAAAAATAAGCTCAGAACTTTATTAGATCAAAAATAGATATTCGTTATAAGTTGCATTTAAAGTGGTTATAAATAGGTTTAGGTTTTTTGAACAGTACCATACGTCGCATATGGAACCCTCCACCTCGCAATATGCATTTTATTAAACAGACGCTTCAGAGAATTCCTTTTTATATCCAAGAAAAAAATTGGGTATTAATTATGTTCTCTTAATTATGTACAAGGCTTTGAGGGATGGAATTATTCTAATTACCTTATTTTTATTAACTATTAATACAGAAAAGAATCGTCTTTAATCCTGAAGTGCCTGTTACAAAATCATCATTTATTTTTTCTTCGTAATTTAAGAGACTTTAATTAGAAGAATATTTTGGTTTTTGTTTAATTTTTATTAGTTACATTAGAACAAATTACCTCTGCTTAGAAATGGAAAAAGATTTTCAAGAACAAGCAAATTTTTTACTTGAAAAAATAAAAATGCGAATTATATCTGAAACTCAAATAAATTTTTAAATTATAAAAATAAACTATAAATTAAATCTTACATTTGTTCTAGAATTTTTCAGAATATTTCAAGTGTATCAAGAGTTTTCTCATAGTTTTAATTTAGTCAGATTTTGAGATGATAGGTGTTCCGAGCGAAGTTGAGTTTTTGAGATCTCTGCGGTCAATTTTTGCTACATAAAGGTTAATTAGACCGGAACCTGCAGCTTACCGCTGAGTCCGAAAGGTTACAAATATCCATGCCAACTGCAGGATTTGAACCCACAAGTTCTGGGACCCAATACCAGTACCCTAGCCATTCTGTTATCGCGGGGCCAAATATAAGTGTTTCAAACTTTGCTCTTCAAAAAATAGCAATTATTTGAACACATAAATTACAATTTTCTCAATCATATAAATTAGTTTTTTTTTTCTTTTGCATCCTAGCACTATGCCCCGTGCTTTTAAAACTAACTCGAGAAGAATTTTAGAACACAAGCAGCTTTGCTAGTGATGTAATAATTTTGAGAGACATTTTGAGTCTTACGCCAAAGCAGTACAATTATCCTATAATATTATCACCAAATATGTTACCGATTTCCCTCATAAATTGGCTTCCAATAGCATTTACAATATGTACTTACAATATGTCGCTTTTAATAAAATGGGTACCAAAAATTTTAAAAGAACTTTAAATAACATACCGTGAGATTTGAAAAACACATGATTTTATAATATTATGTGAAATTAAACAGGTAATAATATAGATGATCGTATAGTGGCACTTTTAAAATTGTTAATTGGAGAAAACACATTCTGACACATGTCTGAGATAATTAGAGAAACAAAATCAATTTTAATAAATAATATTAGCATTTAATTTCTCTTCTTTTTTAAAATTAATTTTATCATTAGTTACAATTTGCACAGAAACAACATAATAATTATCTACATACATTAAGAAAGTATTTGAACACATCATAAAACCTAGCTACATATATTAATTATTCTGTGCTCTCGCCTGATAAAATATATTACAAATCATTATTACTTTCCACCACCCTCATTGTAGATTGATGATCTCTCATTGTTGTACTAAACTTGGTTCAAAAGCAGACCAGAAATCTCGAGATACCTCAGCATACAAAGGCGACTAGGGCCGCAGAGCGGACAACCTCGAACTATATCATAGTCGCAGCTTTTTCTTCATCTGACTCAAAAAACCGTTAAAACTTCCCAGCACCAAAAATCGCAGGGGTCAGAAAATGTTCTAGAACAATTAACACCTTTCAGAAATATGATTGGTAAAAAAGATGGTTGCTGGGTCGTTGCTATGGAGGAACTATGTCTCCCTAATGACCGAGAGGGTGGTAAGTAATTCTCCCTTCTTGTGCAAATGACCTTGTGAACTATCCGTACTGTTACAGGTCACACTTAATTGCATACGGGAAGCACATTCCCTTCTTCCAGGAAACCCGGTTCGAAAAACCACAGGAATGATTTTCAGCACATGGATAATTTAAGATTTTACAAAATAAAATAAATACACTTATAAATGTGCATGGAACCGAATTAATGTTGTTTCGAAATTATGAAATAAGAAAATAATATTTTTTCTTTAGAGTTAAAACAGTATAATAATAAAAATAATTACAAAAGTCGAGTTCCATGTCACATACACAGATTATTTTTCCAAATCAAAATTTAATTATTCCAAATGAAAAAGCATAAAACAGCAGTCAAGAAAGGCAAATCCTATGTCGTTGATTATAATCATAGAGAGGGGGTGCTCAATTATGAAGCGATTACTTTTTGGTTCGTAGATCATTTGTTGTTGTAAAATAAATTATTTTAATAAATAAAAATCAATGTTTAAATGAACAAACAAACAAGGAAAAATCTTTTCTTCATACTTTAAAAAATCATTTTTTTTCGTATTAAAATTTATTTTCAATTTATGTTATGACACAGAAAAGCCGGCATGACGTTAATGTGTAATATTATTTCATGTCATTTTCTGAGAAGTTTCTAAAATTTAGTTTTGGCTCCTGTCTGAGTCCCTTAACAAGTTAAGTCACCTTGCATGTAAGAGATAACAAAGTTCATTAAACTTAAGAAAAATTAACAGAGTTAATATACGTTAACATAAAGATGTGCTGTGTGAATATGCAAGATGCCGTGGTTTGCATATATGTCAACCAGTGTAAACATATTTTAGCATGTCTCCAAGGAGCTGCTTGCACCTACATTAAAATTTGTACTAAAAATTAATTCTACCGGGTATTTAATACTTAATTAATTTTTGAGCTTGCTTCTAGTATATAACTAGATTACTGATAAATCTTGCAAGCAAAATATTAAAGATAAAACTGATACTGCTATGTGTTTATACATAATTCATAAGAAATCTGAAAGCTTAAAAGATAGTTTTTCAAAATAGAATTATATAAGTATACGATCTGGCTATCAATTCCAATACATATGGTATTTTGATATATTAAGAGATTAAAAGTATATTTCATTTTGGGAAGTAACTTGTATACTCATACGATCAAATATGTTTTAAAAGTATAAAGTTATGCTTAAATTTTATCTTTTTGGTGTCTGAAATGATAGTGCTTTCTCTGGGCTTTTATTTTTTCTACTTAAATTTAACGTATGTTAAAATATTGCTTTGGCATATACCTCTTGTCGAATTGAAGTAATATATGCATATAAAGGAAGTATTTTTATAAAAAATATATTGTTAAATTTTTCTGAAATAATGATGCACGAAACAGATAGTAAGTAATATTTTCTTTGATTTAGGAGATATTTTAGTGTCTGAAATGATAGTGATTTCTCTGTGTTACCGTTTCTTTCTACTTATATTTAACGTACGTTAAAATATTGCTTTGGCATATATCTCTTGTCGAATTTGAAGCAATATACTCATATAACGGAAGTATTTTTATAAAAAATATGTTGTTAAATTTTTTTTAAATAATGGGGCACGAAACAGGTAGTAAGTAAAATTTTCTTTGACTTAGGAGAAATTTTCATTATGACAAAATTATTATCAAGAGAGTGAAATTATTTTTCCACAATGTACTTAAAAAAATATGATTTCAAAATGAAGTTGCGTGAGTATTTAGAAGGTATGTCAGCCTGAAATTACGATATCATGAATAAATATTCATTTTATATAATGGTTACTCGATTGTTACTTTCATGGTACAGCTCTGATAATTATCGCTGAAAGCAGCTAAATATTCACTGGTTTAATTATTCGATTAATTACTATTATACGGCATAACTCTGCATATTAACTTTCATTAATAATAATGAACAAGTAATAGTTAAAAACGTATTAGGCAGTCAGATTTTGCGATAAAGTACTATAAGATTAGGAATATATGTACACGTAGTACATATATAATACTGTACTCACAAATTATTAAATAGTTTTCAAAATGCATGTTAAATATAATCAATGCATAGGATTAATTTAGATTATGCTTTAAATTATGCTATAGAATTAAATTTAGAAATTCAAATGTTTATTAAGGAAGTTTGTTCGGATGAAAGCATAGAGTACAAACAAATCAGTATCATAAAACGTTTATCTCATTAAGAGGTGTGGATTTAACTGAAATCCACAATGATACTTATGGGCGTAAGTATCATTGTGGAGTGTTTTTTTAATTATATTCTTTTTCCAAATAAGTGATAATATTCTTTTTTCAAATAAGTGATAATATTCTTTTTTTGTTTAACCCTTTTTAGGAGCGCAGTTTGCACAGTGCAAACGCCTCAATGTGGCGTTAAGCGGCAAGAAAATGGCTACCATCTGTTATCAGTTGCCATCTGTTATCAGTTTAAAGAAGGAAAAACATTTTGTAACCTTTAATTGGAAAAAAATTCAAGATTATTTAGGTTAAAATAAATCGGGAAAAAAATTTGCACCGTGCAAACGGTGGAGGTTGTTACCCTTGAAAGGGTTGAATAAAGGATTTCTAAGTGTCATTATTATTTATTCCAAAAAAGAATTTATCTCTATGTCATTTAGATATTTAAATTTACGATTCAACCTTAATCCCTATAATATTAAGAGTTATTGAATAATACTGTGAAGTTATAAATGTAACCGAGAAAATATTTGCTGTACCAATCTTTTAGATTAATATATTTCTATTTTTGTAATGAATGTCATATACATCACATGAATTAAGAGTTAGATTTATCATGAATAATTGAATCGGCAGTTTGAAGAAGGGAACAAATCCAAAAACTGTTTTTGTGGGAATTAAAAACTTTTATTATTTATTATTACTTTTCTTATTTATTATTTTTCTTCACTAAACTTTTATATAAGATTCTTTACATTTACCCGCTATTCCAGTACCTTGGACAGGTCATTTGAACTGTCCTTAAATAAACTATACGCTACTAAAAACCATGGATTTGTTCCCTTATTCAAACTGATTATGAAATAGGCATAAAAATCAATAATTAAAGAATGAGAAATACTTTTATTTATAAAAATTTACTATATGTTTGTAAAATTTTGTAAAAAATTATAAAATTTTTTACTAATCATCACTTCCATCATCATAATATGCAGTGGTTGCAGTAGTTGGTCCCATCAAAGCTTCTTCATAAAATGGTTTGTACTCATGTGGAATGTGAGAAACTCTCTTGCCAATATCCTGGATCTTCTTGTCTTTTATTACCTTAGTTTATATTTATAAGCTTTAATAATGCTTAATATTAGCAAAAAGCGCGCCTTTCCTTTTAATTGGGACAAGCAGTCAAAATGACCGCTGATCGTAGTAAGAGTTATATGGAAAACGCCGTAATACTAGTGTTAATAGAGGATTACCGTGTAAATGCAGCCTTCGTTGATTAAAGAAAAAAATAAAACTGTGATTAGCTACAAACAAAAGGCTAAAGGAATAACAGAACAGCAGATGGAAATAGCAGCTGTAAAAGAGCACGACAACAGCGACAGTCTGGCCAAGCACGGTATCAATAGTTTGAAGAAGGAAACAAAAGCGGGATATGTTCCCTTCTTCAAACTGACAAATATTGCGAGGTCTGATTACACCAGAATGTGAGTGTTTTTTCGTTCTTTACAGCTTACAAGGAGGGTCTATATGTAAACAACATTTTAGCGCAAAAAAAAAATGAATTTCAATTTTTTGGCGCTTGTTCCCTTCTTCAAACTGCCGATTCTATTAATCCTGAATGATAAAAATAATTTTTACCATGCTTTTATTAACTCGCTTTCTTTTTTGTCTGTGTGTGTGTTTGTCCAATACAAATCTTTCAATCGATTTTTAACTAACTTCTCGACTAGCTAGACATTTGAAACTTTTATAATAGGTCAGAACACGATGACAATGCATTCTTTTAAATACTTTTAGCCATCTTTAAGCAGAATTAAATTCATTTCAGTTAATTTTGTTTTGTAGATGGATGCACCCATCTATTAGCCGGACGGGAACGAAAAGTTAAAAGCAAGTTAAGTTTCAATTAACTTCATTTTCTGTCAAGTTGATGGGATAATTCATCAAAATAATTTTTAAAAAGTATTTAATAATACATAGAATTGTCAAGTTTATATGATTCAACAGAAAATTTAAAAACATGGTATATAAAAGTTCTTTTTATCTTGTAATTATATTTATTTCTAATAATAGAAGTCAATCACATCGCCTAACGGATTTGAAAACGCTGGACAAAAATTTAGAAGAATAAAAGCTAAAATGTAAATACATTCCCCACAAGCCTAGTAGGCAACCTTAGATCCCGATTTCGCCCACGTTATGGTCTCCTAAGGAAGTCATGGATTATGAGTACACTGAAGAGAAAGAAATTCAAAATGAAAAATTACTGATGATTGACAGAGCGCAGTCACTCAACCCATTTTAGAAAGAACCATTGTCTATCACGAATTGTGGTAAAAAAGGTAGAACGCTTGAATATTTTTTTCGAACGCGGAGGAACTTGTCGCTAGACATTCGCCTGTATGTATACGGTGAGACTGCTGGCCATTATGCTGGCCACCTATACAGCCACCTATAGATACTTGTAGGGGGTAGTTCTGGCCACCTATACGGGGGCACCGTATAGGTGGCCAGCACTAACCCTTACAAGCCGGCGCCGTAATTTATAACCTAATCAAATCACGAGTCCGGTACACTTGAACCCGCACCTCCAGAGGTAAATTTGAGAACTTGGAGGACATTGCAGCCACAACAGATTTTTCATGCACCAGCGGCTTGTAGGATGAGTAGTAAAACTTGTGTGTAAATACTAGTTGTTGCTTGAAAATACCACACACTACATTTTAAAAATTGCAAACTTATTTATTAGGCTGAGTTATCAAAAAAATAATACAGTCATTCATAACAACGCTTGTGTAAAAAAAATTTAACACATGAACCCACAGTACGAAAAATAAAATATTAAAAAATACAGGTGAAACTTGATGTTACAAGGAGATCCACTAGTATACTGCATTTCATCAGCAATTTCTCCTCTCCGGAATGCAAGCAGGCCGAACACAAATCGCACATCGCATACGTCTCCAAAGTCCCATTCAGCTCTCAGGGAGTACGCAAAATCTGACGTACTCTGGTCACCACACGCCGTTAGTCCACACGGCGGTGGAATTGTCAGAGACGGCCATCGAACCAGTGATGTTCAGATCACTGGCTCGCTGCCTTTGGCAACTGGGCCACCGAACCCGGTACGCTTGATTAGGACAAAATACATAGATCATTGCGGTGGGCTCTACTTATTTTACTAAAAATGGAATTGAAATTTTCAAGAATTTAAAATTTTACATTGTACTTTACATTTAAAAATGTTCTTTTTTACTTTACTGGAATAATTTATTCTAAAAAAAATTATCATATTGTTGTAGCTTACAACTCATTTTATAATATTTAACATTATCAAATTTGTCTGATATTTATTTTTCGAATTTTACATGATTTAATTCCGAATAAAAAACTGCTTCGTTAGAAGGCTATAGTGTAATGTAAAAATAGTAATAATCTCATAAATCTAACTTTGAAGATGTTATTCATATACTTCTATTTATGAAATAAATAAACTCTTTTGATTATTCTTATTAAGTAAGCTTCTCTTAGTAGCCTTAAGTACTTAATATTTAGTTTAATTAATATAATTTGGGTTTTTTTTATTAACGTCATTCACAAAAGAAAATTTTTCCAAACTGTAACTTAATTATAAATTTCTCTCGTCGATATTTATTAATGAGCCTATTGTAAAAACAGCAATCAAATTAATTTACCTCTGCATTCTTGAAATGTTGAAAATATAAAAATCTTCAATCTAATTATCAAAATAAATTAACAAGGAATCAATTAATGGTTTTTCCGTCTCTGTAATCGAGGAAAAAGTTATTTTGAATCTCTCGAAAAATGTAATACCTGTGTATTATAAAATTGAGAAATGTAATTAACATTTATAAAATTTTCTCGAATTATATTTATGTACCCTCTCATGAAGGAGCTGTCTTATGCTCATCAATAACTCATATCTTGTGATTTTATTACTCTTTTTACAAAACAAGTAATATTATCAGTCATAGGGTTTAATTTACACTTGTTATACAGGTGATTATCAAAATAATGGATGTCATGTAATGGAACTTGTCATGTAATACCACATGATTCACCTTGAAATTGGATTATACAAGTTATAAATAGTGGTTAAGAATATATTATACCATTCTTCAGGGAAAAATCATAAAAGTTCCTGTAGAGATGCATTGGTGGATATCGATACCTGGCTCTATTCGCTTATACAGATCACAGTGGTTGGATGATGTATAGTCGGGGGTATTCTACAGGGCAAAATAAGATATTCGACTTCATTTCCATGCTCTTCATACCAATACTTGATAGATTTAGCTGTATGTATAGGGGGATTATCATCCTGGAGAACGCCATCTCCTGCAAGAAACAATGTTAGCACAATAGGATGCACAAGTGAGCTAAAATTTCGACATAGTCCTTCCCATTCAATCTCCTTTTTAGTGTTACAATAGGGCCTGAAAAAAACCATAAGATTCCATCCCAAACCCCCATAGATCTACCTCCATGACTGACAGTTGGGATGAGACAACTAGAATCTTAAGCTTGTGTAGGTGTTCTCCAGACATACGCACGTCCTGTTACGAGGAACAATGTGAACAATGATTCGTCGGACCAAATGCCATTTCTCGACATATTAATCGACCAGGATTTGCGTTCGTGGCACCATTGTGGACGATATTTTGTATCTTCATCTATTACAAGACGCTTGGGAATAGCTACTCTTCCGTAAATACTTTGTTTGTGAAGTTCCCTTCTACCTCTAATGGTTGATACCGGTACATGGAGATGCAGATTGAGCTCTTCGGTCATTTTGTTTGGAGCCTTTTTATTTCTTCGTGTCACAATCCGCTTCAATACCTCGTCCGTCTCTTTCCCTCAGCTCTCCCTTTCGTTCACTATTCTGTTTGGCAAAGGATGTTTTTCTGTGCACTCTGTATGCTATAATGACTTTCGATACCATAGCTCGAAAAACACTCATTAGTCTGAGAGTTGCAGTAACAGATACTTCAATTTAAACGCGCTCGAACAATTTGCCATTTCCGCAAGGTCTGCAAGGTTTGACATTTTACGCTGTTCCCCCGAAAGCTCGATGCCCTTAGCTTCATTACTGCTACCTGACAGTAGAATAATACATACACTATATTATATAAAAAAATACCGGTGCCAGACTTGTTTATTAAGGAATACGAAGCACATTCATAAACACCACTAATATTGATAGGTGTTTCCATTATTTTGATAACCACCTGTATATTCTGTCCATATTTAAGAAAGGGTAATTTTTAAGATTTTTTAAACGTTGCACAGAAAAAGTATACGAAGTTGAAATGAGCATAATTTTTAAAAACTTGACATTTATTCTTCCGTGAATATCATTTTCTGTCGCTGATGTATTTATGTATTTTAACTAAAGATAATTAACATACATAGATATATAAGTAATGTTCCCTAATATAGTTTTCAAATGTCCGGCCTCTGAAACTAACCAAGCATGTGGTTAAAACCTATAAGTATGTTAGTCAGGGGTGGTATATTCCAAGTTTACGAAATGTAAATCAAAATTTCTAAATTTTGACAAAAGTACACCATTGTGACTACGTTGTTACTACTGCTGATGATTTTTGCATTTGCTCATTCCCAAAGCGAGATATAAAATAGCTCCAGTCTTAGTATTTCAAGTACCAACAATACAACAATTTAGACAATTGTTTACCATTCTCTCAAAGCTTTCAATCCATACATACTAATCTAAATTTTCAAAATTGATACTTCATATTTATGGAAGAAAATAAGACTATGCAAACACAACAAATCAGTTATTTTTTACTCTGTGGTTAAAAATAATAATAATAATTAGTACCAATCAGCAAAGACTCAAGCAGTCTTTAAACTAAATGCTCTCCCGGCTTGATGGATCGAAACAAAATGTAATAAACTTTTGAATACCCAGCTACATATTTATTTCATTGCGCTACCCTCTTGTAAAGCTACATCCAATAAAAAATAAAATAGTATATTTTAATTATTATTATTATCATTAATATTTTTCATCTATTTATAATTAATTTCTATCCTCGCTTTCCAAAAATGCCATTTTCCTTAAATCATAATTTTAAGCTAATTTAAATTAAATATAATTTATGTTTTAAGCAAGTTTATCTTCTTCCCGTTTACTTCACTTTTTGAACACTTTCCCCGCTCCTATATTAGCTGCCAAAGTAATTTTCTCTCTAATAAGCCCTTTATCTTAATTATTTTATTAAACATTTCCTCAATATACATTGCAGTATGCACATTAGGATTAGTTATATTAGAACAAAGGGGCCATTCCTATCCTATTGACAGATTTGCGTTTCTGCATCTGTCATGTTCGCTATAATTTCCTATAAAACAAATAATATAGCAACTCCTGTAATCGGGCTAAATAACAGTGTTTTAGCACTAAGTTGTTGTTGTTATAACTTTGACATATTTGCGTTTTTTATTTTGAAGTTCACCATAATTCCCTCAGCAATGTTTAACAGAGAAAGAAATATTAAAAAATTTAAACAATAATACCTTGGCCCGTATTCAAAAGCACAAACCGAGTTGTTGCTTTTTTTTCCTTGGTGTTCAGAACTAAGGTGTTATTATTATCACTTTGAAATATTTGCGTTTTGGACATTTTTAAGTCAACCGAAATTTCCTTTAAAACAAATAATATAGCATTGCTTTAGGGACGTTTAACAGAGAAAGAAAAAATAACGAATTCAATCAATAACGTTTCCAGATTAACAGAAAAAAAAGTTTTTTAACCGAAAATGAGTTTTTTCGATGATCAATAAATGCAAGTACCTTTTTTAAATTTAAAATCTTTACATAGCGCTGTTGTTAAAGATAGATTTTAAGCTAATTAATTTTTTAGATATGTTCAACAGTTACAGATGATTAAATATGCATTTAATATGCTTTTAAGCACATTCATTTTCATTACAAGTTCAGGTAGTTCTTGATTTCATTTTTAGAAAAGACCTACAGATTTAAAAGTTTTTGGTAACCAAACGAAATTTAAAAATAGTTTTTGCTCATTATTTCACAATGTTATAATTTAAAATACTGAAGATTAAAGAAGTATTAATTAATTGAAAATATATTTACTGTACTATATTAACCATAGTAATATATGCATACTTTGCTGAAATCATTGAAATGTGTTCTTTTATAATTTCCTAGTTACAATTTTCTCTGAATTAAACCAACATACTAATTGCCAATTATTTTACATCGCCAGAGTTTTAAGTTAGATTTTGAAATATGCGTATTTCTTTAAACATAAATATTAAAATAGTATTTACATTTTAGGTAGGATGTTTGGAATAAGGACCTTCATAAATATTTGATTCAAATTAACACAATTTTTTTTTCATTTGATGTTGTGTTATCCGAAATGATTTTTCAGTTTTTACTAGAGTAAAAGTTCAATATTAAAATAAAATTTACCTTGTTTCCGAAAACCTCTTATATGTGATTCCAATTTAGGAATACAGAAATATGACGTAAGCTATGAAATATTTATAGGAGGAAGCAGTGAGTCACGGCGATTCGAGCATTTGCTCGCAGCAGAGAAGGTACCAGGAAAAGTTCAGATGAGTACGTTTCGTGTTCAAGCAAGAATATTGCTACACACAGGGAGATGTTGTCAGACCGCAGTTCGGGTATAGTTTGTTAGAATACGTCTTTTCTGAGCCCATGCTAGGTTAAGTTACGTATATCGAGCGCACTCACAGGCCATGAACCTAGGGTTGTTCTTACAATCGACCCCTCAGCATGACATAACCGACATTTACAGTAAAAGTGATTATCATAGGACCCTAGGACCATAGGAAAATGTGGTTTAGCTGCGTTTACTGGACCATGCCCTCTAACGCAGATATCTGAGATTTTGACATCGGGGAATCAGTATTCAGCGAAGAGACAAATGGAATATTCTCATTGGTCGGCTCCAGGATCCTTCAGTTTGCTTCACCAAAGTAAAACAGCATTCAGTGCGGTCGGATCTTGGGAGGGTGAAAGATTTTTGCTGACTGTCAGCTGGAATCCAATTGGCACAGAAATGAAGAAGGGGAGAAAGTGGTTAGTAAAGGGACAATAGATTCAGGTTTAAGATCCGTGAGTTCAATCACTATAGCTTGGAGCTTCGCCATGAATGGATCCGTTCCGGAACTACAAGAGTGTTTTAAGACTAGTGCTATAGTGGAAGGAATGAAATGCTAGAAGGAAGTTTAAGGATAGAACACAAATATTTTTATTCACACAAATATTTTAATTGTTTTTTGCCTTGGCTAAAGGCAAGTATTATTTTTTTTATTTTATTAATGCAACATGAAAGAGACACAACACTCAAGAAGGAAAAATCAAGATGGATCTAGGCCTTAATTTCCTATTGTAAAAGTTCTCTAGTTTTTTTTCTGGTGGCCACATATTGTTGTTAAATGTTTATATAACTAGGAGTGGAAAAAATTGTTTCGAACATACTTTAATGTGAAGAGTTACTTGATCAAAATAGTAATCTCCAGAATACCCAACAGCATATCTTTGCCTAAGTTATCGCTCATTCTGAGGTTTGTTTCGCGCAATGTTTTAACGTTAGAATTTTTATTGTAATGCCAGGATTTTATAGATGGCGTAACATTAGCATTTTTCTTCTGTTGAGACCTTTATGTAATCCATATATCTGTTGATGGTATTTCAGAATTTAAACTTTCGTTGCTCGCTCAAGTACAACAGAAAATTATTCTGGTATATTATATCTGAAGTTTGATTTTGATATCTTGCAACAGGAGTGTGGCTGCATCATTTCATTCATTTAGGAGAGCAAATTACATCAAACCTTCTTTAATGTAATAATAAAACTTATTCGATTTTTCCAACTTAATGTCTAGATACATGATATTGATCTGTACATTTTTAACTTCTAAAACATTTTAGGTTTTTTTTAAAATAAAATTATTGCACTAGATAAGCTTGGTTGAATTTTGTTTTTTTCTTTTAATTGTTTTTCCGTATAAATCATTTTGTTATTTTTCTTTTAAAATATAATATTGATTAGGCGTATTTATTTATCAAGAGTTAAAATGAAAGCATTTTCTAACTTTTAGTAGATTAGAAAACCACTGTTATTTCTCCAACCTGCGTCACTTAAAGAGGCATTTAAAGAGGATTAGTTTCATAATAGGGTTAGATTTCTGTTCGTAATGGTTGTGGAGGGGAAAAATTGGGGAAAATTCAATTACCTTCCATTCTGTTACGAAGAAGTGAGATTTAATTACACGCACATAACAAATCTAGAGCTTTATGCAGTGTTGTTTTTGAGTCTGTTATCATTCAATAAATAAGTGGGAAAAAAACAAATATTCCCGCATATTAATTTATAATATTCATATACACATATCTATCTATCTATCTATCTATATATATATATATATATATATATATATATATATATATATATATATATATATATATATATATATATATATATATATATATGTGTGTGTGTGTGTGTGTGTGTGTGTGTGTCTGTCTGTCTGTACGTGTACATATGTGCAGGTGCTTATCAAAATAATGGAAACACCCATCAATATTAGTGGTGTTTATGAATGTGCTTCGTATTCCTTAAAAAACGAGTCTGGCCACAGGTATTTATTATATAATATAGTGTATGTATTATTCTACTGTCAAGGTAGCAGTAATGAAGCTAAGGGCATCGGGCTTTTGGGAGGAACAGCGTAAAATCTCAAACATTGCAGACCTTGCGAAAAGGGCAAATTGTTGGGTCGCGTTTCAATTGGAGTATCTGTTACTGCAACCCCCAGGCTAATAGATGTGTTTTCGAGCTATGGTATCGAAAGTCAAGCTAGCATACAGAGTCCACGGAAAAACATCCTTTGCCAAACAGAATAGTGGACGAAAGGAAGAGCTGAGGGAAAGAGACGGACAAGGTATTGAAGCGGATTGTGACATGAAGAAAGAAAATAATTGGAACCAAAATGACAGTAGAGCTCAATCTGCATCTGCATGTTCCGGTATCAACCATTAGAGGTAGAAGGGAACTTCACGAACACAGCATTTATGGAATAGTAGCTATTCCCAAGCCACTTGTCATAGATGCCGTCCACAATGGTACTACGAGCGCAAATACTGGTCGAGTAATATATTGAAAAACGGCATTTGGTCCGACGAATCATTGTTCACATTGTTCCTCGTAACAGGACATGCATATATCTGGAGAACACCTACCCAAGCGAAAGATTCAGGCTGTCTCATCTCAACTGGTAATTACGGAGGTAGATTTTTCGGGGTTTGGGATGACATCTCATGGTTTTATTCAGGCCCTATTGTAACTCAAAAAAGGGAGATTGAATGGGAAGGACTATGTCAAAATTTTCGCTCACTACTCCATCCTATGGTGCAAACATTGTTTCTGGCAGGAGACGGCGTTCTCCAGGATGATAATCCCCCTATACATACAGCCAAATCTATCAAGTATTGGTTTGAAGAGCATTAAAAAGAAGTAAAATATCTTATCTTGCCCTGTACATTCCCCCCGACCATATATCATCCAACCATTGTGATCTGTATAAGCGGACAGAGCCAGGTATCGATATCCACTACAGCATCTCTACAGGAAATTTCATGATTTTTCCCTCAAGACTGGTATAATATATTTTTAACCACTATTTATAACTTGTATAATCCAATTCCAAAGTGAATCAGCTGATATTACATGACAAAGGGGATCCTGCTATGTATTAATAACGGTTTTTATGATGTTTCTTAGTGTTTCCATTATTTTGATAACCACCTATATGTATATTGGTATATATATATATACAGTAGTCAAAAATGATCATTTTCTAAGTAATATGGAAGTGAATTTTTTTTCATAATTATAGAACATTAAACGATGTATTAGATTTTTTTATAGTTATAGAAATGAAAAATACTGAACATTAATAGTAAAGATTTAAACAAAATCTCTATACGTTAGTTTCAAACGTAATAAAAGTTATTAAATGTCTTTACAACTATTTTAGTGTAAACAGCTATTTTCAAATACATACATTTTATTGCTTGCTAGTGATACTGTTATGCTGGATTTAGAACATCGTCATTTGCAAAGAATTATTCAGTCACACAATAAAAATATTTTATAATGACCATCTGTTGTGAGAAGTTCTCTATTGAGATATCACTATTTTCATTGATGCAAGAGTCTTTAAATTGATACGGTAAATTTCTTTATCTTTCTGGTTTGAATTCGATGTGACAATAAATTGAAAAATGAGGATAAAATTAGATATCTTTTTGCAATCTCAAACAGATAAATCAAAATCTGAAGGCTGACATGTCTTGTTATTTTAAATTGTGTCAAGTCATTCGATTTACATTTACATTACCGAACTTACTAACATCATTAAAAACATATCACAAAAAGGCATCAAAATTATTGTAGTTCATTTTTTTACAAATCTACTATCAATATTCAAAGTCTACTATCAGTATTTAAGGAAATTTAAAGAACCTTTATCCTTTGAAACCTTTAATTGCATTTTAGGTATACAAAGTATTTTATTGTTAACAAAGTTAAAATATAGTCTTTTGATTTCTATTTTCGTCACGCAGGGTTGTACTTCACTTGTTTGGAAGTTTCTTAGAGTTAAATAAATTAATAATTTTTCGAAAAAATACTATTTTAAGTGTTTGCTACCTTCCTATAAAGGGCTTTCTCATCTGATATCAGAGAAGCTTTTACAGTGGATGATAATAATAAAAGCTATTAGCTTTAAGTGTCCGTTAAAATGGTTTAGTTTACTTTAAATATATACACACACACACACACACACACACATATATATATATATATATATATATATATATATATATATATATGGTCAGATATTTTAAGATAAGTGTGTCGTTGTGGCAACTGAACACTATAAGCTGTTTCGTAAAATAATGGTCACATTCTAGACATGACTTGATATATTACCATTAAATATTTCCTTGTACATTTCAAACTGTTAAATTATTTTTTAAATATTATAATTAACATAATATGAAACATTTATTTATTTTTTCATCACGAAGAAATTTCCTGTTTTCAAAAATAATTATGTTCTAGCACTTTTGAGTATTTTGTTTTGGATTTCCCTCATTAAACCGTATTTGTCAACAGATTACACGGGGTTACGGATAAAAAATACGACCAAATCATAGAATATACTCTGATTAAATTACATATTAGGGGTGACAAAACTGCGGCCCTTTATCACTTTCTTAGTCTCTATAAATAAACTTGTCTCAGAATCAAAATAACCAAAATTTAAATGACCGGTATGTCGAATAACCCTTATTTTTGGTAAGAGTTATAGCTGTGAATCCTTGTGTTCTACATTTAGGTTGTTAAAAAAATACTGTTCGCATATTAGCATTTAACTGAATCGCTACTAACTGCAACAACTAAATATATGCCAGATTTCAACAGTTTGACAAAACAATTAAAAGAAGAAGAATTATTGAAGTTATTAAAATTCAGAATTTTGATATATTAATTATTCTAACAAATAGAGATTATTTTTCATGAAAACCTTAAAAAAAACAATGTTTAAAATTTCTTTCATATCAAATACAACTATTTTTCTGTTTTGGCATTACTAAGTATGTAGACACTCTCAAATGAGTCTTAACACTGTTTATCATGGCCACCTGTATTATATATGCGTGGATAACAGGTGCAAGTAATATGAAAAATATTCATTTAACGAATCGAATGTAATAAATTTTCCCTCTTCATTAGACAAATCGGAGAGCATTTGCTTTTTCTTTACTCTTTACAGAAAGTATTTACTTTACCTTTGGCTAAAGTAAGATAAAGTTTCAGAAGTTTCGTTAAGTGACAACCTAAAATACTAAGCAATCGAAAAGAAACCTTTGGGAGTAGAAGAAAAAATTGGCAACAGCCAGTACGAGTAGGGAGACGAGCCTCCTTGTTTTGAACTGCAAGAAAAGATTTCGTTCATGCACTCTTGTTATAATATTATGGCTGATAACAAACAATGTATGTATATCAGAGATTTGATTAATAAACATTTTCTTTCCTTGAGATATTTAAAATCGACTTTCCGTTTTTTTTAAAGATTCATAAGGATATTCCTCTGCTTTCACAGCTCCTTGAATTACAATAACTCATAAGATAATAGGCTCTAGTGACTTGTCATTTCGTAAATAAATCATATTAATGAGAAATGTCATTTTAATTCCCCTAGTTTTATACAGTAACATTTTACTAATTGTAAAAAATCATCTGTGATTTGCTGACTCTTAACACACAAGATTTACGTCCCATTGCAATGATGAATATTCGAAGACAAGTGCTTCCGAACTTTACATGAATGTTGAAGGTGGAAATTCCGGCATAGGTTGTATTGTTATATTACTAATAATTCTAGGAAAACTATATAAATTACAGAGTAAGAAAATTGTTCTATTTCTGAAGAAGTCCATTGTCTTCGCCAATTTATACAATATACTATCTTTTATTATCAATTGATTAACTATATATTTCGAAATCATCTAAGACACATATTTTTAAAATTTGCATATAAATGTAACGAAATTTTGCTTAAAATGACCTAGTTATAAGGAAAACCATTTTACTTTTTATATCGTATTTGCTGATTCTTTATGAAAACCTGCATTCATTGAACTAGGAAAATTCCAAAAATCTCCTTCCGTTCAATTCTATTAATGTATTAACATAGAATTGAAAAATGAAATGAAAACTGTATTAAGTATAAATAACTGTGAGGAAAATCATATAAGGGATTAATGCATGTGAGGGGTTTGCAATATATGTAAACTTTGAAGAATTCAATTTTAATACGTAAAAAGTAGCCCTAAAATAAGATTGATTTTTCAAATGCCTTTACTAAAATGTTTCCTTTATGAATAACTGATACATGATTGATATTCTAAGGAAAAAAGTTAAACTAAAAAAAACCCAAAAATAACACATTACATGATTTGAAAATTAAAGATTGTAAGGTATACATAAGATTCGATTCACAAGAATCGAACTTTTGAGTGAATAAATTAAAGAAGCTGCTTGAGATATGCTAATTTCGGCATACGCGCTTGGTATAAATACCATGCAGCTTGATTAAAGAAAAAGTTGATAGATAAGCGAATTAAGGGAGCTACGAGGTAAGCAGCTCCAGGTGTTAACCGGCGCTTGTGCTTAGGGGGCCCAAAGTTTAGGTGGCAGATCTGCTGGTTGATTTACTGTTCGTGAGTATTGAAAAATAGATTGTTCTTGAAAGCTGTATTTATATATCTGTACAATTAGTACGTATGCTATTGTGTAAAAGCAAAAGCTATATGTGCAAACATTTAAAATAAACATTGTTTCATGTATAAACTGTGTTTGTATCCAATTCATTTAGAGTGCCAGTTCAAATTATATACACCCAAGTCTGGGTAGAAGTAGCTATTCTCTATAAGGTGCTTGTAAAAATTTGAACTCGTTCAAAGCACATACGATTTAATCAAATATTGTTATATAAAATGAAAAATTGATACTAGTTATTTTATAAATATGTTTGGTTTCTATAATATAATTCCTGTAATAGCCACTCTATTTCCTTGAATACGTTTTTTAAGCAAACGCACAGCTTTTGCTTATTATATTTAATTACCTGTGAAAGGAGAACGTTGAAAGAAGATGTTCATTTTTTTACATCGACTTCTAATCAGGAAACGTTGCTTTGCTTCGAATAATGAAATACCTGTGAATGTAATGATGACAGATGTCAATTTTTAGCGAATTAAATCGCTAATTCCCCTGAATTTCACCATTTTCTTTCATTTAGTATTCATTCTGACGCAAATTGCCCTGAAAGTTCTAATTCATTTCATCAAAGCTCATGGTAATTTACAGATTATCGTTTAAAATGTTTTCATCAAGGTGAGCTTGAAATAATTTATTCTTTGATACTGGAATTTCAGCCCAACCTTTCTGTAATTTCTTACTTTTTCAAATTATTGTGGCGTAATTCCATATAATAGGCAAAATTAAATTGAGAAATTCAGAATATAATGCAGTTCGTATATTCATGGTTTGAAAATAAGCAATGATTGAGGAGGGAAGTAGTAGAGATTATCATAATACTAATTGGATATATATATATATATATTATATATATATACTATATATATATATATATATATACTATATATATATATACTATATATATATATATATATACTATATATATATATACTATATATATATATATATATATATATATATATATTGATTGTATATACATTGTATTTTTTCGCAAAAGAAAACTGTGACCAAATGGAATCGGTTTCTTCTTTTCCTTATTCTAGTTTCGTAAATATTGAGTGTTTTTTTTAATCATCATTTGAAAATAGACAATTTATGATAGCATATCGATAGAAAAAAATCACACTGCCAACCCTATCAACTTTTAAATACTAATATTGAAATAATGATGAAATTGATTTGCGGTTATTTATAATGCCTTAGCTTTTTTAATAAAATTTGTGAGACTATGAGCACAAAACGCCTTGAAGAAAAAAAATTTAAAGTCAGCATTTTTTTTAGAAGCAGCCGTAAGATATATCATACGTTAAAATTCTATAAATTACTACATCATTTGACAACCTAACTTTCGCGATTTAACAATCTGAATGATAATGCATCAAAAATATACAATTATAGTACCATTTCTATTCTGAAAGTTATGTCATTACTTGTCACAGTGTTTTGTTATACCACGAAATAAAAACAAAATAACGATATTTATTATGGGGACCTTACCAAAACATTTCCTGTTCATGTATTACGAGAGAGCCGGATAAAATCTTTCTACAGCCTTGTAATCCCTAGACATATTTTTCGGAAAAATATGGATGAAGGCAGGGTCTATCAAACATGTGGGAGTAGATGAATATGACAGCTTTCGGTGTTCATTTTGGAAAAGAATGGTGTATCGAGAATACTGCTGCTATTCAGGGGTGAACAAAAATATAGTGCTGAAGAAGATGTCAAATGGTTTTATGTGTATTGAATATACTATGAATATCTTCTAATTTTTTATTCAAATGATTTTTCTTCATTCAATGCAATCTTGCACTCGAGTAGCAATTCCATTTTATATATTTTTTTATTTACTCGCTGATACACATAAATTGGGAATAATGCGAAAAATAGATAACCACTGAATATTTCCTGAAGAATAAAGAAATCAAATTTTGAATAGTTTAGGAGAACATTTTCTTATAAAGAATAGCATAATTTGTAGAAAAATTACTCAGTACAAACGCCAGTTTATTATTATAATCTAAGCGATGAAGTTATGTAAATAGAAAAATTGTGGAACACATATGGAAAAGTTATAAAGCTGTTATTACATTGCATTACATTACATTTTAATGCATGTGCGGCAACTCGCCACATGTTTCTAGTGCATTAGTGTCGGTGTCACGACGTCTTATTATGCTTAAAAAGGAATATATATGAAAAGGGACATTTAAAAAAATAGGGACAAGAGATTGTGAGTTCAATCAAAATATATCTAAAACAGTTCTCACCACTACAGAAAAAAATATAACTTTCAACGTCCCCCTGACACGACGCAATCATCATAATCCGCAAGGTGGAATATGTTTAAATAGGCCTGGGGACAAAATGGCCTATTTTAGCCTTGGGAGCTAAGGTGTCAAAATTTCTAGGTATCTTGCTAAGATAGGGAGGGTTATGTGGCGACTGATGGAAAAGGAAAAGGTGCCGATGTACACCGACAAAATTCCAGGATTCACACTATTTGTCTTGAGCTTCTCTTTCAGCCTCACTCAAACGCTAGAAAGAATGATCAATGGTAAAGCGACCGGACCCACTTTTGATGACAGTTTATAAGTATCATCTGCTACATCATTACCATTTACGCCACAGTGTGGTGGAACTCATTGCAAAGTGATATCTTTGTCCGTTAATTTAGAGAAAGACCCTGATTTCTTTAATGCGATGGAAGTTATAATTTGGCTCCCATTGAGCAAGACAGGGAACAGCTGCCATGGAATCCATAAGAATATAAATTGGCCCGCCCTCCAGATTTGGAAATTTACCAAGGACGCATCAAGTGCCAGCATTTCGGCATCAAGAGACACGGCAATGAAGGAGCGAGAAAATTATAACTGTTATTAAAGAACTTCAGTATTAAATTAAAATTTGAAACCAAATTTAATCACTTAAAAAGATCAAATTGCCGAAAAGTGAAGGCTCCCCTTATCGAAGTAATGCGTCTTAACACACTGAATGATGGCTTGCTTCAAACAGTTCTCTTTTTCTTAATAATTCCACTTAGGTACCATATGAATAGTTACTAGGATTTGAGAAATATAAAGGGTTAATTTAAAAAGTGTCTATACCTTTTAAATCTAACACAGTTGAAGACCTTGGCAAGCACACACACTTTCACATACATACACACATACATATATGCATACATACATATATACATATATATATATATATGTATATATATATATATACATATATATATATATGTATATATATATACATATATATATATGTATATATACATATATATATATATATATAATATATATATATATATATATATATATATATATATATATGTATATATATATATATATATATATATATATATATATATATATATATATATATATATATATATATATATATATATATATATATATGTACTTCTACATCACTGTTTCACTCATTTTTAAAATAAGTTTCAAGTTATTTCTAAAATCGCATTATTTGAGTTTTCAAGTAAGTTTATATGCAGAGAAATTAGTTTGTATCTTTTCCTCCTGATTCAAATTTCACTTGAAAAAATATTATTCCTTTGTATCGTTATGTCCTCAAACAAGACTGAAACACCTTTAAAGTATTCATTTAAAGAATAAAGCGGAGAGACGAAAACGCCATCAAAAGTCTAAACGATAAAAATTCTCTTTTGTGATAACGATTCAAACAATTCACGTTCATTATTTACTTTTCAAGGACTTCTTCCTTCTTTCTTTGATGACTTCTTTCCCAAAGAAAGTACTGAAAGCATCTCTGAAAGGAGAACAGATTTTAAACAATAAGATAATTGTTTCTGGCTGAAGAACTTCGGATATGAAGTCTGGAAGTATAGGAACTCAAACGAAGATATTGTATTTGCTACGTTCAACATAAGAAAAGGATAGTATTTAAAAGACATCCAAGATTTTAGGTAAAAGTCGTAAAGTACAAATTCCAAACTTCAGGGCTAGAGTATAAGGAAACGATTTTTGTAGATGCATTTCTTGATGGTTTTCAGAACGAGGCTTTTTTTTGCTTTTATAGAGTGCATAATTAATATTTTCAGAATATGCATAGATATTAAAACATGAAAATCTTTAAAATCATAAGTAAATAAAATTTTATAAGATAAAATAATATCACCTTTACGAAGTAAAATTTTTACTTTAGAGAAATATAATTATGTGTGTCTTCAGAGATTATCTATTTTGTGAAAAGAGAGAAAACATCCCATTTTTAAAAGCAAACAGGAAAAGGTTAATTCCACATTCTTTAGTTTTCATATATGTGTATACTAGCTGAAAACCCGTACTTCGCTACTGAGTATATTCTAATTAAATACAACGGTCAATGTATGCAATTAATGCCAAAAAAATTATAAAGAAATCGTAACAGATATTTTTATAGACAAAATAATGTAGAAGAAAATATTCAAATTAAATCTAATAGAACATAACTAAAGAATATAGTACAGTTAATATAGTACAGTTTGAGGAACATTTCTTTTACTGTATTTTAATATTTTTTTGGATAATGTCCAATCCTTTCCGCATTAGAAAGAAAAAAATTGTTTTGTCAATTTACTTAGTTGTTATGCACGTAACGATAAATTTATTTAAAGTATCACGAAAATAAAAGAAACCACGTAATCAGCATTCGAAAAATTAAATTCTAAATGTTTATTTTTAAAAATTCACCAAAAATCAGAAAATGGAGGTAAAGATCCGAAAAAGATTTCCTTTCAAAGGACTTTTTTGGATATATATATATATATATATATACATGTGTGTGTGTGTGTGTGTGTATGTATGTATATGTTTAGTTTTCTTTTTTCTTGAGCGCTTATTGTTACCGATTTTGTTTTCCTTAAAATATCATTCGAAGTCAAAATTTTACTTTAAAACTTATTATTTTAACAAAAATACTTCTCGTGTATAAAACATGAACATTAAAATTGGTACTTTTAACGACCAATATCTGATTTTCCCTCACATCCAAATTCGTGCTATAATCACTGTATCTTGTGCCCTCCCGAAATTTCATGACAGTGTAATTCGATCAATGAAGGCGTCAAGTGAAGCGCTGCGATTAAAATTATCAGAATCCGATAATATGCAACCTGCGTGAATATCTCATCAAGGAAGAGAGCATGGTATCACAACTAAATCTGTCGTTTGTATCAATCTGTTTAGTGTCCCCGGATGATAAGGAAGGGACGCACAAATTGTACACGTTGTGTGATTATTATCATTTGATATTAGTTACAATACGAGTAAACTGAGAATAATGTATTTATGTAAAAACAAATGTTGCGCTTAATTCAATTATTTTCGTGATCGCTGGAAGTACCGGAAAAAATAATCGACATTAAATTAACATCCATTTGTATTTATTTTGGTAGGGTACTTAGCTCTAAAAAATGCTTAATTCAAAATTTTATTGCAATAATACTTTATTATTATTATTATTCCCAGTAGACATGCAAATCCTTCGTCGATCAATTAATCGATAAGGAATAGACCCGGAAATTACGCACGTTCCGTGATTATTATTTTATAATAATCAGAACAAATAGGGAACAATGTATTTTTCTAAAAAAATATTGTATCATTATTATGATTTTTTTTGTAACTATGAGGAACAATTTGAGAAACAGTAGGATACAAAAAATCGATAGCATGTTCTTCTTCTGTGAAATGTACTTTTGGCTCGTCGTCGTTCAACTCTTTAGCAGTTGACCCAGACTAAACGATTTTGGAGTCCAATCTTCTGTGAATCAGCTATAGGTACGGTTCGCAGCCGCCGGTATTATATAAATTCCCCTTAGGTAGAAGACGACAAACAGTACACTGTTCTGCCTCACGTGATAATTGTCGCCGACAGCATCGGCATTGGATTGCCTGCTGACTTTGGGAGCTGCTTTACGCTGGGCAGCACTCTGCAAGAATCGATACGTCCCGTGATACTTTCCGTTGACTAAGGTATCTTACATTGAATTAAAATTAATTTTTTTAGTAGGTTGTTGTTTATTTATTTTTGAGATTCTGTTACGGCCCTTTATAACGGCATTTTGATTAAGAACTTCCCTGAAGTAGTTTAACTTTTACATAGAAATACTTAATTCAACAGCTTATCGTTTACCGGCCGGGTGACGCTGGGGTTTGTCCATTTCTTTGAATTTCTCCACCGCTTAGTTAAGGGTTCGAATCCTGCTTGTCCGAGAACAAGGCTAATATTAGGGAGTGTGTTGGATCACATACATGGTGTTAAACATTGTTCTCTTCCTCCACGGGTGGCAATCTTGGTATTCACCTGTAGATGGCGCTTATATAGAGATGTTTTAAGTCTAATTGTTTTGTACTCTCTGTTCGTTCGTATATAAGGAATGGTGTCAGCTGTTTATTAAATTGGTCAATAAAGGAAATGGTCTAATGTAGTTGTAATTTTTGACCAAAGAAAGGAACTAGACGCACACAGTCCTGAGACTAACCACTATCACTGGAAAGCCAGGCGAGGACCTTTAAATTTTATGATCTGGCTTCAAAAAGCGAAATTAGTAAGAATTATATGTTTTTTACATAGGGCTTCCGTAATAAATAAGCCAACAAATTTGCAATGTTCATGGACGAGTGTCGTATTAGGCAAGGTGCCTGCCGCGTTAGAAACAACAATAACAACATTTTTAAAATAGCAGGACAATGGAAACAATTCTTCATCCATTGTATAAATTCTATTGTTAAAGATATTGATAACATAGATTTTGCAACTAATTTTATCCCTGAAATATAATATTCTTATCAGATACAGAAGCGTCTCTTATAAAACATCTCTTCTATAAAAATTCCGCTGGCACAATCATTTGAACTTGTAAATATCAACACTATTTCGTCAGTGTTTCATGAATAGTTATTATGATTACAGTATTATAAAAAGCTGCTTGCAGTATGTACGCTCAAAAGAAATATCGGAACAACTTAAATTGATTCAAGTGAAAACGAAGTCTCGGAAATTTCACTATCTCCAGTAGTTGTGTATGGGGGATATCCTTTTTTTCTTTAATGCGCGAACAATCTTCAATGGAGAAGAATAAGTTTACACGTGAGAATTACGCAGATTAGACTGCTGTAGATGATGGCGTAACGACTGGATAGGATGAATTTATCAAACATTGTGAATTTATTCACGTTAAGAGGTTAAGCATTTAAATTTAGCAGTTAAAAGAATCCATAAGAAATATTTTTAGCAATTTATCATCTCCTGACAATTACATATTCCACTCTTCGATGGGTAAATTTCTTTAGTTCCGTAGGAGACGGTAAATGACAGGTTTTACATTTTTTACATTTATGTTTAAATGATCTGCAATGATAAAAAAAATTTACTCGATTTTGGTACTTGTTCTCGACTGTTTTTCAGAGCAACGTAAAAATTATAAATTCGTAATTGTTGCATGTGTTATTGTAAAATACCACAAAATTTATCTGTGCTTTTAATCTTCCTAAAACCTTCATTCATTTATCTACCCTATACGGTATTGATGTTATTTTATATCTATTTTATTAATTTATTAAACACAACACACAAAACCAAAATTAGGCCCTAAAATGCTCTATTTTCAGGTAGTCTAATCGGTTTCTAAGTTAAGACATCGCGAGCGATCGACTAAAATTGGCTTCGCGATCGACTTGTTGACCACCCCTGCTTTAAAGAATTCTTCCCATGAGTAAGATGCACTGGTCAATACTACTCATATTTGCATGCAGGGATGTCATTGATCAATAACTTATTTTGTGTATAACTTAAGCATCAACGAATTGTCCAATAATACGATACGACCAAGTTATTTCTCTAGCACATCTCCCAAAGCGATTCACAAGAGCAAAAAATATCCATCGTTTACTCTTCTTTTATATTCTTCAAACAGCACATTATCTCCTCCCGCAATACAGGAAGAACGACATAATATTTATTGCCTTTGAAAGAGCACTCAAGAGCCCTGTTACCTACTTTCAATGATCCAAAACCAATATAGATTTTCTTGTATCTATTGGGCCCCCGTAGTCTATCTGTTTGTTCGGTAAAACGGGAAGATTTTTTTTTATCATTATTTGCATTCATAATTCTAAGCTACTAAAAATTCTTGGAGTTTTTCATTCTGGTGTCAGTTGTTCATACTCGACTTTCAAACACATCCAATTCGTAGATTTTTATCCGTGTAGACATTCAAAGACTGCGTTGAATATACTCTGAAAAAGTCACATATTACAATGACAATCTACTCAAGTCCTCTAGATTCAGTGCTTTATATACTTTGGTAAATTATCTTTCTTTTTCCTTACTTACACTGCTAAATATGTCCCATTTGAGACTTTGTCGAATTACTCTTTACCTAATCCTCTTATATGGATTGGATAATGACCATCGTCAATACATTAATTTCGTTGATGCCATATGATAATTGAAAAATTATGCTTTTGGAAATCAATGACATAGAGAAATGAGATGTTGAAATTAATTAAATTCCAGTTACATATATATATATTGATATCGACTCTTCAGTATTGTGAATAAAAAAGCATGACTTAATTCCTGTTAGGTTGAAATGCAGCTGTATTGAATAACAATGGATAAAATTTTAAAGAAGTTCATTTATTGAAGACGCCAAAAATTGATATTCTTATTCTGATATTAGATACAGTTTTTTCATACTTAGTTTATCGTCGAGTAAATTTACGAAATATTTCATCACAATCTATGTATAATAAATTTTAGTTTCAAACAATGTGTATTTTTAACAACTATTTATTGTAATAATTCGTGAAGCGCAAAATACGAAAAATTTTTTAACGCCACAAACATAGTTAATCTTAGTTAAGTAAATTCCTACTAGATGTAAATTACCCTATCTAAATGACAATAGAGAAAAATCTAAGCTAATATAAGTTCAGAATACATTATCAGCTTCTCGGAATGGCGCGAGCAGGGAAAAGCAAAAGAAGCAACAGCATACTGATATTCAAGATAAGAACTCTTAGAAAACAGGGAACTATATAACTAAAACACAATTAGTTGAAAGTCAAAATTTAGTTACACGTGAAATTTAAACTTTTGCAATAAACTACGGTGTTAAAGCATTTTTTATAGTATTCGTCCAGTATTTTTAAAACAGAATGTGATACATGATGAAACAGATAGAAGCAAGTTGTTTATCATAAAACTAAGTGCATCGAAATATAAAATTTTAACGTCAAAGGGAAAACAAAATAATTGTTTATTGGTGAGTAGGATATCAAAAGCAATACTAATATAATACAAATTTGAACACTAAATAACATTAGTAGTTATTATAAAATATTATAAGATAACAGTAAGTTTTAGATTTTAAATAATTTCAGACGAAAATAGAGAGAATAAAAAAATGGACAAATAGTAGGTTAATTTAAAAACTAGAATAAAACGATTTTAAGAGCTGTCATTTTGTGTAATCTTTCATAAAATATGATAACTATTTTTAAAAGCTAAATATTTTTAGCTTTTAAATAATTTCAGACGAGAATAAAGAGAATAAAAAAAATTAATGGCCAAATAGTATGTTAATTTAAAAACTGTAATATAGCAGTTTTAAGATCCGTCATTTTATATACTCTTTCATAAAATATGATATAAATATTTTTAAAAGCTAAATATTTTTTGCTTTTAAATAATTTCAGACGGAATAAGAGAGAATAAAAAATATTAATGAATACATAAATAGTATGTTAATTTAAGAACTGGAATAAAACGATTTTAAGAGCTGTCATTTTGTGTGCTCTTTCATAAAATATGATATGATAAATATTTTTAAAAGCTAAATATTTTTAGCTTCTAACAATTTTCAGACGGAAATAGAGAGAATAAAAAATATTAATGGACAAATAGTATGTTAATTTAAAAACTGGAATAAAATGATTTTAAGAGCTGTCATTTTATTGGCTCTTTCACAAAATATGATATGATAAATATTTTTAAAAGCTTAATAATTTTAGCTTTTAAATAATTTCAGACGAAAATAGAGGGAATAAAATATATTAATGGACAAATAGTATGTTAAGTTAAAAACTGTAATAAAACTGTTTTAAGAACTGTCATTTTATGTACTCTTTTATAAAATATGATATGATAACTATTTTTAAAAGCTAAATATTTTTAGCTTTTAAATAATTTCAGACGAAAATAGAGAGAATAAAAAAATTTAATGGACAAATCGTATGTTAATTTGAAAACTGTACTAAATCGATTATAAGAGCTGTCATTTTATGTACTCTTTCAGCACAATGTAACATAGGCCGCACTATCAACAGCAGCAGTCTGTCTCTATAAACCTCATGTCATTTAAAATTACCAGAATAACAAACACTCAAAACGTTACCACTTCTCTCTGCATATATGAATAATAATTAGCACCTAATTTAGCAGCGTAGGGTCTTTTGAGAGAGGGTATAATGCATACATAATCAGAAGAATACTGATGAGAATTTATCTTAAATATGTAGAATATAATGGACAACAAGAGCGGACTGCCGAATTATAATTTATCGCGTGACACTGGCTATGGAAGGAAATAATAGTGAGTAAGGGCTCTATGTTACTTTTGTATTTAAAGTGATTTTATCGTTCAAAAGTTAAGAGAATATTTCAATACCATACCAGTATATAAATCCGCTTTCATTTGTAAATGTTACTTGCAAAATTTAAAATTAATCAATTATAATTTACTGTTGGAAAATAGTTAGAAATGTATTAATAATTTATTTTACATTGAAACCCCCAATATGTTCATCTAGTTTATAATCAGAATAAAGTAGAAGATGTACAGTTTAAATTAAAGAATATCAACACTTAATTTGCTTATAGTAGCAGCTTTCAAAGATGAATAAATTTGAAAGCAATTATAGGGAAAATTCTTCGACCGTATTAACTAGATCATATGAATGAATAGCAAATCAATAAGCGTTTCCAAAAATAGTTTTCTGATATATTGGATATATATATTAATGTATAGCCTTATAAATTAATATAAAGTTGAAAAGCCATTTAGTACTTTTGATTATTTATGCTTGAACATACTAATATAAGAAAAAGAAATATTTTGCGTTAATAACTTGAAAGTAATACATGTTAAACGTAAAAAAAAATAGTTTTTTATAAAACAATGTGCCGACAAGGCTGATATACATGTGATCATTCAAAAGAATATCCATTCATTTAACTAATGGCATCGATTTGAATCATTTTAACGTAGGACTACGTTCCTCAATAACGGTCCTCCGGAAGGAAAAAAAATTCAGAGTCCGTCCTGCGTGGCGAGTTACAATTTAGGCAGCGCGCCAAACTCAGTAGCAATAAACTGTTAAACAGAAAAGTACCAAAATGCGTCAAAAAAAGAGGTAAGCAATGATAAGTAATACTGCGTTTATAACCCGAGGTAGTTTCGTTAGAAGAGACTACCTCAAATATTTATTCTTAGCATGACTTAAGTTACCTGTCTAAAGATATTTCCCTAATATTTTAATACATCATGTTGTGAGATATATGTGTGATGATTTTCAGAAACGCTATAAACCATTTTCTGTCTCAATATTGCGTGTCAACTTTTTGTGTCCATATTCTGTGTCAACTAAAAATAAAAAGTGTAATTAACAAAAGTCATAAATGATAATCTAAATGCCATTTTTCTTTTTCCAGGTAAGTGATGTTGCCATATTCAATATGGATATTATCGGTAAGTGATACATTACCCCTTCCTTAGCTGAAATAGCATCATTTGTCCTTTGAAAATTGCCAGTGCAACAACGAGTACATTAGTGCAAGAAAAAAATATAATTTATTTTGCCGTATTCTGAAAATAGCAAATTTCAGTAATTATCATGGTTACTGATTGCTTGCTCTGATTCTCATTTTATGTTTGAAAGTACAGTAAAACCTCGTTTATCCGGATCTCCGGATAATCTGCATCAGATTTGTAGACATTTTTATTTAATGTTCACAATAGACAATAATTTTTAACTATGACAACAAGAACTTAACTACAAGTACGCCGTATATTCGCTTTTTAGTTTGATTCAATGCACGGTTCCTGCATAGATTGTACAACAAATTATGGTAATAAAATGCTTTTTGTTGATTTTAAAAAAGCTTTACTAGACTTACCAATTCTTTGCTAAGAAATGGTTTGAAAAGTTATTTATAACTTTTAATGTCTTGTAAACAATACTTTGTAATTTTGTTACAAAACATAGCTTTTTTGTAGTAATAAACTGTAAGTTTGCTTAGTTAACGATTTTGTTTTGCTTATTACCCATATTACCCGGATTATCCTGACTGCCTATGATCCAGTTATTCCGGATAAACGAGGTTTTACTGTATAAAGAAAAATAACCGGATTTTAAATGGAAAAAATCTTCCATTTAAAATCCGGATTTTAAATACGATGATTAGGACGCCAAGGTTGTTCAGGATTAAACTTTCGATTTGCTATTGGTTCTTCCTCTGTCAAACGCTACGAAGGTATTTCTACATTCCTTGTCGTATGGGAAAATTTGGCGAACTTGAGAAAATCAGACACGAAAATCTGTCAAAGTAATAACAATAGCACCGTTATGAAAACTAAGGTTTTGAATAGTTATAAGCAGCAATTTTGTAACAAAAATGAATTACGTGAGATTTTATTCGAATATGACAAAAATCCCAAATAATTCAACAAATACATAGACTGTAATTTAACTCCATTTAACTATCTATTGAAACGGTCGGTCGTATTTCTAAAGGATATTCTGAAATAAATATAGGTAATTATATTTGTTTTATCTACCTAAATAAAAAGTATCGAATACTATATATCAATAAATAGTTTAAACTCTAAACCATAAGTGATAAAAATATTCAATTTTACTTAAAATCCTTCAATAAAAAATGACCTGCGATATTTTTTCCCTTTTTCCTACCATAAATTTCGGCTTTATTCAAGTACTTTTGCTTAGTAGTCTTGATGTATTACTTCAATTTAACTGAAAATAGAACACATTTGAACATTCAGGGGCTTCAAATTCAGCATGGTATTTCCAAAAATATTTTTACGTGTAAGACGTATATCTGCTTGTAACAAAAGAAAAAATATAACTCGGGAGAGTGAAAGTAAGCCATATTTTTGCGTGAGTGAAATGGATAGGTGCCTCAAATAAATGCATTAGTTATCAAATATATTATCAGTTTGTTTGTGTTTGTTATCTCATCCTTTTACAACCAAATACTAATATATGTGCACAATTGTGATATTAGAGCAGTAAATGCTGATACATAATAACTATTTAAAATTCTAAATCAAAATACATAAATCTTAATTATAAATAAATAACTGAGTTTAGAAGAAGGGACGCATTTGGTGAAATTAGCTCTGGCTGACATTTTAAATTAATTCAAAACTAAAGTTTTCAAAATATAATATTTTTTTGTCATAGGTCCCAATTATATAAATCCATAGTTTAAGCTGTAATGAATTGTGATGTAAGTTTCTGTTATCATATCTTGGTCCAATGTTTTTCTGGAGATAGACAAGTATTCCATCATAAAGATAATTCTAAAGGTAGGAATGTCTTTAATAAACAGATCTTGGTGATTTGAAGGATCTCCAGTTGGTGATCCTTCAAATCACCACGAGGGATCCTACGTCTCCTGCCATTGAGTGTATAAAAGTACTTGGAGCGGCAGGTATCATTACTTAAGCAGAAAATCTTTCCATGAAATTTCTTTCATGCATCTTTTGTCTAAAACATTTCTCGATCTGTAGCCAAAAGATTCTTTACCTGTAAGACTTTCCTCTATATGTAATCAAAGCATTCCTTCTGATTCATCTTTTATTTTTTGAACAAGCACTTATTGTCATCAGACAAAGTTTTTCACCCCCTCTTATTTCTCAATGCTATATTTTCAAAATCTTCTGCTCTTCATATTTTTCCTTCCATATGGAGTTACACCATTGAGTCGGGAAAACTGTCTCAAGTCTTCAAAGCCTTTATTACATATATCGTGTGATATTATATTACGTGTGATCCTTATGAATTTCCAAGGCCAGCGAGGACTTATAGCCTAACTTAAATTCCCTTTCTTAATTTTGAGTAGGCTTTATCATTATTATTATTATTATTAGATAAGCAGGCGACAAGTCCCCTTAAAGCTACTCTCTGCCTCTACCATTTTGAGGGAAGCTTTAAAAACAGCAAATACATAATTCCTCGACGCAATAAAATTGACCCCGATATGTAAAATTTTAAGCTCTTTTAAGTTTTAGATACATTTGAGGTACTGTTTTCTCCTTGGTATGAGCTCATCGTCCATAACAACGGGTCAGCCTAGGTCCATTACTTCCGAGAAATGCTGGAAAAGTATATATTTGCTTAAGTAATACCAATATTTAGGTTGTGTTCCATGCTTTTTGTCATCTTCTTTTTTTATGCTACAGCTTTGTTAAATTAGTTCTTATTTTGTTAAATCTAAATTGTTATTATGTAAAAGGCATTTTTATTTGATTGATATTCTATATTAATTTTCATATGTTTAAAATATAGAATAAATAATCAGAAAATTCTTTTCTGTTTAAATTATTTTACTAAAAATTATACAAAAGCTCCTGTACTCGGTTATACAAAATAAATTAGTTTAAAATGTACTTTTTATGTTTCCTTAACTCTTCAGACTTAGATATATGTATTTTTTTAAATTCCTCATATTTCAATTTGCAGCATAGTTCATTCTAACTAAGATGTTCATCTGAAAGACCTACATCTTAGTAAGGTTAATAAATGTATGCCAATTAACTGTTTGGAGAAAGAAGTCTAAAGAACGAAAACACTTTACGTAGTTTGTAATTTAGCTATACAGATGGATGAATATTGTAATAATTAATTAAACCGAGCTCTGTGGAAATAACATTTTTAGGTATACAAATAATTAAATTAGTCAATATTTCGATAATTCTGTATGTTCAAAGTAAGCTATACAATTTACCTTTAAACTTGCTTTTATTTCCAATGAGTTTAATTGTTTTAAAGGCATTTTGTCTATTTTGGGTCGTTTAAGACTTTTAAAGATATATTTCTAGAACTAAAATGAAAAAAGAGCAAGTATAAATCTCATACAATTAAAATTACAGTACTCAGCACCTAACCACACAAGCGTAACTATTGAACTGTAACATAACAAAATAAATCATTTGAGAAAGTTATACCAAATAACATTAAAATGAGAAATATTGCCAAGAGCAGTTTCATGATTTAGAGCGCTTGCAAACTCACGAATTATCGATTTTGTGCGGAAATTTATATGGGTAATTCAGATTTAAAAGAAATATAGTCAATTATTTCAATTCACCAATATTCGGATACTTCACATTAGTTTATCAGGAAACATTTTTAGCATCATACTGCATCAAGAAATAAGTTTTAATATTGACGAATAAACAAATAAACAGATCATCAAAAGAGTATTTCGTTTATGACCACGATGACAGATATGTAAATTAATGCACGATTCCTCAAATTTTGAAAGGCGTTTGCATAAACTACTTTCTTTGGCGATATTTCTCTTTAAAACTATTCAAACTTCTTGTATTTTCTAATGTTTCGCATGCGAATTAAGGGATTTCTCACAAATGTGATTAGTCTTCCTACATGTGCATACAAATACTTTAGCTTTTAATTCCCAGAATAACCTCATTTATACGCAGACAATTTAGCAACTATAACTTACTACTTCAAAGCAAAATTCGACTCCTTATTGTGAATTTCTTAACTCTCAAATGAAATATAAACAATGAAATGCCAACATATTAGAACTAAAATACCATAATTATATCCTAAAATATAAAAATTCCGTTTTAAATTTCCACATTGCAAAATACTGAAAATATTAAACAATGAAACTATTACAGCAAATTATACTGAGTTTATTCTTCATTTTTTAATTTTTGTTTAATTTTAAAATGGTAATTTTAAATTAATTCAATACCATAACAGTTACTCCCATGTGAAGGAATTATATAAAAAACTAAATTTTGCAAAATTTTATGCCGATAGACAAATAGCATACAACAGTTATGGAAAAGTAAATATGTTATTTCTCTTCAGAAAGCTACAGAAATCTTTCCGCAGTATTCAGATAATGAAAGAAAATTTATCAATAAAATACAACTTTACTTAAGTCGTCACATGAAAAATGTATAATTCTTAATAATTTTTGTATCCATAGGTTGTCAGTTAACTTGCCCCAATCAAGAAAAAGTTCATGAACATGTTAGTTCTCCTAAATAAACTACAGAGGTATTTTTTGATAATTCAGATAACAAATGAAAATTCATCAATAAAACATAAAATTTATTTATTAATAAATATATAACTCAAATAAAGCCATCACATGAAACATTAATACTTCAATTTTTCTGTTCATAAGTGGTATGTGTTATTTTTTTTAGACTACCTCACTTGTACGCAGTTTAAGGAATTCGATATTTGCTTAGCTGAAAATTTCACGTTTTACGTCTTTAAAAATAATTTTTCCATCTGACAATTCACTCAAAGGCATCAATTTGTTTACTAGACTAACATTTTTCAAAATTATTGAGATGCAAGATCATCTGAGTAGTATTGATACTACGATTCTCATAATTTTAAGATGAATAAATAATGTTTGTTGCATTTTAAATTTTACTCTTTACCTTGTTATTCGAAAACGTTTTAAGGTTTAACTTGGTTAAAATATTCTGTCTAAGTGCTTTCATCCATTGACTGAACTTTGTTTGAACTACACATTTCATTTTTATTGAAATAAACATTTAATTTTTATCGAAATGTGATTATTTTCCGTTAGAGAATATCTTATATTAAGACGAATCATTTAATCAGACACAGTGAACATTTCTTAGTAAAATATTATGTACATATTGGTAAAATATAATTTTCCTTTTGCTGAAAATACAGTTTTAAAGATATCTATATACCAATTATTATATTTTATAGTTTATTTTTTTATCTACACACAATATTCTTATTATTTTAATTTCTATACTTAACTGATTATAAAAGAAATATATGTAATTGTATAATTAACATACAGCTTTATTAAACTGAATTATAAATTGCAACAGGGAACGAAATTCAGTATATTACTTTTTAAAAAAATCCCCATCAATAGTAAAACTCAAAACAGGGAAGGAGTGGAAATACCTGTTTTAGAAAAGGAAATAAAAGTTTCTATACTTTAAGTATTTGTTATAAAGCTCAAAACATGGTTTCTTTCTCATATAAAAAAGGTTAAAAGTATTTTACTCATTAAACTTAACCCTCCAGCTCGTGTGATATGGGACAAAGAGAAAGTATTTCACATAATTTTTACCAGCAAATTTCGCATTTTTATATCCCAAATGTTATTAATGTTAGTTTTTGTCAACGTTTTCATTATTAAACAGTTTTCCTGTTTTCAGGTAAGTTCAGAAAATATAAGCAGTTCCAATGGGCAGAAAATGTATTATTTTCTCATATATTCTATTACCACTGTTTAGATAATCTTAAATTACCAGACAATCGCAGAATGTACTTATGGTCCGAGGCAACCTCGGCTTTCTGTGCTGAGGGTGTTCAGATTGAATCCCCAACAAAAGTTATCAAATATCTCCGTGTCTAGGCCGAATATGGACACGTTAGATCCATTGAGCTCTATAAGGTCAGACAGGGTGGGAGAGGGTACAATCTCCCCACATGTCGCCCCTGCGAGTGCTAGGTCAAAATTGAGGTGACATCTGGCTAAACCCTTGTGGTGCAGTTATAAAAAGAGTCGCACCTTTCAGCCCGCTAGCGTATATGGACATGGTCAGGAATACATTCCGGCCAGCCGGGGATTAGAAACTACAAAAAAAAGTACTTTTTTTAAATACTTAACAATTAAATTTAATATTAATCATACATTTTAAATAATTTATTCTTTTTCTGTTTAAAATACTGAAAGTGTAAAAATTTGTCTCATTATAAATTAGTTTCTCCATGCCCAACGTAGCAGCAGGTTGCGTGAATTTTTTTCCCTGCGATTGTGATTGCCACTGTTTTATAAGAGCTAGTATCAAAAAATATTTATAATTTATATAAAATCTATGAACTTTAGTCTATTTCTTAAAAAATTGGTATGTTTAATATATTTATTTATCTAAAAAATCTGCTGTCGACAATAACTTTCCGAGATTAAATCCACCTTCATTATAGTTTTATTCTAGGAAATGTTTCAGTTTTTCTGTATTTTTATATTTCATTTTATAAAATACTTTATCCGAAAGAACGCAAATTACCCGGTGAGATAGAAATTTTGTTTGTTGCGTTTCGCCAAAAATCATAAGGTGTCGAACCATCGTTCCCAGTCCCTTGTGAGTTGGTAATAATTTAATAAATACATGACTAATCTACAACCGAGATCTTGATTAGTAACCAAAAAAGTTTGGTTTTACAGTCATCAACAAATGTATTTCAAATACAACGTAATTTAACTCGAAGGCTTAAAAAACACAACAAACTTATTTTTTCTGAATGTCGCATTAACTATGCTGTCATTTGTAAAAAACTTACCTGCCAAAGAGGTGCAAACACCAAAGGAGATTATTGAATGCATCGTTTAAGTTCCGGTTGAAAGTGACCGGTTACATTTCTAAAACTTGATTTTTCTTTTCTTGCAGTATTAGAGATTTATTCTCGTGATGCACTAGAAGGTATGACATAAGTAGCCATTCAGACAAAGATTGACGTAAATGAATAGTTACAAGTATAAAACTACAAAAGGAAAATAGAATAAGGTGGGAATATGCTGATACCACGTCTTAATCTTGTATTAAGTCTTTCGCAATGTTAATAGAAAAATCTATTTTGAAAAAGACTTAAGTTGCCCGTTATTGTATAAGTGTTACAGGTTATAATTGAAAGAAATCTTTCACCAGTATCAAAAGATTCAAAGGGTCTTTCTCATTAAACTGTCCTAGTCAGCTGGTTTCCCAGTCAGCTTAGAGAGGCTTATTATAAATAGTTTTTACATTACTCAGAAGAAAAAATCCCAATTTTTGAAGTGTTAAAAATTCTTTGAAAATTCTTTCCTATCACTTTGTTATTGCTTTTCCATTAATTACCACCTATTTAACTTGATTGTTTTTCACAATTTTCTCAAAACGTCAGAATCTTTTCCAACGCTGAATTCCCTTTTGAATATGTGCTTTAGCTTGTAATGATTATATTATGGTCAGTGGTTGCTCATGAAATCGATGCAATTCACAGATAATTACCAGCACACGTTGAGAACTAGATATATCTCAATTCGAGCAATTCATTACATGTGTTGAAACAAATGGCATTGTTATTCAGATTAACAATGGCATTATCATATGTTAATATCATGTTTCGAGACTCTGACGTTATATTCATGCGTTAGAATGCTATTCTATGCCGGCAAACATTATTAATGTTAGACGTTTCATTTTCTGTACACATTTAAAGCATTCTTTAAAGACGAATCATTGATGTAGACGTTTTTTATTTCTCCAACAGACATTTCATAATAATTATGCAGAGTTGGTATCTTTATGGACACACCGATTCGCTTGATTTTTATTTTTAGCACCGATTCCCTTAATGTTGATGGCATCACTTAACTTTTAAATAATCTGAATCTCAAATCGTTAACTTAATACTAGGGCTAGAACTTGGGTGTTCGAACTTGGATTGTCAAACTGGAAGTCGGTATTTAAAAAAAATACATTATTCTGGCAGTATGCGAAGAGTAATACTCAGTGATACAATATACACTTTTCGCCTCCCTTTCTAGGAGTAACGACGAAGAATGTCAGCCTGTACAATGTACTTTGCCTCTTCTCCAGTCATTTAATAATGTCAAATTTTTTTGCCAATACTATTTTCCATTTCCTTGAAAGTGGTTCATTAATGTACTTTTCAAAGTACCAGCACCATTGTAGCGTCGAAAATTCAGGACCGAACTCCAACATAATTTCAGTCGCCGAATGCTAAAACCAGTTATATCCATAAAAATCAAAAACTGAGATTTTAGTTGCTATGGAATTCTTCTGTTCATCTGCTACATGTTCAAATTGAGAAACAGTTCAAAAATAAGCTAATCTCATTGAAAATAAATGCAGAATAATGAGGGAAGATGCAAGACCAGTTATATCCAAAATGGCCTAAGTTACAAAATCAGTTCTATCCTTTGATATTTCCAAAATAAGTTACATCCCAGAAACAATAATGGTTGCCTTCTAAATGCAATAGAAAAATCAGTTTAATCCCTCACTAACCTGTTAGATGTACTTTAGTTTCAGTAGTGGAGTGTTTAATATAGTAATATTAGTTTTAGCTTAATGTAAATACTACAGAAATTTAATAACGTTGTGTCGTCTACCATGATCATCAACATATCATGTTTTGTAGTTACAAAATAGAAGTCAGTTTCTCCACATGTTTATTAGCTTGTTGTTCTATAGTTTATAATCCACTGCATGCTTTTCTCATTATTCCTTTCAGTTTTCGTTAATTTTCTACCTAAATATGGATCCAGATTTGAGTGGCCCAAGCTCAAATAATACTGTACTGTAAACAATAACTTAGATAATGACTTGGAAATGATTACTGAAACTCCAGTTACAAGGTTCAAAATGGCAGACAGTTCATTTCCAAAAACAGTTATATCCAACTCTACAGGTGGAAAACTAGTTACGTGAATTTTATTTATTTAAATATAATTGCCTATGAATTCCCTACATTATACAGATTATTACTAGGCAACAACATGGATTTAATACGTTTTTGACATCAAAACTATACAATGATTTATTATTGCAACATAACTAACAGTTTTTGTTAAATCACTCAAAATCGTTTGAGATGGATACAGCTGGTTTTGGTATTGCGCTACTCATTTGGAGTTGAAGTCGGTATAGAGTCCAGCAGATCCCTATTACAAACTCATTTGACATGGTATAGGGGATGTATCCACAGCTGAAGCATACTGCTCATATTCCTATCCAATCAAAATTTTAAAAAAAATGGACTCAATCTTAGCTTTCCAATAGTTCCAGTTATAGAAACGTACTGTAACGTTTGGTTTAGTATAAAAATGTCGGTTTTTAAGAATAAATACAATAAAGTGTTCCGAATTTTAAATTTTAAAAGGAATAGATAATTTTTTTTATTTTTTTTAAATAATTAAGTATTACTATCGTTTGAAGTAATTTTGAGCTGACGATTACTGTCATTTTTTTGTTAAAAAAAGTTTGCCTTTTCAATATCGTTCTTCCAATTATATGGTTAATGCTAACCGCGTATCTGAGTACATATAGAAAAGTATTCCCGAGAATACTTTGTTACCGGTACTAATACTCCAGTATTTCTGAAAGGTGAGTCTATTTTTTTTATCTACGCCATCTGCTTAAAAAATTATTTCCGCAAAAATGTGTCGCTTAATAACCCACCTTCTGCTTTCTTATTAACAACTAGATGAAAATCCGCACTTCGCTACGGAGTACATTCAAATTAAATACAACGGTCAATGTATGAAATGAATGCCAAAATAATATATATATATATATATATATATATATATATATATATATATATATATATATATATATATATATATATATATATATATATATATATATATGTGTGTGTGTGTATTTGTGTGTATGTATGTATAATAAATACGACGATCAATGTATACAATTGATATAAAGAAGACAAAAAAATATATTTATAAAAAAAATCGTAAGAGGTATTTTTATAGACAAAATAATGTAGAAGAAAATATTCAAATTAAATCTAATGGAAAATGCTAAAGAATATAGCACAATTAATATACTACAGTTTGTGGAACATTTCTTATACTATATTTTCATATTTAACATACTGAAAAATATAGTACAATATATAGTACGGTTTGAGGATCATATATTTTACTGTATTTTAATATTTTTTTGGATAATGTCCAATCGTCTGCCGCATTAGCCAGGAAAAAAAATTTTTTTGTCTATTTAGTTGTTATGCACGTGACGATAAATGTATTTAAAGTACCAGAAACAGAAATCACTTGATCAGCATTTAATAAATTAAATTCTAAAATTTAATTTTTAAAAATTCACCAAAAATAAGAAAATGGAGGTAAAGATTTGAAAAAGATTTCATTCTAAAGGAATTTTTATGATCTTTCTCGTGATATAAATTTCATAACCCTCAAATTATTATTTTAAATGTAAACTTAAAAGATGTTGCTAACACAGCTTAAAAATTTAATTTTAGAAAATCTAACAAGAATTTTTCAAAAATCTTTCATAGTGCACCCCTAAACTATAAAAAGAATCTCCAAGCAAAATTTCATCCCTTTAGGTCCAGGTTTCATCTGTCCGTTGTATGTCAGTCAGTGAGTGAGTAAGTTATGGAACTGTTTTATATATATAGACTAGCTGAAAACACGCACTTCGCTACCGAGTACATTCAAATTAAATACAACGGTCAATTAATGCCAAAAAAAAAAATATATATATATATATATATATATATTTATAATAAATATGGTTATCAATGTATACAATTGATGTAAAAAAACAAAAAAATATATTTATAAAAAAATCGTAAGGTATATTTTTATAGACAAAGTAATGTAGAAGAAAATATTCAAATTAAATGTAACAGGACATACTAAAGAATATAGTACAGCTAATATAGTACAGTTTGAGGAACATATTTTTTATTGTATTTTAATATTTTTTTGAATAATGTCCAATCGTCTGCCGCATTAGCAAGAAAAAAAATATTTTTTTGTCTATTTAGTTGTTATGCACGTGACGATAAATTTATTTAAAGTACCAGAAAAAGAAATTACGTGATCAGCATTTAATAAATTAAATTCTAAAATTTAATCTTTAAAAATTCACCAAAAATCAGAAAAGGGAGGTAACGATTCGAAAAAGATTTCATTTTAAAGGAATTTTTATGATCTTTCTCTTTATATAAATTTCATAACCCTCAAATTATTATTTTAAATACATACTTAAAAAAAGTTACTAATACAGCTTAAAATTTAATTTTAAAAAATTTAAGAAGAATTTTCCAAAAATCTTTCTTAGTGCACCCCTACACTATAAGAAGAATCGCCATGCAAAATTTCATCACTTTAGGTCCAGCGGTTTGGTCTGTGTGTTGTATGTCAGTCAGTGAGTCAGTCAGTTATGGAACTGTTATATATATATAGATTACTCATATCAAGAATCGCAAATTTCTTTATATTTTTACTGGGGACTGAAACCTTCAATCAGTCAGCTCACAACGGAAAATCTTCTGCAGCATTACGTTACAGGGATTTCATTTCTAGCATATTCATTGGCTTTACCACGAGGAAATGATCATAAAAGGCCGAAACCAAAGTCCAAGAATTGTGGAAACGCAGGGTATACTGATACCTCAGCCAGACAAATAACTATATTAACTAGTTCAAAATTAGATGGAGATTTGAATCTTTTTAGTAAATTTTAAGATGCTGAGAGATTCCCCCCCCCCCTCCTCAACTGTCATTTTTTTTAAATTGAGGAAGCGTTCAAGTACGTGAGCAATAAAGTCTACATCTGCCATTTGAAAGATAAAATTATTAAATTAATAATAGAGGTTATCTGGTCCTTTTGATCGATAATCTGATTTTCTGAAACTAAATACTTTGATTCGATTTCATTATTTTTAAATGTATATATAGTTCGTGATAAAGGAAAATTTGTGTAGCGTAGAAGCTTTCTATTTGCCGCTTTACGAGATACAACGGGTAAAATATTTACGTGATTAACTTTTCAATTTTTTTACGCTAAGAAAAAGATAAAAGATTGTTACGCACACAAGCATTCTACAAGCTGTACTAAGCAGCTAAAATATTTCTTACTTAATTATCTTGGAATAATTCCTCCTAATATTACCATGCAAGAACAAATGGCTAGGGCTTTTTTTTAAACAATTATTTGTCATGAATTATGCATCGAGGCGTCATGCATTAGCCAGTGTGGAATACAACCTGGCCTTTTCTGAATTCTGAGACTTATACGAGCATTTTAAAGATAATATTCGAAAAATAAAGAATGATAGTATTTAGGAAATTCTGGTAACTTTACAGTCACGTTCAATTCATTTCTGAAATTGTTTTCTGCTTTAAATGGGTGTGTCACTCAGTAAATTATGTTGATTTTGCCTGCATTTTCCCTTATCCTAAAAATACATAAAATTGTGTGCCTGATTTATGTTTGAAAAGCACGCACCTTCATGTGCTTAGTTCCAGAATAAAGGCTTTACTTAACAAAAGTGATGTGGAAGAAAATAATGTTTTTAGTTATATACAGTGGTACAAGACTACAGGTGGGATAAAAAACTTTCACCTTTCATAACTGGTTTGTTTTGAATTTATTTTTTTCTTTTAATTAAGAAACTTAGCGTCATCATTTAAATTGAAAAAAAATAATTAATCAAAATTTAAAATATAAGATTTTCTTCAATTTCAAAATTACAATTTGGGGTAAAATAAAATTTAGCACAAATTATCTTAAAAACATTTACTAAGTTTAAAGCAAATCATATACAATTTATATACTTAATAACTAGTTGGAAACTTGTGGGAAACACAAAATAGGAACTTCTTCATATCCACAAAGTTAAATTAAAGTGGGAAATTTTTAATATATTTTTTATTGTGAATACCAATTCCTGTTTTATATACTTAATATTCAGATAACATTATCACGGCCATTTTGTTACTGCTTGTCTGGGTCTTTTAGAGTGTAAAATGCCTATTCGGTTTCCTATAGATATAAAATATAAAGCACGGGAAGGAATGTATCTTAAGGACACATATGTATAGTTAAGGGGAACAGATGAAGCGAGTACATTTACATTTTAGCTGAGAACATAAAATTAAATTGACAGTCAAATCAAACATAGTGGTTGTATGTATGTTTGATGCTTTTTGGTTATTTTTAGCTCAGCAAGAGGTATCAGGAAAAGATAACACATGGATATTCCCTTATGAAAGGACGTTACCAATTGATTAAAGGGGTCCAGGGTAGAAATTTTTTTATTTACAGATACTTTGTAACATCTTTTTCTCATCAAATGTGTTTTTACTCGTACATATATGCATATAAAAAAATGACTAAATGGTTTGAAGTTTTATGTAAAAAAAATTTTAATTTTAATCTAGCTAACTTTTTATGTATCTGCCGAACCAAATGTATGTCTATTGAAATTTGTTAATGAATAGCGTAAAATGACCATAGCATTGTTTTCTCTTGTATAAATTCCAAAGGAAACAAGAGTTAAAGACCAACAAAAAGAAATTTTCAGAATTTGACTTATTATATTAACAAAATTTTTACACCGTGTTCATCAAAAGCAATATTCGTTATAAAGACTCAGATTTTCCAGCAGAATTACTGAATAAGTCTAGAGAAATAGCAAATATGAATTTAAACATACCTATTTTATTTCTGACACAGAAAAATTTTATGTAAATATTTCTGTTTTCACGTTGCCATATAATTATTATTTTTACGTACAAATAATTTCTCAGTTTCCAGCGTATAAAATATTTATCTGTCAACACTTTTTCCCTATTTTTCTTGTTTATGTCATTTATTTCCTACTAAAACATTTTCAGGATAACAAATGAAGTAATAGCACAATTTATCAAACAGACAAAATATAATCTTTCTTTTGATTGATTATACTAATTTCTTTCTTTTTCGTAAGTGAAGGGGGGACAGTGATAAAATATATTGATGAAATAACGTTGCTGATAAAAGGCATTGTGTTTAATTCAATATTTTGTGCGTAGAAAAATTGATAATAAATTATTAAGGAGTGCAGAACCTAAATTAAGTTTTCAAACTGCAATAAATAATACATAAATCAATCGCATTTAATATTATTTAAAACTTAACTGCTAAATTTCTCTGCTTTATGTACATATTTTATGACCTACTGTATTTTATTGATAAACCTAATTCATCAATAAATATTCCCTCTATTTTTTAGTTATTAGTTAATGAATAATTTTGCATGCATAGAACTATATAATTTTTTTTTAATTTGGAAAAGTAGTTATATATTTTCAGTGTCGATTGAGTGCACTTGCAGTTATAAAAGTGCTTGAAAGTAGTTGCAAATTATGACCAAGAGATTTGACAGTCCGGTTATGCATTACTAATTACGTTCGTCAAAGATACAAAAAATTAAACGCGCGTATAATATTTATAACATGCTATATAATTTTATACACAAATATAAATTCAGATGTACTCCCATATTATTGCCAAAACAGGACAGAAATATCGCTGTGGAGGTTATAATTTTAATAAAAAGTTTAAACTTCACGGTTACTTTTATTTAGAAAAAAATTAGACGAAATGGTCTTCTCCTATGTTCATTCCAAGAAAAACTAGTCCCTCAATATGACTAAATTATTAAGTTTCGGAGTACAATAACTGTCAATTGTAAGTCTCCCAAACCTGAAAATAATAAATATTGCTAAAGTTGAAAATTAGCAATGTATTTTGTAGGTAAAATTTTCCTGAGTGCATTATTTCATGCGGTTTGTAAAACATACTTTTGTACTTTAATGCAAGAATCATTACATTCAGTACAATGTACTCGGAATTTTTAAGTTCGTTTAAGTTCTTTTAATCTTAATTCTCATCTCCTAAAAACTAATTTTATTTCAAAAGTTTTCTGATTTCATTAACGTTACAATCTGTGATAGAATAGAAATATTTAATATTAATTACTTTAAATTTTTCAGGACTATGCGTAGCTAGTACTCATAGGTTTTTCAAACCAACAAAATTATTTGTGGCTTTTCATTTATAGTGGATTACTGCTTTGAGGAAGTCAGGCTCTATGCTCCATTGAATTAAATTATAAATTAAACTGAGATATATATATTCTTGTAATGAATTATTTTGGGGTCTTCACAAGTAATATTATTTCTTTGGCTTCCAGTGCATTGGATTTTACAGTATTGTCAATTGCAAAAAGGTGATATCTTAGAAAGTAAACAAACCCACAGTTCATACGAGCAGTATAATTTACTTAAAAATAACGATTCAGTCAAACTAATTTCGCCTAGGCTCAAATAAAGTAATAACTATCAGAACAACATTGTTAATAATAAAATATTATGCACAAAATTTAATCTATTAAAACGCGTAGATATTCATACTTTTAATGATTTTGAGACGTTAAGAAATAGTTAAAAAATTTAGAGGAGATCCATCCTTCTAATAATTAAGAAAAATTAAGTATGATAAATTTTGAAGTATAGTTAATTTTGCTTTCCACAATTACTCCTAAATTGTAGAGAAAAGATATAATGAAATCTTGAACCGTTTTTCTGTATAAATTCATTTGTTCATTAAACTGGGGACATTTTTATGAATAAAATTTATGAATTTCCGCTCCCCTCTTTTGAACTTGTTTAAGTTCCCCAAACCCATTTGCACAGTAAAAATCTATAGAACAAAACTTTGAAAAGTTGAAAATGCTACTTGTCTAAAAAAGCGTCGTTATATAAAAACTATTTTTCCTAACATGAGATTGAAATCTCCTGTAAATAAATTCTTATGTCAAAGACAAGTATGTACAGATAATTCCGTTAAATAAAAGATAACGTGAAATGGAGTTTTATCATAAGTCTAATTGAGATGTAAAATTATTTATATAAAATTATATATATATATATATATATGTATGTATATTTTAAATATATATATATAGAGAGAGAGAGAGAGTTACACACATACATACATTCATAAACAAACCCCTACACACATATATGTATATGTATGTATGTATATATATACATATATACATATGTATATGTATGATATGTGTGTATATATACCTGGGCTTATAATATACATAAAACTGCTAATTAGTCATATGAAATAACTAATTAGCAATTACACTGGTTTACTTGGAAACTCAATGCTAATGTATCTGATTTAATGGCTATGAATACTGATATTTCTCTTGTACGTCCATGAATATATATCCACTCCTACAAATTACTTTTGGGAGTATATATACTTTGTACATCTCTCTCTTTACATGTCTTGCCATGACAGAAGTCTATGCAAACATGTCAATAGGGATCAAAGTGATATTCTCCTGTGACATACCATCAATGCATAATGTAGTATATCTGAACGATAACTACAATATCATCGACTTATCAATCGCTCACTATTGTTAAGCATACCCTTTGAAACGCCAGCAGTTTCAATTAAACTGTAATAGAATATTTGCGTTAAACATTAAGGGATTTAAAGCAATGGATTTAATTGCTCGCTATTAGAATAAGCGAACTGCAAGTAAAGGTCATTGCGAACATCGCATTACAATATCATTTCATTGCATATAACATTTTCCAGAGAGTTAATGTTTATTTTCAGTGTTTAACTGTAATTTTACATGAATCGCTGAAACAATTCTTAAAGGAATAAACTCAAGATCAAGCATTAATTGAAATTTTTATTTCCGTATTTATATAAAAATATTGAAATATAAATATGTTGAAGTAGTTGAATAGGATAATTCCTGATTCTGAGTTAAATTTAATACAGTATAATATATAAAATGCACAAATACTGATTCAATTCTTTAAATTTTAAAATCGTAATATTTTATACTAAACAGTTATGAAATCCTTGGATTTATTTAACTCGAGTTCACTTAAAAACTTGACTAATGACCTTAATTCAAGATAAGCGTAACGAAAATTCCCCTAGATATATGAAAACGAAGAAACGTGTATTGATTGATCCAAAAAAAATAACTTCAAACCTAGAATTCGATAACTAAGGCATATTTTAATTAGTTAACTAATGATGATCAAAATAAATATCTCCTCAATATTTATTAATTAAAAAATAATTAATTCTTAATTAACTGATACGAGGGCCCATCAGAAATTAGGAAATTTACATTTCCCGGGCTTAATACCACGAGATAATATTCAGATCGTTCGATAAAAGTATTCATCTGTTGGAAGAAAGCAATACTTGAACGAGCTCTAGTTTGCTGGCAATTAATATGCTTACTAATTAGCTGAAACAGTTTCAGCGGGATATTATTTAAGTAAAGGAGAAAATTTCCCTAAATATAGCATATATTTCTTAGAAAAATGGACTCAAACAGCCTCTTAGAAAAATGTGATAAAATATAGCCAAAATGGGTAGTGATTTGTTTTATGAACATTTATAGGCTTTTTTAAAAACTATAATATTCTATAAGATAGACAGTAATTGTATGCGTGTTTTGGGTAGTTTACATACGTTTCTTTTGCACATAGAAATAGGACTCTAAGAAACGTATAACAAATTGCAGAGTAAGCAACCGAAATGCTGCTACATATACTGTTGTTAGATCTCATGTAGTGTTAGTTTTCTCCTAACTAGTATAAGTAGTATAATTAAAATTTATATAATAAGCACACACACACACACACACACACACACATATATATATATATATATATATATATATATATATATATATATATATATATATATATATATATATATATATATATATATATATATATAAATATATATATATATATATATATATATATATATATATAAATATATATATATATATATATATATATATATATATATATATATATATATATAAAATACTGTTCAAAAGATCTCAATGTACTACTTTACTCCGTAAAAATTTAATGACACTTAGAGCATATAGTGGCAAAAATATATTGCAATTATTGTTCAAGAATACCCATATCCTTTGGATAAAATATTACTTGAATGGAATCAGAGGTCGGAGGATACAGAGTTTTAGATACTATTCTCATCAACTAATATAGTTTACATAAATTAATCACTCATTCGTGTTATGCGAGATTAAAACGAACCATTCGAAAATCGAATAGATTAATCAATATAGTTAATTCATTTTTTAGTAAACAAAATTCAGAATTTTAATGGAGTTGTCAAAGGAAAATGAAATAAAATAAATTGTCCCAGAAAGTTATATCGAGTATGTTTGAATGATGTGCTATATACATGCCTATTTTGGACATGCGTGACCAAATATGACTGCTACCTGAATCTCTTTTTACACTACAGTATTTTTACACTACCTTTCGAACATATATATATATATATATATATATATATATATATATATATATATATATATATATATATATATGTGTATGTGTGTATGTGTGTGTGTGTGTGTGTGTGTGTGTGTGTGCATGTGTAAACTGAGGTAGTTAGAAGCAGTGGAACGAATCTTTAAATAGGAAGAGTGCCATATGTGAGTACTATAGTTTTCTCTCTTTATGGAAGGATATTGTCGCTTTTTATGGAGGAACTAATTCTTAAGTGAAGGAAATTTATTTCATTTATATAAACAATGATGCTTCTTAAAGTGTTAAGCCCCATTGAACAGGATAGAAATAGAGGACTCCTAGGAATTAAAATTGAGGTAATTTAAGTTTTAATTGGGCTATAAAAAAAGGGTCTAGAAAGAACACAACTTGTATACACGTTCTGATGAAAAGAATATATCGATATAAATCTTCTTCAAGTGTCCCTCAAAGCCGAAATAAAACGTTGATATTGCAGAAATGCAACATACAGGCAATCGAAATATTGATTGAGACGGTTATATCTTTTGTATCAGTTTCAGGAGTAATTACATCAATGTTTGCTTATTATAAATGCGATATATACTATAATTTATTACATAACTGAAAATTGGTATATATTCTGTAATAATACTCGGTAGTAGCCATATTGGATTCACTCAGCTCAAGCTTAATCTCCAGAGAAAGATTTGTCACTTGTTGTGAACATGTAAATTTTATATTTGCTTCTTTTTAAACTGTAACGCATAACCCTTTGAAGGGCGCCGTTTGCACAGTGCAAACGCCTAAATCTAGTCTCTTTTTTCATTTGCATAGAATGTATTCCATGCAAATGAGCAGAAAAGTGGTTAGTACTGCTATCTGTTATCAGTTTAAAGAAGTAAAAACATTTTTCAACCTTTAATTAGAAATTTTTTCTAGATTCTTTAGGTTTAAAAAAATAGGGAAAAAATTGCACCGTGCAAATGGTGGAGGTTGTTACTCCTGAAAGGATTAACAGAGAAAGAAATTCTTCACATATTTAGTATTTTCGTTTTTCCAAACAGACAAAAATTATATTTGTTTGTCGAGAAAAAAATATTATAAACTCTGCTTCTAGCGAAAATAAATTGAGGGATTTAGCATTAAAAAAATAAAGAAAAATATTTAAATGTATAAATTGGTCAGGAAATCTAAAAATGCCAGTTTTGTTTACATATCAACATATTTATAGCTATAAAGAGAGAGTAAAAAAAATGATTTCAAAAAGGAAATTTCGTGGAAAATAATATGTTAGGAGAGATGAAGGGCAGACTGATAACAATGTCGGGACAACCCTACACAGCAGGTGGTACATGACACCCCTCATCTCTCATGGAAATCTCTCGAGCTCTATCAGTACCATCCGAATTCTCCACAATCTTAAGCTTGGTTAGAAATCTTTTATGCGTTATAAAAATAAATAAATTGAATAAAGAAGTTTGAAGATGCTTAATATCTTGAAAAATGTTAAATAGTAATTGTGTTATTTCTTAGAAGGCAGTATTAAAAGGAACGGATAGGCCGTACCATTTATATCAGTGAAGAGATTTTCGCACCTTGCTTGTATTTGCAAATGTTAGTTGTTTAGTTAATCTCGAAATATTGCAAAGTTTGATGTTAATACTTTATTTTACTCATGAAACACAGTACAATTTCATCGAAAGGAGATTTTCCAGAGTCATTCAGTGACCAGTTTATGTCATTTTTTAGAGTTTTAAAGGAGCCTCTTTTCAGCATTTACGCCTTTTCCCCAAAATAAAAATTGTGGGTATGGAAGCGCATTACCCACACCGTCCGGATGTAGATCGTATTCTCTCTCTTCCGCCCCACTGAGTGATCAGTGAATCGAAAGATTGTGTAAAAATACTGAACTAAAAGAGATTCTAGTAGGAGACATATTTGGTCACGCATCCGAAATAGGTATGTATATAGCACATCATTCAAACATACTCGATATAACTTTCTGTGACAATTTATTCTATTCCATTTACCTATGACAATTCCATTAAAATTCTGAATTTTGTTTACTTAAAAGTGAATTTACTATACTAATTAATCTATTCGATTTTCGAATGGTTCGTTTTAATCGCGCATAACTCGAATGAGTGATTAATTTATGTAAACTATATTAGTTGATGAGAATAGTATCTAAAAATCTGTATCCTCCGACTTCAGGTCGTCTTCAAATAATATTTTATCCAAAGGATGCGGGCATTCTTCAACAATAGTTGCATACATTTTTGTCACTGTAAGCACCAAGGATCATTAAATTTTTACGAAGTAAAGTTCATCGAGATTTTTTAAAGTGTATATATATATATATATATATATATATATATATATATATATATACACTTTATATATATAAAGTGCAATATATACGCTTTTATATATATACGCTTGCAAATGATTAGAAATGCAGCGTGATTGCGCATTACGTATAGCCGGTAGAGGGCGTTGAACATCGTACTCTGTGGAGTATAAAACAGGTAACCAAAGCTTGTTTGAGTGTGCTGAATCATTTACAAAGGAAGAGCTGAGATAGACATGCCATTACGCCGTGTTCGAAGGCAGTATAAGCAGTTGTCGCAGTTTGAGAGGGGGAGAATCGTCAGGATGATGGAAGCTGGGTGGTCAGCTAGGCGAGTAGCTCGTCAATTAGGCCGCTCTGGTTGTGTTGTGAGGAGGTGTTGGGACCAGTGGACCCGAGAGATGTCATGTACACGAAGACCAGGCTCAGGACGCCCTCGACAGACCAGTCGTCGAGAAGACCGCCACATCGTAAGAAATGCACGCGTACAGCCAACTGCTTCATCGGCCGCCATCCAGGCACAGGTAGCACCTTCACTAGGGGCCTCTGTGTCTTCTCGAACCATACGAAGGCGCCTGGCTGAAGGACAGTTGGTATCGCGGCGCCCATTACGTGTGCTGCCCTTGACGCCCACCCATCGACGCCTCCGTTTGGAGTTTTGCCGCGCACGAGGAAACTGGACTGCAGCGGAATGGAACCAGGTCGTCTTTAGTGACGAATCCAGATTCAATCTCGGCAGTGATGACAATCGTGTTCGTGTGTGGAGAGCCCGTGGTGAACGCTTCAATCCTGCCTTTGCTGTACAGCGACACATCGCTCCCACTGCTGGTGTGATGGTATGGGGTGCCATTGCCTACAACACACGGTCACCCCTAGTATTGTTCCGTGGCACCATGACAGCCCAGCGGTATGTTCATGAAATCCTGCAACCACATGTGTTGCCACTCATGCAACGTCTCCCAGGAGCCATTTTTCAACAAGACAATGCTCGGCCTCATACGGCAAGGGTGTCACAAGACTGTCTCCGCACTGTTACTACCCTTCCTTGGCCTGCCCGATCCCCAGATTTGTCTCCAATCGAGCATATCTGGGATCATTTGGGACGACGAGTTGGGCACCCCACGTGTTTGAACGAACTAGATGCAAGGTTACAGCAAATATGGAACGAAATGTGTCAAGACATCATACAGAACTTATATGACTCAATGCCCGATCGTATCGCATCGTGCATTCGCGCTAGAGGGGGTCCAACGGAGTATTAACTCCTCCGTTCTTTTGCCTTTTTCTCTGAAATGAATTATCCTTTTTCTTTGATTTTCTTAGCATTTACTTATATCAAAGTAGTCATTACGTATGTAAAATTTCGTTTCATTTTGACGACTCCTTCTTGGTGCGCTAATTTTTTTGTCCATGAGTATATATATATATATATATATATATATATATATATATATATATATATATATATATATATATATATATATATATATATATATATATATATATATATATATATATATATATATATATATATATATATATATATATGTATATATGTATATATACGAAGGGTGATCAAAAAGTAAGGTTACAAGGCTTGCAAGGAAACGTGTACATTTTATCTCATAAAACCAATACAGCCAAATAATAATACACACATTAGCTTATTTTTCGACATAGTCTCCATATTGGTTTAGGCACTTGTCGCTTCGTGGGATGAGTTTGAATATTCCTTCCTGGTAAAAATCCTGTTCTTGCGTGTTCAGCCACGTTGTGGCAAAGTGTTTCACCTTCTCGTCTGAAGCGATTCGTCAGACCCCTAGATCCTTCTTAAAGTGAAGAAAGAGATGGAATTCGCTTGCAGAGAGATCCGGGCTATAGGAAGGGTGGTCGATGATGTCCCAGCGAAATATGTGGTGGTCCTCTGGGCTGTATGGCGTGGCGCGATGTCGTGAAGGAAGGTGAAAGTCGAGCACGAAGATGCTGCCAGTGAATTTCAGCCGCGCTTACATGTTTCGCCCACAGAAATCGAATAACTGAGAGGATTTCTTCGTGAGGCCAGTTTCCGAAACGAGTGGTCATTTCTGTTAACCGTCAACTAGCGTTGTAGGTCACGGGTTGGTGAAACTTTCCACATTTAGCGACCGCATGTATTAGAAATACCGCACACAACTAATTTCTATATAACAGACGAAACTCCAGGAATATCGACCTTGTATCCTAAGTTTTTGATCACCCCTTTGATATATATATATATATATATATATATATATATATATATATATATATATATATATATATATATATATATATATATATATATATATATATATGTGTGTGTGTGTGTGTGTGTGTGTGTGTGTAAGTAACAAGAAAACGGGTCTTCCTAAATTAATTTACTTTAAAGCATATTCTCTTGTTAATAGAGAATGACCCTTTTTCCAAAATTGCAACCTAAAAGTAAAATAGTATAAATTATATTAGCCCTGCAGATCATTAAGCAGCCATGTGAAGAATCTCAACTCAGTAACATCCCCAGATATGAATGTTAGAAGTTTATGAGATTCCGAATGTCAGTGTAATGTCAAAATTCTTGAAGAGCCCTCGAACCACTCTGGATTTATGCCTTCTATAACGTCAAAACCATACTTTACAAGAACTTTATGGCCACTTATCCTGCACCCAGGTCAGTAGGTCACAGCTCTAACAAACGCGGGATCTGGAAATAAAGTAATCCCCGGGATAACAAGTGGATACGGGAACTCCACGAACCTAAAGTCTCCCAATTAAAAATTAAGTAGTTTAGGCCCTCTGGCGTCAATATAGCAAAACACTCATTTAATATTGCCTGAACGGAAGACTTCTTTCGCTCTTCGTTTCTAACTCTCGTTTCTGTCGGACCTCCTGTCCACAGTCCGGTGGCGACAACTCTCTTCTCTTAACTCTGGCATGTAAACACTACTGTTAACACATCCCGTCCTGGCATGGATGCCGGACAAGTCCAGCGGCCACTGCAGCTAATACCTTCGTAATGCCTACTGATTGAATAATGGTGATTTCCTGGATATCGTCTGAAATTTGTATTCCTCTTCTCTGGCTCCCTGTTTGCATCTCTCCACGTTGTGCGCAGCGATTTACTGTATGATCAACACCCTCGTGCCGACTGCATCACTCCCTCGTGCCCACTGCATCTCTTATAAGTTCTACGCATATATATATATATATATATATATATATATATGTGTGTGTGTGTGTGTGTGTGTGTGTGTGTCTGTGTGTATGTATGTATATATATATATATATATATATATATATATATATATATATATATATATATATATGATTATATTAATACATCCCATGCATATCTGTGTATATTAATATTTGTATGTGCGTAAATTAATATATCTGTGTATGTGCATATGAATATATGAGTGTATGTGCATGTAAACATTAGGCAGAAATTTTATTATTCCTCTTATGCTTACTAAATCTCATACAACATAGAGTTCAAACATGGCGACTGTTAGTTAGACAGACGTGATTTTTCTAGCATCTCAAGTAATATTAAACCAAAGAGAATTTGGTGAATAAGCTGCAGCATCCGTTGACAGATTACTTGTTGCGGCAGAAAAATACAAGAAAGGGGCAGACAGGGAACTTCCGTTTCTCTTCCCACAATTCAAGATACAATGGCTTTCCAGTTTGGAATGGTTTCCTTATGTAGCTCAAGAGAACTTTTTTCAGCTTTAGAATTAATTTAACGATCCTCACTAACACTAGTATGTTAGAAAAAAAAAAGAATTAACTGATTTCTAAATTTATCTGTAGAAATATATAAAAGACAATAAAAAAAAGATATAAAGAAAGATTACTTACAAATGAACTGAAATTTCCTATTTCATTACTTCTTTTGAGAACAAAGCAATACAATCAAATTTTTTATTTTTTTTATTCAAAAGAATTTTTCATTTGATTGTTTCATCTTATCAGAATCATTTCAGAAAAAATAATCATGCTATAGATTTTTTTACTATAAGAATTTTTTTCATATGTAACTTAACATACATCGTTAACTTTACGGGAGCACTATTTTTATAACACATGTTTAAATCACTACTTTCTAATAACTTTAAAGGAATACGAGAGATTTGTATCTCATTTCTCGGACAGTATAGTGGTTGATAAAGCTTAAAAATGTAGAATACAAATTTCATTGTAACATTTTGAGTCCATGAAGAATTTTATAGCAATACAAAAATATTTTTAATATATTGTGAAAAAAGAAAAGTTAAAAATATAGAAACTATATACTCTTTGTTGAAATGCCTACCTTTAATTGCTGAAAAAATTATAAATGTGTTTACAAACACGTGATTACAAAAATGATTCGAGAAAAATTCCCCGTACCTTGATATTGAGATTGAAAATTCAATATATCAAGTAATGCATAAATTAAAAAAAAAATTTAAAGTCACACATTAAATACTTGTTTATGTTAAACCCTTGCATGAGTTGGCCATACAGATCTTTATCTATTTTAAATAACGGGAAATTTCGTTTTCGTATTTATCTAATGACTTCTGATAAACGTTTAACAATGGTTAAATTATTTTGACTTATTTCAAGTACTCTTAAAAACACAAGCATTTATGGAAAAATTTGATACAGTACAGAAAAATTATCTTTTAACTAGAAAAATCAAATAGCTTAACATGAATGAAGGAAAATAGTTATAATTTCTGCGCAGTAATTTTTTAGAATTTTTTTTTTAACTGCGGGTATGAGATTTTTTTCTTTTCATTTTTGTTGATAAAATCATAATCCTAATGACTTTTAAAATAAAATGGAAGGGTGTAAATGTTCTTCACATGGAAAAATAGATTTGAAAAGTGGAATTCCTTCAAACAAATATAAGGGTTTTAATGCTTAGATTATAAGGATACTTTTAAGTGTAAACATTACATGTAAACATAAATATTTGAGCCTCTCTAAAATAACGAAATTGCACTACATAAACAGTCTTAGCTATGTAATTTTATCTGGGGAAAAGGTATATCTATTCTTACATGACTGAAGACGATCAGCTTTTTCTCGGTGTTTTCAAAAACATAAATACGTATGCGATTGATATAAAAATAAATTATTAATCATTTTTAATTAGAGTGTAAAAAAGGACATTTTAATGAGAAATAGAAAAAACAGTATCTTCAACTTTATATAAGGAAATGCAAACTAATCCGCAAACCGCTTCAAGCAATTTACTTCATCTGCCTTTCGGAAGCGGCACAACTGATAATCTCTAAAAAAATTCCATCAATTTCAATTTATTTCGCGTTTGTAAGAAAAAATTGCACCAGTACAACTTAATGAATTCTTCCTAAATAAACTTAACTATTAAGTAAAGCTTTCGCAAAAGAATCCCTTAAAATATTTTCACAATAGAAATGTCAATTTCATTAGTATTTGGGTTTTATTTAACGTAAATCGTAATCTCTAAAATAAATATATACACCTTTTTCAAATTTTGAGGTTATAAGGAGTTAATTTTTTGTTTCTAAGAAACTCCAGCAATGATATCTTATAACGCTCGTGAGCAGATGCAGCGCAATATGAATCTTTTTCCAAAACTTAAGATAATTAAGAAAATAATGAATTAGTTCTTAAAAAACAGGGATGATTCTTTTTTATATATTTTACGCATATAATTAAGAATTCATTTTTGTACATAAAAAATGAATTTTTATTTTAAACGTTTAAGATACAAATTTATGTGTCTTATAATTTTATAAAGCTTTTTTTATCTCTCATATTTTAGAGTCGTTATATGTACGTAATATAATTATGTTTCACTTAAAATTTTAAAATCATTTACAGGAAACTATTTATGCAATTATACGTGCTTTTCCGTTTAAAGGAATTTAAATTTAACCACAAACAATTTTTAATGCATATTCGTCATTAATATATATTTTATTATATATTTAAGTAAGCTGTTTAGAAAAATCATTATTTGTCACTAGTAACGAAATAATGCTTAAAAAAATTATTATCTTCCCCAAAGCCCGACCACTTCGGGTTTGTGATTACCTCTTGTAATCTAAATACAAGTCTTAAGGTATTCCAAATTTGTGTTACGTTAACCTACCAAGTTTTCTCTCCAAGCTGCCATATTCTTCTGAGCTGTTAAGTCATGTACCAGAAGCAGAGAAGAGGAAAGTTCGACGTAAGCACGTCAATTTAGAAAGTATAGCGTTGCATCAGTACGGTTTGGTAATTACTGGAAAGTGATGAGACAAAGAGTGTATTAGTTTTTCCCGTTCGCTGCCCAAAACAGCAGATTTACAGTCTTTGACTGACAAAGGGGACTACTATCAAAGCTCATCAAAAAACGCGTAGAGCCAGTGATGGAATTTGAAGCCGATGAAGGCCTAGAGGCGTAGTGGAAATTAATAATTGCAAGGGGGGGGAGAGATTCTACTTTAAAATGTTCAAGAAAGTGGACACTGAGAAGCAATTTAATCTATAACACAAGTCGATTTGTTTATTTTCCATAAAAAATTTCGGTTGTACGCCATAGGAGAGAACTGCAAATGCACTTTTGTTTCTAACTGAATTTTAGTTGCAGCTTGATATCACTGGGCTTTTTGATCTGCAGGTACAGTCACTGAAAGGAAAGGAGTGACTATTTATAAAGTATGAAAGAAAGACTGTCTGTGTTGCTCATAAGTTAATATTAACGTTAACAAAAAAAATTATTAGACTCACATTAACGGAGTTTGGACACAATATTTTTTTTTATGATCGCGAATTTCGAAATGCTTTTATTTCTTCAAGTGTGGTTTTGTTAAGTTCCTAATGCATATTAAAGTTATTTGACAGATTTAAAATTTTGTTTAAATTTTTTTAACTTGAAGCGTGTTTAACTATCGATTTGCCTTTTATACAAACTACTCAGTTTTCATAATTTGCACTTATAGGTAAACGGAAGTTTTCAAAATAATTTGTCTTGTCACAATTTATGTAAATTTTCGAATAAGGTTTTCATTCCTTTTAAGGAAAAGAAAATATTTTTTCCAAATTATTTCATGCTTCAGAGAAAATATTTTAAAACATTCTGCTCGCAAAGCATAAATCCTGAAGACTATTTAATTATAAAAAGCCTGTAGGAACGCTGTACAACATTTTTTAGAGATATCTTTCATGGAATTTCAGAAATAGCATGAATTTCTGATAAATGAAAATCCTGAAGACTTTAGTTATAAAAAGCTTATAAGAACCCTGTACAAAATTTTATACAGATACATTGCATGGAGTTTCAGAAATATCCTCTTAAAGATAGTAAATCAAGAAAAATTCTTCTATGAGAAAAGTAGTAGTCTTGAAGTGCAGACGTAAAGCAGGGTTCACTTGGTTAACGCAATATAAAAATATTGCATCTTTCTATGAAATAATCGTAGTAACATACGGTTTCCTTAGTTTGGTTTTAAAAATTTTATGGCGAGTATTAATTCAAGAAAATTAAACTGAGCGTTTTATTTTTGAGAATTGTGTCTTATCAATAATTAGATAATTTGATTTTTCCATCCTCATTAGATAATTCTCTTTAGCTGATATAAGCTATTGTGTTCAAGGAGTTTTGGCAGAGGGCTTTTTACAGCCAATTTTGAAAAATAGTTGCGTTTAGAACCAGAGGTGCAGTCACGGCCATTAAGAGTAAGCCTTAGAGAACACAGCATCCATTAATTAGACTGCCACTATATGCAAATCACTCAATTTGTAAATCTAGTAAATTATATGGTTGTACTTTTAACGATCCACCTACCGACTACTTGCCCATTAAAAATGATATCTTAAATGAGCTTTTCCCTCGGTTAACATTAGCGTTTTATAAATGTAGAAATAAGATATGAAATAATGTAGTATGCAATTAATGAACATTTTATGCATTTCTTAATCTCGAAGTATTTTCTTTTTAAAAGGGGTGAATATCTACCATATATTTCTTAAATATAAATTACTGCAAGCAGTTCTGGTGGTTAACGTCAATTCTATGTGAATTCTTTGTTTCTGAAACTATGAGAATCAAGACATTCCTTAGAGATATTAAATTTGAAAGCACTAAACATGATACATGCAGAAAAATACCATCGACTGTTTGAGAGATAGTGCTTAAGTTAAAATGCAACATGACGCTAAAAGAGCAGTGATTTTCCACTCTTCTCTCTTTATTATTACCAGAATATACTATATAATCTATATTTCGCTTCTCTAATGCTTCTAAAAGACTAAGGTGTCAATTCCAAATATAGACAAGTAACATAATACGCTATATAGATATACTAACTGAATACCCGTACTTCGCTACGGAATACATTCAAATTAAATACAACGATTAATGTAGGAAATTGGTGAAAAAAAATTATAAAAAAAATCGTAACGGATATTTTTATAAACAAAATAATATAGAAAAAATTTTTCAACTTAAATCTAATAGAACATACTAAAGAATATAGTACAGTTAATATAGTACAGTTTGAGGAACATATCTTTCACTGTCTTTTAATATTTTTTTGGATAGTGTCCAATCGTCTGCCGCATTAGCAAGAAATTTTTTTTTGTCTATTTCGTTGTTATGCACGTGACGATAAATTAATTTAAAGTACCAGAAAAAGAAATCACATGATCAGCATTTAATAAATTAAATTCTAAAATTTAATCTTTAAAAATTCACCAAAAATCAGAAAATGGGGGTAAAGATTCGAAAAAGATTTCATTTTAAAGGAATTTTAAGGATCTTTCTCGTGATATAAAATTTTTAACTCTCAGACTGTTACAAAAACAGCTTAAAATTTAATTTAAAAAAAATCTAATAACAATTTTCCAAAAATCTTTCTTAGTGCACTCCTATAGTATAAGGAGAATCGCCATGCAAAATTTTAGCCCTTTAGGTGCAGCAGTTTGGTCTGTGCGTTGTCTGTCAGTTAGTCAGTCAGTCAGTCAGTTACGGATGTGTTTTATATATATCGACTAGTTTCAAATTTGATAATGCTTCATAAAATAGGCTGTTTTTAGCTCAGTCGTGATCGTAACATTAATGTTTTCTTAAAATATTGTATATATATATATATATATATATATATATATATATATATACATGTGTGTGTGTGTGTGTGTATGTATGTATGTAATTGTATAAAAATTACGAATGACATTAAACTAATCCTAATGAGAAGGTTGATCTTGCTGCGCTACTATTATTTTATTAATGTTCGGCTCTATTTTTGCCAACAGCATTTTAAATCATCCCGTTTAGTTATTTATAGTCGGTTTCTGTTTTTAGTAAGTAGATTTGTGACTACACTTAACCAACGTTCCACTCAATATGATGAAGAAATTGCATTTAAAAACTTTTGTACTAAGCCTTATAATCCAGGATAAAGTATCGGTATATGTTTATGCAGCAATTTACCACAAGCCCCACTGAATCGTTCCAGCTCCCCTCGGGGGACGGTATCGCCCACTTTTGGAAGATCATTTGCCCCTGAATGCTCCTCTTGACAAGGGCGTTTAGTGGCGCTTGTCGGGTATCGATCCGCATACCTCAGTAACGAATCCAGACACACTAACTCCGATGTCAACATAGCCCATTTTTTCAATATATAGCTAGTTAAAAAAACAACTAATAATTTCAATTCAAATTTAGTTTATTCAATAATTAAACTTTTGTTTGATTATAAAAAAACTTGTTGTTGTGGTTTCTAATTCTCTCCCTTGCCCCTCCCCCCCCCCCGGCTGGAAGTTCCAGACGAGGTCCATACAGGCTGAAGTGAGCGGCTCCGGTTTTTATCTAGCTCCACAAAGGTCGGAGTCCGTCTTAGCTAGTTGTCACATAAATTTTGACTGAGCACGCCCAGGGGTGACGTCTGGGAGGATCGTACCCTCTCCCACCCTCTCTGATCTCATTGAGGGACTTAAATTAAACCTCTTAAATAAAATTTCCTTTTCTGGCAATTTTACGTATAATATCACGAGTTGTAAAATTATTCTATAAAATAAATAGAACGCTGCAAATCTATCAAGATGAATAAAAACAATTGGTTTATATTTAAAAGAAAGTTATTTCGGAAGTGCAAGAGCCTCTCTTTTTACGCCTATAAATGTAGCATATTGCAATGGATTTGTAAAATAATATTACCCTTGTGTGAACAGCGTAAATATTGTTACAAAATTATGTTTGATTTATTGATAAACTGTAAATGCCGAATATCAAGAAGGGTTTTTACTTAAAATCTCAAATATTTCTTCAACCGTAAATGACAGGAAGATTTGAGTAAATAATGTAAAAAATATTCGCAGACTACTTTTATCTTTTTATGAATGGCAGTAGAAGTAATCACTAAGTGATAGTTCTGTTACACAGTTTTTTAACAGTCAACTATCTGGTTGCTGCTTTTATGCTTATTTAACAACAAAAACATAAGGATTTATTTCTGAATTATTCATGTAGTTTTATATATTTGCATGTTTATTTATCTCTTTATATATGGAGAAATACAGAAATTACATTCGTAGCACTTATAACTGAAATTTATACAGTTTCACTCGAATAAAAAGCACTCTATTTGAATCTTAAGATGTTTTACTAAAGCAGTATTTATTTTAAATCATTGATAAAAATGCTACATTAAAGTTATTTTCTCCGTTTTCATAAATATTTGGTAATATCATCACAACAAACCTCAAACTCACATCTCAAGCCGTATATATATATATATATATATATATATATATATATATATATATATATATATATATATATATATATATGAAAGATATAAAATTTAAGTTGATTCCCTGTAAATTTTCTTCCCTTCCCATGCTTAAGATGGCATTACCAAATTCTGTTTTCAAGAACCCAGGAATATTTTTCATAGCGTCAGCAATCCCTGGGCAAGCCACACTTTTCTATGCCCAAATAAGGCAATCGTCCTGCACAACTGATGCAGCTTGCAAGAAACATCTTTGGTCAGCAAATTCTTCAACCGCAGATACCTCTATACGCAAACCCCGGGAATCACTCGGGTGTTGGCTTTCCATTAGATAAGATGTCTGTTTAGCCACTCGGAAATAAATTTCTTTTTCTAATATTTCTGTAATCTGATCTTATTTCATTACAGAATTAATAGTCGGCAGGATGTTCTGCAGTGAGGATACCAGTTTTAAAATTTTAATTTCAATATGTAAACGGAGTTTTAATTAATTTTACCAGCACCCGTCGTAAAACTTCATTCGCCCTTTCGTGCGTCGAAAATAGCAGCGAGCAGAAGTGGATTAACTGACCTTGGTGGATTTACGCTGTTCGGTGACCTAGTTTTGAAGAAGCAATGAAGAAAGAGGAAAATCCGAATTTGAATCAAACCGTGGATTTAACCGGTGAAAATAACGAGCCATCTCACGTCCGCTTTTCCGATATAAATGTGTTTATTAATCCCTATTCAAATGAAGTGCCAATCGAAAATTACATCGCAGAATATGAGCAGGTTTGTGAACTGTTGACATTAAATCCTATACAAAAAATTATATTCTTTCGCAAGCTGTGTACCGGAAATGTGGAACTATTTCTTCAATCCAAACCCCTGTTTAAAAACTTCGAAGAATTAAAAACAGAACTGCTTAAAGAATTTAAGACGGAGATAAGTAAGGCCGAAATACATCAGCAATTGTTAAGACGGAAAAAAGGAAGGGAAGAAACTTACGAAGCGTATTACTACACTATCCAGCAAATAGCTTCGAAAGCAGAGATGACCTCTGAAGAGCAAAAATTTTACATCATAAAAGGAATAAACGCACGCCCAGAAGTAGATCTCCAACTTCGTTCGCCAAAAAATTGTGATGAACTAAAAGACATGTTAAAACTATTGGATAAGCAAAATTCAGAGAAAAGGACTTTTTATACCCCCAAGCTACCAGTTTTCCATAGACCTCCAGACTGGAGTCCACGCTTCCAACAACACCCAGGAAATTACCGACAGTTTCGGCCAAATTTTTATCTTCAACACCAGGAGTGGAGACCGAGGAATAATTTTTATCCTCCCCGTTTCCACAAAGTCCCAGACCAGGGTTCAACACCAGTGCACCTTCCTTTCAGCCAAGAATGACAATGCAGAATCATAATAAAAACTTTAATGTGAGAACCAACGACAGTGACTGAGTGCCAGTAGTAGAGAGCCTGTTGTGTGGACAGAAAGTCCAGATTTTATTCGATTCAGGCTCAACTCTAAATATTTTACCAGGACCCACATTAAATAAAAATCACCAACTAAATTTCAAAAATTGCAACATTAACATTACAGCTGTGGGACGAAACGTCCAGGTAAGTCAGTATATAATGCTTCCGTTAATGTGATTTCTTGTAATAATGATAAGTGTGATATTGACAATTTAATTCAAAAATTTGATCATGTTTTTGCTAAGAATAAGTTTGATGTGGGAGAAATTAAATTAGAATCGCCAAAAGTAGTCTTAACCTCAGAACTTCCTATAAGTCAAAGACCATACAGAACGTCGCCTAGAGATGACGCAGAGATAAAGAAACAATTAGATGCCTTGTTAAAAGCTAAAATTATTAAACCTAGTTATAGCCAATATAGTTCACCTATTACTCTCGCGTTTAAGAAAGAAGATAATGCTTGGACTCGACTATGTATTGACTATAGGAAAATTAACCAAATTACAAAAACCGATTGTGAACCCATTCCCAGAATAGACAGTGTTCTAGACAAATTGACCAATGCTAAGGTATTTTCTACGTTAGATCTATGTAGTGGGTATTGGCACCTGAAATTAGAGGGTGAGGAAGCTGAAAAGCTTGCTTTCACTTCTAACTATGGCTTGTACCAATTTACCAGACTTCCGTTTGAATTTAAGAATGCTCCCGCAATATTCCAAAGAACAATTAGGCGTATACTTCATAAATATCAAGTTAACTTTGCTCTAAATTATTTTGACGATATAATTATTTTCTCAGAGTCATTAGAACAACATATTCAGCACTTAAAGACAATTTTTGAAATTTGTGAAAAGGAAAATATTAAACTTAAAAAATCGAAATGTCATTTTGCTAAAGATACTATTGATTTTCTTGGCTATGAAGTTAAGCATGGATCATACAGCCCAAATAATACTAATGTAGAAACAATAAAAAAATTATTGGCCCCAAGGAACGTTAAAGATTTACAAAGATTTCTAGGCACCATTAACGTATATCATAAATTTATTCCTGATTACGCTAAAATTAGAATTCCCTTAAATAACCTTTTAAAGAAAGACCAGAAATGGGCATGGACGCCTGAATGTCAACAAGCTTTTCAAAAACTTAAAGATAGTTTAATCTCAAAACCCATTTTGGCCCTTTATAATTCAAATTATCCTTGCCATGTCTATGTTGATGCGTCAAAAGAAGCCATAGCCTCCATAGTAAAACAAGAACATCCTGATGGAACTCAACATCCAATTGCATATCACTCCCGACGACTTAGACCATATGAAATTAATTATACGATAACGGAATTAGAATGTTTGTCCATAATTGATAGTCTTGATAAATTCCATTGCTACCTTCATGGGTCACATTTCACTGTACATACAGATCATCACAGCTTAGTTTGGCTTAAAACTTTTAAAAATCCTACAGGTAGACTTTTCAGATGGTCTCTAAAAATTTCTATGTATGATTTTGACATAAAATATAAGAAAGGTACAACTAATGTTGAAGCTCACATGTTAACAAGAAACCCAATTGCTTTTAATATAACTACAACCCCTCCAGAACCCTTGTTAGATATAAAGGAAATCATCCATTTTCAAATGTTAGAAAATATAACAGCACCCAGATGTTTTAATAAGGATAATATTGTAGTAGTGAAAAGACAAGGTTTAATCAAAATTGTAGTACCAAAAGCGTTAAGAATTAAATTAATAGAGAAAGTACATGAAAAATTTGGTCATCCAGGAATAGCTTCAATGTTAAGAATTATTTCACCTCAATATTATTGGACTAAGATAATTAATGATGTTGGAAATTATGTTAAACATTGTGAAATTTGTCAAGTAAACAAGAAGTCTCATCAGAAAAAATATGGTTTTATGCAATCTCTTCCTCTGTGTGAAAAACCTTTTGAACTATTATCAATTGATACTGTAGGTGGTTTAAGTTATTATAATTCTACTAAGAAATATTTACACATTGTAGTTGATCATGCCACTAGGTACATCTGGACATTTCCCTCTAAAAGTGCCACCAAGGAAACCTATATAAATTGTTTGAATTCTATTTTTCAAAATCATGTACCCGAGAAAATTTTAAGTGATAGGAATTCCGCATTTACCTCATCAAAGTTTAAACATTTTCTCAGACATAATAATGTTACACAGCTCTTGACATCTGCTCATAGACCGCAGACGAACGAAAAGGTCGAGAGAGTTAACCAAACCATAGTAACTAGATTAAAATGTAAAGTTAGTAATAGCCCTAGTAATGTGCCATGGACAAAAATCTTAGACTCTGTCACCCAAGAATATAATAACACCCCTCATTCGGTAACTGGATTTCCCCCAATTTATTTAATGTATGGCGAATTGCCTTATAAAATTTCTTTCCAAGATAATGAGATATACCCTCCTATAGAAGAAGCTAGAAAAATTGCACAAGAAAGAACTAGACAATATTATCAGTCGAATAAAATAAGATATGACAGAAGATTTCAACAAGTTATATTTAAAGTCGGAGATTTAGTTTTATATGAAGAATTTCAATATCCAAATACCCGAAAACTTGCCCCACCGTATTCAGGGCCTTATACTATTCTAAAAAAATGTTAACCTCCTTTCCAACTTCATAGTAAGCATTCCTCAGCAAACGTGAGGATACACGGTTGTTTGAGAGAGATGTGATTTGTGTATAAGAAGTAAGGTATGTTAAAGGTATTAAATGTGTATTGCTATTGAAACGAATTTTGATGTAATGAAGTTGTTTTATTAATGTAACAGTACTTTGAAGAAAAAGAAGAGATATTGATATGAAATTAATGTAAAAATTTATAATATTGTAATTTCGCATGAATAGAGAATTGTTATGAATATAAGAGTACCCAAGGAAGTTTAAAAATATAATAGAGTGAATTTGATTGTGATATAAACAATGTCAGTATTAATAGAATATAAGGTGAGAACTAATAATATTACAATATGTGGATAGTGTTAAGAGATAGTTTCCAGGTAGTGTAAATATTTATATTGTGTTTTATTCATATCAAATATATCAAGATAATGTCATGTAATCATAGAATTTGTTATCGTCTTATATTTTGAATATCAGTCTTATATTTTGAACTTATACTGTAATTATGGTTAAGTGCATACGAAGCAAATAAGATGAAGGATAGTAGGGAAACCGCATGGACCTGCTATCTGGAGGAACCATTGTGGACTTTGCCAGATATTTTTGTAATCTTCTGTTATATTCTGTATAATTGTAATATTTTGTAGTTTATTTTTTATGTTATGTATGAGAGCCTCCACCCGGGTAGACAACGTTTTTAAAATGGGGGGATATGAAAGATATAAAATTTAAGTTGATCCCCTGTAAATTTTCTTCCCTTCCCATGCTTAAGATGGCATTACCAAATTCTGTTTTCAAGAACCCAGAAATATTTTTCATAGCGTCAGCAATCCCTGGGCAAGCCACACTTTTCTATGCCCAAATAAGGCAATCGTCCTTCACAACTGATGCAGCTTGCAAGAAACATCTTTGGTCAGCAAATTCTTCAACCGCAGATACCTCTATACGCAAACCCCGGGAATCACTCGGGTGTTGGCTTTCCACTAGATAAGATGTCTGTTTGGCCACTCGGAAATAAATTTCTTTTTCTAATATTTCTGTAATCTGATCTTATTTCATTACATATATATATATATACAAGTATATTGTATATTTGTTAATGTTATTCAGTTTTATTCAAAAATGTTGAGAGTACAGAATACAGACCACCGATTAACGCATTTAAAAATATGTAAATCTAGAAGTGCGATACGCGTTATTGTCAGAATAATGAAAGAAATGATCCAGTCTACTTACATCACCGTACTTTACGATCTCCTATTTCATTAACATCTGAAGAATATTTCGCGCATATATTTTTTGATAAACGGTGTAGATAAACGGGAAACAAAAATATAGCAAATAGGCTTTTAGATGCCTAAAAGTGAAAGAAAGTTGAAGAGATTTTACAAAAACGGTATATTCATGAATAAAATATAAAAGTCTCAGAATGTATCGAAATTAAACCAAAATTATGAACTTTTTAATAGTAAACGCGTAAGAAAAATTTCATATTTGACTGCCTGAATATTTTTAGGAGGGTAATTTCCAGAGATCTTATATATCATTTTTTTTAGTTTTTATTACAATATTTATAAATATATTGTACCGTTATCAGCAAAATTAATTGCAAAAATTTTCAATTCCTGATTTTTTAACTTGTCATTTATGAGTTTTTATTAAAACATGGATATTATGGGGGGAAAGGCTGAAAGTGCATTGTTTTAAGTAAATATTTAAAAGTAATGTTGCTGTAAAGAAGAAGTACATAAAATGATTTATTCAATCACAATAGGCTTTAGCTTAAGCCAATTCCCTATCGTTCTTCTTGAAAGTATTTTATCCACCGCAGATGTAATAAAATATTAAAGGAAATTTCTCCTAGAAAAACCCTCAATCTGAAGCTTTTTTTATTTTATTTCCATTACGTCAAACAATATTAAATGTTTATCTACCCTTAACAGAAAAATAAAATGAATTATATTTCTCTCTCACATTTTCGATTTTGGATCATCGCTCATAAAGTTTAAGATAAAACCTAATAATCTTTTAGATTTGTTTCAAGGTATCACTGCGATTACATGATACACCATACAATAATTATATTAATAAATGAATTATACAGTTTTGAAACATTCATAATTTAACTTCCTTTAACAAACATTTTATTGATTGCAAGTTTACTTCAAAACACTTATTTGAAGCTGCTATTAAGTTGCTAGATATGCTTTCCTCATCCTTATTTAACAGAAGCAAACTATGAAGTGAATCCTAGAAAGCAATGAATACACACCTGCAAAATGTGTACCAAAAGAGAAATCATAAATATTTGCTTAAACGGATTATTTCCCCAACTAACCCTTAAAAATGCAATCAACAGTTTCAAAAATTTTAAGTATATCAAAACATTCTTAGCTAGGAGATATTAAAATTAAAGTATTTATGTATGAATATTTTTAATTGTACCATATCTTTTAAGGAATTGTGTTCCTGAATTATAGAGAAACAGTGGCGCACCCAGGAATTTTTTCTTGGGAGGCCGAGATTAACGGATAAAAATATTTGTAATGCAAAATCAGTATTCATAATGCAATTCCTATTTCTTTGGAGGGGGCAGGGCCCCTTGGCCTACCCCCTGGGTGCGCCACTGTGGGGAAATATAGGGTATCGTAAAAAAATTAGATAAATTCTGTAAAAACATCAAATAATAAATCTAAACTTTAAGATTATATCTTCAGCAACCGTTACAATTTCATTCAAATTATCTCATTTCTTTTCGTCGGTTTCTTCAAATATTCAGAAGAAACATTTATGAAATAATAAGAAAGCTAAACATTTTTATTTATTTTTATCGATGAAAAGAACAAACATTTGAAATGTGATATGTGAATATTTCTCAAAATCTATCTCTTCAATAATAAAGGGGTCAGTCACAAATTTTAATTTACCAAAAATTGATTATTTAGACTCATAATATTATACCTCATTCATACAAATTTAACAAATTTATGCAAAGAATTAATTTTTTTAACTTCGATTAATTTCTCGTAAACTGGTCTCGTAGACTGGTAAAGAAGTCTAGCTGTGGTATTGCTTATAAACAAGCACAGTGTCTCTAAGCATTTTTTTTTATTTAAGTAGAATTATTTTCATTTTATGAATACCTCGTAAAAATGAAAGTTCTGATGCAGATTTTAAGTCTGTTTTAATTGATATATCCTTAGAAACTAAATTTGTAATTTTATTAAATAATTACTTTAATTTATAATCCTAAGCTTTTGTGGTATTAGTCCTCTTGAAAGGGAATGAACTATTGAATATTTCGAGAGGTTGATAAGTTTCCACTCTCTTTAATTTTAAAATAACAAGCTTATTTTAATGACATTAATTCAGTACAGTAATTCATTCTGTACATCAAAAGTCCGAAAACTGTGATATATTAAGTTACATTTTTATCACTACTATTGTAGAAATAAGATACCTAACAGTAAAATATATACACTGGTTGTCAAAAATTAAGGAAAAGTCACAAAAATAGCGATTACGCAAAAAGTTGAGAGTAGAATTTAATGAAACTTATACACATTATACAACACATAGGTAGGTATAAAATAGCATAAAAAGAAATCACCAGACAATTATGGTGTTATAGAAACTAGCATATGTATACAATAAACAAATCGGATGTGCCTGTTTGGTATAGGAAAAGTACCTTTAATATGGTTTATGATCTCCCCGAGAAGCAATACAGCACATACAGCGATGTATGATGCTGTCAATTATGCGGTCTATGAGTTCGTTAGAAAGTGAGAGCCATTGCTGTTGCAAAGCAGTTGCAAAGCGTGGCTAGGGTCCTAGAAGGAGACTTGAGAGCAGCTATACGTCGTCCTAAAGCGTCCCAAATATGCTCGATAGGATTCAGGTCCGGTGATCGAGCTGGCCACTCCATGCGCTGAATTGTTTCCTGCTCAAGATAAGCGTCCACGATACAAGCGTTGTGCGGTCTAGCGTTATCATCCTGTAGCACGAAATCATCATCCATTGCCCCGGCATAAGGGTGCACTTAAGCATCAAGGATGTCATCTCTATAGGTGTGAGCATTCACATTTCCACGGGGAAAGACATGGAGGTCTGTGCGTCCAACCAAAGAGATACCACCCCAAACACAGACACTGTCTGATCCGTATGCATCTCTTTCACGGATATCTGATGTATGAAAACGAGTTTCAGGTTCTCTACAAATCAAAACTCGCCTGCTATCGCTTTGGGGGCTAAACCTGGACTCATCCGTAAAGAGAACAGCCCTCCATTGATCACGCGTCCAGTGGACATGTTGACGTGCCCACTGAAAACGTTCCCGCCTATGGCGTGACGTGAGGGGGACGCAAATGGCTAGTCGCCTCGCAAAAAGACCACCTTCGTGAAGCCTTCTACGCACGGTTGACGTTTATACCAACCTTCCAGAGCGAGGAGGGGTTAACTCCGTCTGAGTTCAGACGGAGTTGCGGTTCTATTCCTTCGTTCGCATAATGACAAATATCAGTCATTGGTACTCGTCGTAGCTTATGACCGTCCTTGGCTGAATCTCCTGGGTGCCGAATCCGTGGTTAGATATTGTTGCCAAAGTCTATGAACCACATATGGACTCACATTTAGCCATCTGACCACTTCTGTCTGAATTTGTCCTGCCTCTAGTCTCTCAATAGCTCGCGATCGCAGTTCTTCGGTCAAATGATGCCTGGAAGTCATTGTTACAATTTGGCTATGCCAGATGTCTAATCTCAGCCTCGCAGCGACAATTGCCGCCTTGCTCTGAAACATGCACTTTTATGCTTCTCGCAAATGACGTATTCCGACTGCAACGCCCCTATTTTTCATAATGTAATATTGTTCAGCACCTTTTACTTAACAACATATTCAAATTTTAAACAGATTGGCCTAGTTTTGAATGTGTTATCCCTCTTTTGTGATTTTTCCTTAATTTTTGATAACTAATATATATATATATATATATATATATATATATGTGTGTGTGTGTGTGTGTGTGTGTGTGTATTGTTCTATTCATCTGAATAATTCCACGTAATTTGAAAGGTAATATTAAACCAGTGTTGAGGTACTTCATCTTTATGAGATTCTCGTTCCTGGTGTACGACTAAGCATTATATCTAGTTACAAGTAAGGAAACTTAATTTTAACAAATTGCTGCAAATCTATAGTTTCAGTGAGCTTTTAGAAAACTGATTATTTGATCCATGTAATTAACTTGTCGGCAAGTCATTAGCTAAACAATACAATTAGTTTCCACTCTAGCAGAGTACACACAGAGAAAATGAGCCGAAAAGCGGCGAAAGATAATAGATTTCCATTTACTTCGGACGGTCTGGAAATCGCTTTATTACAAGTTTGTGTATTTATATGCAGCTGCATTATTTAAAGTTACTTTAAAGGAATGAATAAATGCTAAGAAGAGATATTAGTAAATAATAATATTACTAAATATGAATATTTTATCTGTTATTTGTTATATTAAAAGGATAAAGAAAAATATTTTAGTTTTTTATAAGGAATGAATAGATGCTAATAAGAGGTATTAAAGAATCTTAACATAACTTACAAATTTTTATCAGTTATTTATTATATTTGTAGGATAAAGAAAGATATTTTAGCTATTTTTGAGTAATAAATAGATGCTACTAAGCGATATTACAGAGTCCCAATATTGTATAATTCCCAATAATATATAACCTAATATGATTTTTTATCTGTTATTTATTATATTAAAAGGATTAAGAAATATATTTTAGTTGATTTGAAGGAATGAATAGATGTCAATAAGATATTTTGCAGAGTCAAAATATATCTTAAAACAATTTTTCATCTGTTATTTGCTATCTAAAAAGAATTAAAAAATGCAGGGTCATTGAAAAAGGTTGGACACATTTCGAAAGCTCATAATTCTAAAATAAATTGAGCAAAAGCAAAATTTTTTTCAAACAACTTGGCAAGTGTCCAAGATTTCTAAATGTAACTGGTACGCAACCGTGACGTTGAACGTTGCGCAGAAGCGATGCGAGGTGGAAGAGGTCTTCGTTCGGCTTTCTGTTAGTACAATAGCGACCGTTCAGGAGAAAGCTCAAGCGGTAGATGTTTGCGAAAAACACGACGGTAATTGCGCGGAACTGTTTTGACAAATTTGTACTCCGCTAACCACAACACTCATTGAGCTTTCTCCTGAACAGTCGCCATTACACTGTCGGAAAGCCGAACGAAGACCTCTTCCACCTCGCATCTCTTTTGCGCAACGTTCAACGTCCCGGTTGCGTACCACTTATCTTTAGAAATCTTGGACACTTGCCAAGTTGTTTGAAAAGAATATTGCGTTTGCTCAATTTATTTTAGAATTATGAGCTTTTGAAATGTGTCCAAACTTTTTCGATGACCCTGTATATTTTAGTTGTTTTAAAGGAATGAAAAGTTGCTGATTAGGCATATTAAAGAGTCATCATATATGTCAATAAGAATCTTTTTCGTGAGTTATTCATTATACTAACAAGATAAAGAAAGATATTTTAGATATTTTAAAGATATGAATAGAAGCTAATAAGAGATATTATAGAGTCATCATATAAGGGAACAATAATTTCTTCTGTGTTATTTGTTATGCTAAGAGGATAAAGAAAGATATTTTAGTAAATTAAAAGGAATGATATAAGGATAATAAGAGATATTCGAAACACCATCTAACTTAATAAAATTTTATCTGTTGTTCCTTGTATTAAAATAATAAAGAAAGTTAATTTATCCTGCCTTTTAGTTATTTCCTTCATAAAGATTCTATGAGACTCAAATAGAACTACAATAGAAAATTCAAATATTTGCATACATATAAAAAAAGAGATATAGTCTGCATACACATACAAAAGAATATAGTATTAGAAATAGAGCATTCTAAAATAAAGCCAGTATAATGCATTTTAAAGTAAATCTAGGTAGTTAAAATTCCTGCCTTAAAGAATAGATTGACAAAATGACTTTTCTGGAGATAGATCGAATTCAATCCTTACAACCACTATTTTAAAATTTCTAAGTCCTTTTTCACTTTAATCACTAAATTCTTTTTTCCAAAGTAGAAAAAATTGCTTGAAATTGTAGGGTTTAGTTTTCATCGTTCTTATATTTTATATGCAAAAATCGATTTAAAAATGGTTTGTTAGAAAAAAAGAAAACAATTCCTAAAATGCCACAGAAAAATAAAACCAGATAATAATTCAACAAACAAACTATATTTGCAAGAAATTTAGCATCTATTTAACGTTACATAATTTATTTTCATCACCACCTAGCATTTAAATTTAAATACAAAATTGAATTTAATAACCTGTTCAAAGTCCTTAAGAGATAACTTTATAAAATAACAGATATTACGAAAGAAAATGCCCGACTTAATCTTCAACTGTAGCTTTAGATGCCATTCCTCGACAAATATAAATCACTTAAAAACTTTATCCGACATGATGTAGCTCTTCGGAATTAATATTTTGAGACTCATCTCGCTAGATGAGGAGCTAATTATCTCAAATGAGGTAGAAATAAAAACATACGGAACCTCAATAAAGGGGTTGACCAGAAAATGCAGTTTGTAAGATTTTAGATATTCTTCTATTTTATGAAAATAATTAGTGCTATTAAATGTGCAGTTTTAATTTTCAACATGCACAGAAAAAGTTTTTATTCTTAGTTCAGATACGTTGTCATTTTCTTAATGTTAAAAAAGTTAATAAAAGTAAGTATTCACCATCTGTATGCTGATATCACAATTTTGTGTTCATACAGTACATTTATCTGATTATCATCCCGTCAATTTGTGTATTTAGATAAAATATTCAAGACCTGTATCTTTTTCAAACTCTTTATTTAATCTACCTGAAGCTCAGGGGTTTTTGCCTCTACAAAGAGAATATATTTCCAAATTAATTCATTTAAGAACATTAAAACGATACACATGCACACATACGAAATTTCAATTACTTTATTTTAACAGAAAATACTTATGCGTATAAAGTTATATATGTACGACAGCAGTTCTTCCCCAATTGTATGCGGAAAATTGTTTGTAATGGCGGAGAAATGCGCTTCCTATTCAAAAAAATTAATATTATCCAGAAATTTTTATTTAGAATTAGCATAAAACTCCTGGCAAGAACGTTCTATAACCGAAGGACCATAAATTTTGAACGTCTGCGCGAAGATTCTGAGTTGTTTCAATGCCACTTCCTCTACGATCACCGAACAGTATTAAAGACGAGTTCTTCCCCTAATTTAATTTTCTTTTAACATTTTTTTAAAATTTTCTATAACGTTTTTCGGTGTTTTCCTTTTATATGACTTTAATTAAAAGGATTTAAACACTCTTTGATTTGCATATTCTCTATGTTCATTGTCTATTTCTTCATTGATTATTCCCTGGGTTACAATCAGTGAAAAAATTTTAGCCAGGGCTACAAGGTTACCAAAAGGTTGAAAAATGCTAATGTAAGAGGATAAATACCTATGTGTATAAGTGGTGTAGCGAGAGGGGGGCAAGGGGGTATATCATGCCCCGCGCGCCACACGCAGAGGGACGCCAAATGGTCCCCATGACAAACATGATATTCCGGAAAATTTCAATTTTTATTTGGCACGGGGGGGAAGGGGCAAAAAGGTATCGTGCCCCGGGCGCCAGTTAATCTCGCTACGCCACTGATGTGTATATATATGCATGTATGATTGGTTGGTTTGTTGATGGCCCTACAGTCAACTTTCGCTACACAAGAGTTAATTAGGCCGGGACCAACAGTATAAAGTTGATTCTGAACGGCTACAGACTCTTGTACTAACAATAGTAATCTAACCAACAGGTTCTTGTATGCATATATACATACATATACATATATATATTTATATATATATATATATATATATATATATATATATATTTATTTATATATATATATATTATATATATATATGTATATATATATATATATATATATTTATTTATATATATATATATAGATTTATTTATTTATTTATATATATATTTATTTATATATATATTTATATATATATATATATATATATATATATATATATATATATATATATATATATATATATATATATATATATAGGGTAACTCTAGGAGAGATGGCCAGTCTAAATATTTCCAAAACTTGATCATAGATAGCAGTTTAAACTTTTTTCGTAGGAAATGTTCAACGAGTTCATTCATTTGCGAGGTACAGCTGTGCTTTTCGATTATAAAAAGTAAGTGAAATTTTAATGTTTATTTAATTTAGTAGTTGAATATTTTTGTTGAGTTAGGTTTCTGAATGTTTTGCAATAGGCCTGTTAATTTTTTTTTATTCTACGGACTTTTAAGGGACGTATATAATCCAATCTTTGCTTCTAAGCCTAAAACATAGACTTACAATGGCGGAGTGACGTTTTTAAATTGGGTGGCCATCTGTCCTTCAATTTCAGGATAGATGGCCACATAAAATCCATGATAGATGACCACCTTTAATCAATATTTCAAAATTATGCGGAGTGAGGATTTTAACTAAATATAATTATATTTAAAATAATTATATAACTTTTAATTTTATAATTATATTAATGGATATATTTGTTTTAATTTTAAGTAATATAAATATTTCAATAATAATAATAATAATATATAATATGCCGAACGATGTTTTTCCCAGTTTTTCAAGATGCCGAATAAATACATAAGAAAGCCTCATTCAAACCGAGGGACCTGGAGACAAAATGATTTGTCTGAGACAATGGAGGCTGTGCAAACGGGATCATATTCGGTAAAAGGATCGTCTGTAGCATTTCACATTCCACGCAAGACTTTGGATCGCGGATTGAAGACCTATAATTCCAATAAAGGCAGCATGGGTCCTGGTCCGATGTTTGTAAACGAAAACGAAGAAAGATTAGTAAAGCACATTAAACGAATGCAGAAACAAGTATTCCCATTTACTCGAGAATTTTCGCTTTTGAATCTGCCACAAAACTGGATATAAAGCACCGATTTAATGATACAAGTCAAAAGGCTGCGTATATTTGGCTAAGTCTATTCCTAAGTCGTCATTCTGATATACCAATGAGAAAAGCTGAAGGTAGAAGTGAACCTATGAATCGTGAAGAGATAGATGCCTACTTGAAACTACTCCATGAACTCTTGTGGAAAATGAGTATTTTGATAAACCCTCGAACATTTTTAACATGGATGAGTCCGGATTGCAGTTGAACAATCGATTTAGCTTAGTTTTCGCCGAAAAGGATGGAACTGCTCCATCACCAACAAAAGTACTTTATGATATTGCACCAGTTCCTAATGTAACCATGACAAAAGCAGTTAGAAAACGTACCAAGCAGGTAGCTATGCTTTTGACATCACCAGAAAATACTGACAAACGTTGGAAACTTTCATCCCAGAAACAGATAAAGTTGATAAATAAGCTTAAAACCAGTAAAAAGTCTAAAATAAACACGAGAAAAAACAAAAACACGATACTTCCAGTAGCGAAGAAGAAGAAATACATTTGAAATTATCAGATTCTACAGATTCCGAGGGAATAGAATTTGATGAGGAAAACTGTGTTAGTTGTGGAGAAGAATACAATACCACAACCAAAACTGATGACTGGATAAAATGCATAAGGTGCCTGTAGTGGATCCATGAAACGTGTACAAACTATCAAGACCTTTGCCAAAAATGTGGTAAAAATTTACAAAAAGTGAAGGGTTGAAATTATACTTCAAATGTTGTTTATTCGAATTTTATTCACTCATTTTCCGTGATATAATTCCATCTTTACAAATTGCTATATGTTTTTCATGATTAACTCTATGAAATGTGCTGTTTTTTTGCTATTTTAACTTCACTTTTTCTTTCTTGTATTGGATGGCCATCTCTCCTCGGCTTGATGGCCATCTCTCCTCGGCATGAAGGAGAGATGGCCATCTGCCATTTTAATTTCAAATTATGTTTTCCACTTTTGATCTCAATGTTTAATAATTTTTGCCCAAAATATGATGAGTATATGTATAAGAATTTCAAATATGCATAAATATTTCTTGTGGTTGCATTCTAAGAATTTTTATTTGAATCTTTAAAAACTATGGCTATCTATCCTAGAGTTGCCCTGTATATATATATATATATATAAATGCGTATGTGCACGAGTATTTATATATATGTGTGGTGATCTCGACATGCGGTCGAAGAAGCAAACAACTTGAGGAGCTGAGAACTCAACTTAATGCCGTGTCCTCAAGTATAAAAGTTCGTTCGCCAGCGACTTATCGAGCTCGGAAGTCGAGACAGGTAGAACACCTGTTGGCAGCAGCAGTTCGCACTTTCATTTTAGACAGCCATGAGTGGTGAATACTCCGACTGTTTTAAAGAGAAAAATTAACATTTAATTGTGTGCGAGCAAATGTATCTATTACCTTTTGCTAAAGTTTTAATTTGACTATCAGTTAATTTAAGTAATATAGTCTTGTAACACTTGAGTTAAAAATTAATAAAATTGTTTTGTATAACTCAAGATGCATCATTTGCTTATTGAAATGCTTTCAAGCTAAGACCTAGAGGCTGCATAGAAACAGGGGGATTGGTTTACACCTCCTCAGTCATCATACCCAGCCCTCCCCCATATATATGTATGTATATTCAAAACAAATTTTGCTCTTAAATAAACTTATTGTCAATGGAAGGATTTTGTTATTATCTTGGCTAATTTGTGCTTACAAAAACACAAAATGCGACTACAAACAAACATAAACCATTTTGTGCAACGTTTAGAGAGCCTGATTTTAATTTTTCTTCACTAAATTATTTGACTGAATTAAGTGTTTTTCAAAATAATCGAAATAACTACAAGACCCTCGTATATTGTAGACAAACAAAGATCTATTATGAGATTCTATTACTCAAACTAAAGGAATACAACAAAAACGAAGCCTGTCAGATGTTTTCTATCCTTTCCTCTTTTTCCTTTAATGTAATTACTCTGGCAAAAAAGATACCTCAGTCTTAAAGATAAATAAAAACAAGATACCTTGAGTAACTTTGTCTTCTTTCGTGAAATCTGAGTTTATAAATTCAAGGGCACGCATAAATGGATCTTTCCGAGAGCTAGATTCTGTCCCGGAAATACATATTTTAGAACTTATAAAAAAGCTCATTAAAATTTTTCAATGTTAATTGAAGTTTTCTATATCACAGTGGCTAACCTAAATGTTTTTTTTACAGATTTATAGACTTGAATTCTATGTGTATAGTACCATGATACTTTTAAAACGTATGCTGCTGCATTATGCTCCATAACTAGTGGAAACTTCCACTAGTGTTCGTTCCATTTTCCTCCTTTCTTTTTTGTACTCACTGTAGATGAGTTATGAAGAATAACTAATGACGCTGGAACTAGTCAATGATACTTTTTAAATGTATATACTATTTCATTAATTTTGTAGCTATAAACACCAATATTTTAATGTACCCTAAACAATTAAGAATGGAAAAATTTAAAGTTTTAAAAACTGTGAATTATTTATTATCTAACTTCGTACGCAAAAAGCAGAATTATATATATATATATATATATATGTGTGTGTGTGTGTGTGTGTGTGTGTGTAAGTAAGTAATATTTTGCTAATCAGTGATTACTTAAATGGGATTTTTTTTACTAGTCACAGATTAACAAATGCATATATTTGGGAAACACGCTCTATAGCTAAACAATGAGAATGAGGATTGAGGGTACCGACACCTGCTCCACTTTAAATTGCTTTTACTTAACTTTTATTGCTTAGTGTTGATAAACTTTGATTGATTAGTGAAGATAAGATTATGTTTACTTTTTTTTTAATCAGTATCCTAAAATTATTATAAAATAATCAATAAAATGCCTCTTTTACGTACTTTTTCCAAAATAACATTTAGTATGAGAACATATAATGCCTCTTTCAACCTGGATTTCGCAGTGCGCCTCCCTTTTGATATCCATTGCAGCGAAACATATTTCGAGTGCCTAGAAAGAAACGCATTACGCATCAAATATCAAATGTATGACATTTATCATGTTTTCAAATCGCCCCATATGCCATAAAAGGCTTTGTGTTCGTAGCGGAAAGTGACTGTATTGCAAAGGAGAAAACTCTCCTCATTCGTCAAAGCTTGTCGTGAGCTAACAGTGAGGAGATCAGAAAGTTAGAAAAGAATAAAGAATGATCCCAAAATTTTGCTGGACGAGGATTTTCATTTGCAATAAAATGTCCTTCTTCTTTCAGAGGGAAAATGTTTCTGTTCCCAGAAGATCGCTCTTTACAAATTTTGTGTAATGGGGGAAAACTTTCCGTATCACATGGGAGTAAAATATTCTGTGCTTTAACAGAAAGACCTTAGCTGGTAATTTAATAGAAATAGGACTGTATATATTTATATATATAACATGTACGTGTCTGTACAATGCAAACAAAAGCAAACTTAGAAAATTAATGGTGCAATTAATAGTAACAATTTAAAGAAAATTTTGCTCAAAAGAATTCTAAATTGAAGAATTGAAAATATACTTTTGGGATATTAAAACGCTGTTGGATAAACAGAGAACTCCATCGAACCTAATGCTCGAAATCAGTTTTGAACTGCAGGTTCACGTCAAAAGTACAACTAGAGAGGTGTATATCCTGAAATCGGATTTAATTTAGGGAGAAAAAAAAGGAATATTTGAAGGCCTTATTTGAATAGTGGTCCAACTCCACTTTTTAAAAAAATGGAGTTAGCCTCACTTTCATGTTCATACAAGTCATTTCTATCTTATTTTCAAACTGGTACACCTCCAGCTTATTTCTGCTGCCAACAGAGGCCATTACAAATCAGACTTCAGCTGTCATTTCTCAGCACTCATTAGACTTTAAGTCTCTGTATATTAAAATGAACAAGCATGGAGTTAGACCACTATCTATATGCCTTCATTTGATTTCTGTACAGTGGTCCTCAGAACGTCTGAATGCTTTCAATCAAAGCAAAGTAGTTATTAAAACGTGGGCCAATCTTATCAGAAACACTTCATAGTGAACAGAAAACTGAATAAGGCACTGTATCTATGACTTTACCATTTATCCTTTGCGATACAATCTCCATAGTTTTCATAATGTGCATTCTCAGAGATTCTTAATGCATTTAACACTGGCAACTGCTTGAAAATAACTGCCATTGAAACAGTGTTGTGGAGTAAGGAATTTACAAGACGCAAGGTCAGTAATATTAAAAAAAACATCCAAACAGTAAATTATTCATTTGCAACACTTTGTCTTTTTGGAATATTTTTTGTTCTACTAGGGTGAAAAAAAAATATTAAAAAATGGTAGACCATTCAGATTTAGTATATTTTATATATACTACATAGTACGCAGCTATTAATCTGATACTACTTCAAAGAACGTTAGTTAGAAAGTACCATGGCAGCTATACAAAATGCACAAAACTTCAAGCTATCAACACTTATTTAATCAATATGAAGTAAAAAAAAATTGCCTAAAACCTATATAATATTATTCTGCTTAAAAGTTTTTCAATTATAAATGTGAATTAATTAATGTAAAAGCGGGAGCTAGAGTAATAAGTATTCCCCTATTATTAAAAATATATTTGTTGCATGATTTATATTGAAATATTTTTAATCATACAAACATTTAAGCATGCAGATATATATCTGTGCTCAGATGGAAAAAAATTAATAAGAAATTTTCGTGACAGCAGTTCTAAGATTCAAGATGTCATGAAAAATCAGCAATTTTTTTTACATGACCAAACGTGGTTCCAATTTTTCAGAAAAATAATTGGCTATTACTTACAGTAGTTACAGTAAATAGAAAATATCGGTGAACGACAATCCGGAATGTGAAAAACTCAATTTTTTAAAGAAAAGTTTCTTATAACATTTTGCCATCTGAGCACTTATATATATATATATATATATATATATATATATATATATATATATATATATATATATATATATATATATATATTTATTTATTTATTTATTTATTTATTTATTTACAACATGCTCAATACTTTACTTTTAAATAATTGCCATAAAATTATTTGTTATACAATTATATTCATGCTCTTTTCTTTTAAAGTCGAAGATAAATACTTATTGCCATATTTTTTGCCTGTTTAAGAACTGTTAATGCCTACTGAAGGCTCGAAAAATAAATAATCATTTTTTTTAAGAATACTTAAAACCTCGAAAGATTCTATTGAAATTGAAGATTCCTCTTTATCTAGAACATGGAAATGAATACCATTGGTGCAAATTACGTTCAAGGCATTCCATTCAAAAAATATTAAAAATAAAAAAAGATCAGTGGCATTTTGACCTTTTAATAACATCTGAATTATGTTTTGAACTCTTCAAATTGTATTTCTTCGGTTTTGAATATTTTAAGGTTTGACTCTGAACTGTCTGACTTTGATTGAAAAGAATGGGCTGTACTAACTATCTAATGCCTTTATAAATGGTTCAATACATTTTACTTCGATATCTGATTTCAAATTCATTAAAAATAACCCGCATATTGAAATAGTAGTTTTGAGAACGTAATTTATCAACCATATTAAAAAATCCATTGATTTCATAAACATAAATTTACTGTTAATCTAAATTTAGCGGTCTCTTCTCGTAAGAGATATTTATAGTGTGATTTTTGCCTTTTTAAATTGATTTACAATAGTAGAATATTAAGTCCCTGCTTTTAAGCATGCAGAAATATAATCTATCTTTAGGCTTTTCTTTCAAAATCGAAATAAAAATATTTCAGTTTGTTACCTGCACTGATGGTTATACCCAGTGGTGGGATTCAAAGAAATTAGCAACAGGTTCTATGGGTCCTAATCAGTGGTGGTCTTCAGCCGGTTCGCACTTGTTCTGTAGGACCGATACTTACATTAGGTATCGGTTCTACAGAACCGGTGCGAACCGGCTGAATCCCTCCTGTGATTATATCCTAATTACAATGACTCTTTCTTAGGAGGGGCATAGTGTCAGGTTTATTTCTTATTATATCCGAAAATATATAACAAAAAATATACTTAATTATTATAGAGAAAATATTTGTTTTCAAAAGTATAAAATTTGTTCTCCAAAAATACATCCTTGGGGACTTTAAAATCGTTGTTTTAATCGGTGTTTTAAAATACCTCTCCTATGTATTAACGAATCTATAGGATAATATAGGTTACTAAGGTTAAATTACTGGTACATGGTCAAAATCTGTACAACGCTATACATCATAAATCTCGGTTGATGATGTACAGTTGTTGTAGGGCTATTTACAAAGAATCAAAAATTAATTTCAATATTATTCAGTATTCACGAGTTACTTTCGCTAACTCAGACACATGGCTTCTGTAATTATCTGCAAAAAATAAGTGCTTGTTGCCCATTAGTTTCGCATCGGTAAGTGCTTCCCCCTGAGTAACTGAGATACCATTATTCAACTCTTATCATCTTCCGCTAAAGAATATTTGTCTCATAAATTACATTTTATCTTCATTATTATGAAACTTAGAGAAGAGTGCTGTTTTTGTTCGCCGAGAAAATTACATTTGAGGAATGAGTAAGAATATTTGTTTAGAAACTCTTCTTGTGGTTTAAGTATCATTTGGAAGAATTCCAAAGATAATTTCTCGAAATCTAGTTGGAACGAATCAATAATACTTAATTTTCGTTGAGAATGATGCTAATATTGGGAAATTAAGTATTATTCTCAAGGCATTTTCCATCGGCAATATGTATCCCTAGCTAAATTTTGAAAAGTATCAACGATTATTGGGAATTCGAGATTAAATCTTACACGATACTTCTAGAATACTTATAGCAGTAACGCATAGCTTCATGAAATCCACAATAAAAATTAAGAATGGCAACTGACCTCGCGCTAATTAGTGGAGTTATTTATGATTACGGGGAGCATTAGGTTCGTATATTTGTTTAGAAATCTTCTTGAAGTTAAGTATCATTTGGAAGAATTCCAAATATAATATTCAGATATTTCTCGAATTATAGTTGGAACGTATCAGTAATACTTAATTTTCATTGAGAATGATGCTAATATTGGGAAATTAAGTATTATTCTCAAGGCATTTTCCATTGTCAATATGTATCCCTAGCTAAATTTTGAAAAGTATCAACGATTATTGTGAATTCGAGATTAAATTTTAAATACTCTTACACGATACTTCTGGAATATTCATAGCAGTAACGCATAGTTTCATGAAATCCACAATAAAAATTAAGAATGGCAACTGACCTCATACTAATTAGTGGAGTTATTTAAGAGAACGATTAGCATTTGCTTCGTATATTTGTTTAGAAACTCTTCGTGTGGTTAAGTATCATTTGGAAGAATTCCAAAGATAATACTCAGATATTTCTCGAATTCTAGTTGGAACTGAGGTTATAGACATGAATCAGAGCGTGAACATATTTTTCAAAAATACTTGGATATAAGAAAGCCGTCAGCAAGGTGGGGGCCACGTTTTCTAACAATCTATTAAAAATGTGAACGAGTGAAAACTTTGAAACAGAACTTTTTCAAAGAAATCGAAATGAATTTTTGCGAACGTTTCGCAACATTTAATGTAATATGGATACATCCCGTCCGGCCAGAAATCAAAGAATAGTTGGAAAAGTGGGTTGTAGCAAGTGAATTTGCCAGAGGAAGCGATAGTTCAATCAGCAGGAATGATTTTCGGTCACTGTTTTACAGTACGCCCTTGGTATAATCTTTATTAACTGCATGGCCAAATCACAGAAGACAAATTACAGGAGAATACTATGTATCTCTACTGGATCGTTTAGATAGAGAAATTAAGACAAAAAGGCCACATTTGACGAAAGGAAGGATCTCTTTTCCATTAGGACAATTATCCAGCTTATTCATCTACGATTCCTCTGCAAAAACTGTTACAGCGACGAAATAGGCTGCTTTTAACACTACGAAATTGTTCCTTACCCTGCAAATTCCCTTTAATTTATCCCCCCCCCTCGGACTAATCCCTAATATGAAAAGTATATCTTGCAAGGCAGAAATTTGTATCAAATTCTAAAGTATTTTACAAAGCAATCACTTATTTTGCAGAAGTAGACAAGTCTATTTTAATGGAGGATCCAAAAAGCTTGAAAAACACAAAATATAGCGACATTAAGGGAAATTGTGTAGAAAAACAAATAAAATGGTTTGCTGAAAAAAAGTTATTCCATTATTCTTATAAGGACTTATCAAGCGATCCTCGTATAATTATTTTTCTCAAAGTATTTCCAGTCTTTAATATGTGAGCCTAATTTGATCTTTTTAAATGTCCTGCCATTTGACATTTCAAAAATTTTTCATTCGCTATTGAATTTTACTTTTGCATTTTGGCATTTATGCATTTTGCATTTTCGTAAAAACAATCGCACATAAATATTCCATTAATTATTTCGAAAATAGTTGCCATTCTTAATTTTTATTGCGGATTTTATAAATTTGTGCGTTCCTATTAATTTAATAATTGCCTTGAATATTTCAATATATACATTTTTTTTTCTGCCATAAGATAAAAACAATATGTATGCACAAAAACATAAAAAGTAAAACACATTCATGAATATATATATATATATATATATATATATATTAATTATATATATCAAGCAGGGCGGTCGACCTGCAACGCCAAGCTAAAATAAAAATAGACGTCAAATGAATAAACTTGCCAAGTACAAAAATTCGTCAGACTGTAAACTGCTTATACACTCTGCACCTCTCTCTCCTATACTTCCCATGTTAAAGCAGTGTGCGCAAATTATAAAATTCTGAATGAATCAAGCATCGTACAAAATTAAAACGAAATGTAGAAGAATCTTATCATCGAGTTCTTTCAATTGAGATAAAAATGGACTTTCAAAGTTAAAAATTAACCGAGATACGGAATTTTCAATTTTCCATAAAGTTAGAGATTTTGCTAGAATCGAGTTTTGGCCAAGAATTATTTCGTCAACATTTTAAGAAGACCTATAGAGTTTAATATTGAACAGATTCGATTGAGGCTTGATTTTTCTCTATAAGTTGTTCGCTAACTTAAAATCTTTTAAATGCTACAGTTAAAAAAAATAAATATTTCTATTTTTTATTAGCATAAAACTGTAAAATTAGTATCTCAGGGCGATAGTACGACAAAATGGCAACCATTATTCGGCAACAACGCTACTTTCCCAACCGTTTAATCATAGAAGAATTGATATTTTCGCCCTGTGGCCAAGTGGTTAAGGGATCAGCCTGCCACGCTGAGGGCGCGGGTTCGATTCGCGCGTAAGACTTGGTTGTATTCTGGGGAACCAGTCAGTCTTCCGTGTGCAAAAGAAAATGCTAAGGATGGAATTCAAATAATAAGGATTAATTATTATTCGCATTTTACTTTTTGCTACAACCACGTGGGTTTGCAAAATAGAGAAATATTAATTTCTCAATAAGATATACATAACATATGCAAAATATATATATAGCAAATGATTAATGATGTATAAATAGCATTTAGTACGATATTTACCCATTGTGTTTATAAAGATTGACTTGAATAGAAAAATGCCATCCAAATTACAATTAAAACGGAAAAACAACCAGGACTATTACAGATATTCGAAAAAACAAAAAGTGCTCCAATTAAGTTAATAAAGTGACACATTTGTAACTGATGATGAGACTCCAGGTATCAGGCAATTATTTGTCGGCAAAATCCCAGTTTGTGAATGGTTACTTACCTATTTCAAAAAAATAACTGATATCCTCTAAAAAACTTTTTAAAAGTAAAAAAACGCCAATCTTCAATACAATAGTTATGACTAAAAAAATAGTGTGATATCAAATATCCAAGCTTATTAAATTCTGGTACTTAATTCCCTAATCACGAATTTTTCACATCTAAGTGAAGTGGTTAAGCATGACTTGTTGATAGAAACCCTTCTTCCCTAGACCAAACTCATCAGAACCTGTTTCTGAAAATTTAAGTTTTAAATATTTATACATGCCAGGCTTACCGGCCGTCTTAAAAAATAAAATCATTAAAATAACAGAAAGCAAAAAAAAATAGTTAAAGTGAATTTAAAACATCAATTTAAGATTTTAACTGCGCACTTCGGTGCTCTGTTAGACAGTATGTTTATAGCATCATTCCAACAAAAGGTACGACAAAAAATGGTGTTGTATGCAATTTTATTAAGCACTGGCCCTCAATTACATTTCTTAACAGATTTTTGATGGGATATTAGTCATTTTAATCAATCTTCTATTTGAAGTTAATGCATGATGTCAAACAAAACAAACCGTTAGATAGAAAGAAAAGTAATAAATAATGTTGTCTTTCCCCAAAGGAACAATTTTGCATTAAACAACAAAAAATATGAATACCATGCTTTGGAGTTACGTTGCCCAAATGTAACGGGAAAAGAAATTTCAAATTTATAGAATAATTCGTGACCATCTTAAAATTGTGCTACATTCATTTTAAAAGTAAGCAAATAATAGGGCACACATATTTTTCATAAATAAATAAAATGAATAATTTATACAACTAAATAACATACTTTCGACGTTTCAACAGACAAAATTTATTTATTCCAAATACGAACAGACGGCAGACAAGACTGGCATGTATAAATATTTAAAACTTAAATTTTCAGAAACAGGTTATGATGAGTTTGGTCTAGGGAAGAAGGGTTTCTATCAACAAGTCATGCTTAACCACTTAGATGTGAAAAATTCATGATTAGGGAATTAGGTACCAGAACTTAATAAGCTTGGATATTTGATATGACACCATTTTTTAGTCATAACTTTTGTTTTGAGGCTTGGTGTTTTTTACTTTTTTAAAGTTTTTTTAGTGGATATATGTATATATTCTGTATCTATTCTTCTTAACAGGAAATGTTAAGTAACATGTATTAAACAGTGGTTAGAGAACCTTTGAAATTAGACTGAAATACTTGTTAGTCCGACACTTTAATCTGGAACAATAATTCGACATTATTTATGCTCTAAATTTTTCCCACACTATTTTACAATAAATATAAGTAATTTAAAAAAATCAAGGAGATTAATGTTTTTCTGAAATATAGCAATAATGCCTTATTATATTTCCAAGCTATTATTGTTCCATGATTGCAATATTTTAAAAAACACCACAGAAGTCAAAACATTTTCTAATACTTTAAATAACATATTTTATGCACTTCCTGCTGTCATCACTAATGTACTACTACTATATTTTCGTTTAAAAAAATTCTTAAGTCACCTGTGACGTGACGCTCTATTTTGTCGGTAAAACAAATCATCCGATTTTATTGAAAAGTCACTTTAAAATTGTATCGGTTTGTCATATTCCTTAACTGTCCGTTTGTAAGAACAGGGATTGTACATATTTTCCGTTTCATTATAGCGCTATCAAGCTCACGCACAGATTATATATATGTACATGATGTTCCCTTACACAGGTAGTTATCTGGCTGTAAGGGATGCTTTATGATTTCAAGAACTGCGTTCGGCGCGATATTTCATTTATTGCTAGACCTAAGTGATTGATCCGAACGTCGTGCGACGTCAGGTTTGTTCTCACTTTGTTAATGAATGAGAAAAAATTCTGAGCACGAGTTTTTCACAGTCGAAAAGATCGCAACGAAGCAAAACTATCTATGCCACTGGAAGATTTTAGCGTCTGCTAAAAATCACTTCTGACTAATACCAGGTCAAATAGTGAATGTAACCAGAACAGAAGTTTTGGGAAACTATGAAAGTTATCAAAAGGATTTTCTATTGTTTACTGCGTCATATATCTTCTAGTCTATAAATTTCCCTATGAAAATTTGATCCGGAACTTGCCGGAGATTTTAGGTGCTTTATTTCATTAGTTTATATCAATATTTATGTTCGATTCAAATCATTTTGCTGAATAATTTTTTTGATAAATCTTATGAAACGTCAAGAATAATTAACTTATCACTTTGAATCAATAATTGGAATTTTTTTATAATATTGCACTCCATGAAATCTTAAGAACTCTATACCTTAGATAAAATAATGAATTTTGCCAATTAAAGATTCTAAATATACTACTTCTGCAGTAGGTATTTTTTACTACACATCCTTCTAAGGGCCTCTGTTAAAAAATTTGAACCCTAACTGAAATGCTATAAGGTAGTATTTATTTCAAAATGAGTGCATATCGAAATGATGAATGGGGAGAAATATTTCAGAAAAAGGCCTGAATAACACAACAAAATTTTTCACAACAAATAAAAAAAATAATGTTAACTCATATCTCCCGAAGAATTATCGGTATCAACGGTTCTTTACAACACTTGGCACTTATTCAACATCATAATTTCCTATTACTCCCATACGCAGGGCTTGAACTCGTTACATCTGTGTTGAGTAACCAGCTTCCTCAACAAGATCTCTGCAGTTTGGCGAATGATAAAATCAACTTGCTTCCCAATCGCCTCTTATAAATAACACGCACCGTGCACCTGACGAAACTTTAAAAAAATTATAGAACTAAGGCAACAGAAAAATCAACTAACTGAAAAACCAATTAGCCAGGACAGATAACCGTTATATCTTTTTGAAGTTATGCATCATTCTGGTAGAATGTTACAAATTATTGCCTCTATACCGTACAAAATTTTATCTAAAAAAATATTTAGCAATATCCAAATGTAACTTTAAGAAACATAATGGTTTGGGGTCTTGGTTCCTTAAATTCTTATTTTATGCAAATATTTTGTGAGATTTCTGATACAAATTTTTCTTTATGTCTTTTTATAAAACGAATTGAATTTTTTATATACATAACTGAATACTGATCAGCGCTGGCATCTTAAATTCCTGGAAATATCTTTCGGGTTTCGGAATGCGATTGATATTGTTTTAGAAATAAAGATTACTTTGAAGAAACATAAGTTTATCGCATTCGTTTTTTAAAAAATAAAGGTAATGCTATTTAACCGTCAACACCCAGAAGCGAAACTATAGAGATGTAGAGAATCTTTCTATTGGTCGGTATGTTTCCTTTGAGAAGTAAACTAAGAGGAAAAATATATCTGAGAAAATATTGCTTTCTTTCTTAAACGGCCATAAAATTCAATTCAAGAAACAATTTGACGTCTAGCAATTTTATGCGTCTCTTTTTCAGTAAATAGAGGACAAATATCCTCCGGCATGTCTACAGAGGAGAGCAAATAACATCAGTTTCTCCATTTTGTTATTTTGTCAAGTTTGCTCCGTAATGTTTTATGTTTTAAGTGAAAATAAGAAATTTCATTTTTTGATTTGTATATTTTTGGCTAAAAAGAACTAACACATTTTGAATAACATATCTTACAGCAAGATTTCATTGATTTTTTTTTTATATAAAAGATTTTCTTTGGAAAAAAATTATTTGAGTTTTTGAATATTTTTATTCCAACTACACCATTATGTTTGACTAATTTGGTTATAAGGGCGTCCTTTCAGTTTATTTTTTAGTTTAGAAAATATGAAAAAAATCTCATAGCCATAACCCCTCGTCTCATCTCCACTTATCTGAGGTTTGACTCTGAACTGTCTGACTTTGATTGAAAAGAATGGGCTGTACTAACTATCTAATGCCTTTATAAATGGTTCAATACATTTTACTTCGATATCTGATTTCAAATTCATTAAAAATAACCCGCATATTGAAATAGTAGTTTTGAGAACGTAATTTATCAACCATATTAAAAAATCCATTGATTTCATAAACATAAATTTACTGTTAATCTAAATTTAGCGGTCTCTTCTCGTAAGAGATATTTATAGTGTGATTTTTGCCTTTTTAAATTGATTTACAATAGTAGAATATTAAGTCCCTGCTTTTAAGCATGCAGAAATATAATCTATCTTTAGGCTTTTCTTTCAAAATCGAAATAAAAATATTTCAGTTTGTTACCTGCACTGATGGTTATACCCAGTGGTGGGATTCAAAGAAATTAGCAACAGGTTCTATGGGTCCTAATCAGTGGTGGTCTTCAGCCGGTTCGCACTTGTTCTGTAGGACCGATACTTACATTAGGTATCGGTTCTACAGAACCGGTGCGAACCGGCTGAATCCCTCCTGTGATTATATCCTAATTACAATGACTCTTTCTTAGGAGGGGCATAGTGTCAGGTTTATTTCTTATTATATCCGAAAATATATAACAAAAAATATACTTAATTATTATAGAGAAAATATTTGTTTTCAAAAGTATAAAATTTGTTCTCCAAAAATACATCCTTGGGGACTTTAAAATCGTTGTTTTAATCGGTGTTTTAAAATACCTCTCCTATGTATTAACGAATCTATAGGATAATATAGGTTACTAAGGTTAAATTACTGGTACATGGTCAAAATCTGTACAACGCTATACATCATAAATCTCGGTTGATGATGTACAGTTGTTGTAGGGCTATTTACAAAGAATCAAAAATTAATTTCAATATTATTCAGTATTCACGAGTTACTTTCGCTAACTCAGACACATGGCTTCTGTAATTATCTGCAAAAAATAAGTGCTTGTTGCCCATTAGTTTCGCATCGGTAAGTGCTTCCCCCTGAGTAACTGAGATACCATTATTCAACTCTTATCATCTTCCGCTAAAGAATATTTGTCTCATAAATTACATTTTATCTTCATTATTATGAAACTTAGAGAAGAGTGCTGTTTTTGTTCGCCGAGAAAATTACATTTGAGGAATGAGTAAGAATATTTGTTTAGAAACTCTTCTTGTGGTTTAAGTATCATTTGGAAGAATTCCAAAGATAATTTCTCGAAATCTAGTTGGAACGAATCAATAATACTTAATTTTCGTTGAGAATGATGCTAATATTGGGAAATTAAGTATTATTCTCAAGGCATTTTCCATCGGCAATATGTATCCCTAGCTAAATTTTGAAAAGTATCAACGATTATTGGGAATTCGAGATTAAATCTTACACGATACTTCTAGAATACTTATAGCAGTAACGCATAGCTTCATGAAATCCACAATAAAAATTAAGAATGGCAACTGACCTCGCGCTAATTAGTGGAGTTATTTATGATTACGGGGAGCATTAGGTTCGTATATTTGTTTAGAAATCTTCTTGAAGTTAAGTATCATTTGGAAGAATTCCAAATATAATATTCAGATATTTCTCGAATTATAGTTGGAACGTATCAGTAATACTTAATTTTCATTGAGAATGATGCTAATATTGGGAAATTAAGTATTATTCTCAAGGCATTTTCCATTGTCAATATGTATCCCTAGCTAAATTTTGAAAAGTATCAACGATTATTGTGAATTCGAGATTAAATTTTAAATACTCTTACACGATACTTCTGGAATATTCATAGCAGTAACGCATAGTTTCATGAAATCCACAATAAAAATTAAGAATGGCAACTGACCTCATACTAATTAGTGGAGTTATTTAAGAGAACGATTAGCATTTGCTTCGTATATTTGTTTAGAAACTCTTCGTGTGGTTAAGTATCATTTGGAAGAATTCCAAAGATAATACTCAGATATTTCTCGAATTCTAGTTGGAACTGAGGTTATAGACATGAATCAGAGCGTGAACATATTTTTCAAAAATACTTGGATATAAGAAAGCCGTCAGCAAGGTGGGGGCCACGTTTTCTAACAATCTATTAAAAATGTGAACGAGTGAAAACTTTGAAACAGAACTTTTTCAAAGAAATCGAAATGAATTTTTGCGAACGTTTCGCAACATTTAATGTAATATGGATACATCCCGTCCGGCCAGAAATCAAAGAATAGTTGGAAAAGTGGGTTGTAGCAAGTGAATTTGCCAGAGGAAGCGATAGTTCAATCAGCAGGAATGATTTTCGGTCACTGTTTTACAGTACGCCCTTGGTATAATCTTTATTAACTGCATGGCCAAATCACAGAAGACAAATTACAGGAGAATACTATGTATCTCTACTGGATCGTTTAGATAGAGAAATTAAGACAAAAAGGCCACATTTGACGAAAGGAAGGATCTCTTTTCCATTAGGACAATTATCCAGCTTATTCATCTACGATTCCTCTGCAAAAACTGTTACAGCGACGAAATAGGCTGCTTTTAACACTACGAAATTGTTCCTTACCCTGCAAATTCCCTTTAATTTATCCCCCCCCCTCGGACTAATCCCTAATATGAAAAGTATATCTTGCAAGGCAGAAATTTGTATCAAATTCTAAAGTATTTTACAAAGCAATCACTTATTTTGCAGAAGTAGACAAGTCTATTTAATGGAGGATCCAAAAAGCTTGAAAAACACAAAATATAGCGACATTAAGGGAAATTGTGTAGAAAAACAAATAAAATGGTTTGCTGAAAAAAAGTTATTCCATTATTCTTATAAGGACTTATCAAGCGATCCTCGTATAATTATTTTTCTCAAAGTATTTCCAGTCTTTAATATGTGATCCTAATTTGATCTTTTTAAATGTCCTGCCATTTGACATTTCAAAAATTTTTCATTCGCTATTGAATTTTACTTTTGCATTTTGGCATTTATGCATTTTGCATTTTCGTAAAAACAATCGCACATAAATATTCCATTAATTATTTCGAAAATAGTTGCCATTCTTAATTTTTATTGCGGATTTTATAAATTTGTGCGTTCCTATTAATTTAATAATTGCCTTGAATATTTCAATATATACATTTTTTTTTCTGCCATAAGATAAAAACAATATGTATGCACAAAAACATAAAAAGTAAAACACATTCATGAATATATATATATATATATATATATATATTAATTATATATATCAAGCAGGGCGGTCGACCTGCAACGCCAAGCTAAAATAAAAATAGACGTCAAATGAATAAACTTGCCAAGTACAAAAATTCGTCAGACTGTAAACTGCTTATACACTCTGCACCTCTCTCTCCTATACTTCCCATGTTAAAGCAGTGTGCGCAAATTATAAAATTCTGAATGAATCAAGCATCGTACAAAATTAAAACGAAATGTAGAAGAATCTTATCATCGAGTTCTTTCAATTGAGATAAAAATGGACTTTCAAAGTTAAAAATTAACCGAGATACGGAATTTTCAATTTTCCATAAAGTTAGAGATTTTGCTAGAATCGAGTTTTGGCCAAGAATTATTTCGTCAACATTTTAAGAAGACCTATAGAGTTTAATATTGAACAGATTCGATTGAGGCTTGATTTTTCTCTATAAGTTGTTCGCTAACTTAAAATCTTTTAAATGCTACAGTTAAAAAAAATAAATATTTCTATTTTTTATTAGCATAAAACTGTAAAATTAGTATCTCAGGGCGATAGTACGACAAAATGGCAACCATTATTCGGCAACAACGCTACTTTCCCAACCGTTTAATCATAGAAGAATTGATATTTTCGCCCTGTGGCCAAGTGGTTAAGGGATCAGCCTGCCACGCTGAGGGCGCGGGTTCGATTCGCGCGTAAGACTTGGTTGTATTCTGGGGAACCAGTCAGTCTTCCGTGTGCAAAAGAAAATGCTAAGGATGGAATTCAAATAATAAGGATTAATTATTATTCGCATTTTACTTTTTGCTACAACCACGTGGGTTTGCAAAATAGAGAAATATTAATTTCTCAATAAGATATACATAACATATGCAAAATATATATATAGCAAATGATTAATGATGTATAAATAGCATTTAGTACGATATTTACCCATTGTGTTTATAAAGATTGACTTGAATAGAAAAATGCCATCCAAATTACAATTAAAACGGAAAAACAACCAGGACTATTACAGATATTCGAAAAAACAAAAAGTGCTCCAATTAAGTTAATAAAGTGACACATTTGTAACTGATGATGAGACTCCAGGTATCAGGCAATTATTTGTCGGCAAAATCCCAGTTTGTGAATGGTTACTTACCTATTTCAAAAAAATAACTGATATCCTCTAAAAAACTTTTTAAAAGTAAAAAAACGCCAATCTTCAATACAATAGTTATGACTAAAAAAATAGTGTGATATCAAATATCCAAGCTTATTAAATTCTGGTACTTAATTCCCTAATCACGAATTTTTCACATCTAAGTGAAGTGGTTAAGCATGACTTGTTGATAGAAACCCTTCTTCCCTAGACCAAACTCATCAGAACCTGTTTCTGAAAATTTAAGTTTTAAATATTTATACATGCCAGGCTTACCGGCCGTCTTAAAAAATAAAATCATTAAAATAACAGAAAGCAAAAAAAAATAGTTAAAGTGAATTTAAAACATCAATTTAAGATTTTAACTGCGCACTTCGGTGCTCTGTTAGACAGTATGTTTATAGCATCATTCCAACAAAAGGTACGACAAAAAATGGTGTTGTATGCAATTTTATTAAGCACTGGCCCTCAATTACATTTCTTAACAGATTTTTGATGGGATATTAGTCATTTTAATCAATCTTCTATTTGAAGTTAATGCATGATGTCAAACAAAACAAACCGTTAGATAGAAAGAAAAGTAATAAATAATGTTGTCTTTCCCCAAAGGAACAATTTTGCATTAAACAACAAAAAATATGAATACCATGCTTTGGAGTTACGTTGCCCAAATGTAACGGGAAAAGAAATTTCAAATTTATAGAATAATTCGTGACCATCTTAAAATTGTGCTACATTCATTTTAAAAGTAAGCAAATAATAGGGCACACATATTTTTCATAAATAAATAAAATGAATAATTTATACAACTAAATAACATACTTTCGACGTTTCAACAGACAAAATTTATTTATTCCAAATACGAACAGACGGCAGACAAGACTGGCATGTATAAATATTTAAAACTTAAATTTTCAGAAACAGGTTATGATGAGTTTGGTCTAGGGAAGAAGGGTTTCTATCAACAAGTCATGCTTAACCACTTAGATGTGAAAAATTCATGATTAGGGAATTAGGTACCAGAACTTAATAAGCTTGGATATTTGATATGACACCATTTTTTAGTCATAACTTTTGTTTTGAGGCTTGGTGTTTTTTACTTTTTTAAAGTTTTTTTAGTGGATATATGTATATATTCTGTATCTATTCTTCTTAACAGGAAATGTTAAGTAACATGTATTAAACAGTGGTTAGAGAACCTTTGAAATTAGACTGAAATACTTGTTAGTCCGACACTTTAATCTGGAACAATAATTCGACATTATTTATGCTCTAAATTTTTCCCACACTATTTTACAATAAATATAAGTAATTTAAAAAAATCAAGGAGATTAATGTTTTTCTGAAATATAGCAATAATGCCTTATTATATTTCCAAGCTATTATTGTTCCATGATTGCAATATTTTAAAAAACACCACAGAAGTCAAAACATTTTCTAATACTTTAAATAACATATTTTATGCACTTCCTGCTGTCATCACTAATGTACTACTACTATATTTTCGTTTAAAAAAATTCTTAAGTCACCTGTGACGTGACGCTCTATTTTGTCGGTAAAACAAATCATCCGATTTTATTGAAAAGTCACTTTAAAATTGTATCGGTTTGTCATATTCCTTAACTGTCCGTTTGTAAGAACAGGGATTGTACATATTTTCCGTTTCATTATAGCGCTATCAAGCTCACGCACAGATTATATATATGTACATGATGTTCCCTTACACAGGTAGTTATCTGGCTGTAAGGGATGCTTTATGATTTCAAGAACTGCGTTCGGCGCGATATTTCATTTATTGCTAGACCTAAGTGATTGATCCGAACGTCGTGCGACGTCAGGTTTGTTCTCACTTTGTTAATGAATGAGAAAAAATTCTGAGCACGAGTTTTTCACAGTCGAAAAGATCGCAACGAAGCAAAACTATCTATGCCACTGGAAGATTTTAGCGTCTGCTAAAAATCACTTCTGACTAATACCAGGTCAAATAGTGAATGTAACCAGAACAGAAGTTTTGGGAAACTATGAAAGTTATCAAAAGGATTTTCTATTGTTTACTGCGTCATATATCTTCTAGTCTATAAATTTCCCTATGAAAATTTGATCCGGAACTTGCCGGAGATTTTAGGTGCTTTATTTCATTAGTTTATATCAATATTTATGTTCGATTCAAATCATTTTGCTGAATAATTTTTTTGATAAATCTTATGAAACGTCAAGAATAATTAACTTATCACTTTGAATCAATAATTGGAATTTTTTTATAATATTGCACTCCATGAAATCTTAAGAACTCTATACCTTAGATAAAATAATGAATTTTGCCAATTAAAGATTCTAAATATACTACTTCTGCAGTAGGTATTTTTTACTACACATCCTTCTAAGGGCCTCTGTTAAAAAATTTGAACCCTAACTGAAATGCTATAAGGTAGTATTTATTTCAAAATGAGTGCATATCGAAATGATGAATGGGGAGAAATATTTCAGAAAAAGGCCTGAATAACACAACAAAATTTTTCACAACAAATAAAAAAAATAATGTTAACTCATATCTCCCGAAGAATTATCGGTATCAACGGTTCTTTACAACACTTGGCACTTATTCAACATCATAATTTCCTATTACTCCCATACGCAGGGCTTGAACTCGTTACATCTGTGTTGAGTAACCAGCTTCCTCAACAAGATCTCTGCAGTTTGGCGAATGATAAAATCAACTTGCTTCCCAATCGCCTCTTATAAATAACACGCACCGTGCACCTGACGAAACTTTAAAAAAATTATAGAACTAAGGCAACAGAAAAATCAACTAACTGAAAAACCAATTAGCCAGGACAGATAACCGTTATATCTTTTTGAAGTTATGCATCATTCTGGTAGAATGTTACAAATTATTGCCTCTATACCGTACAAAATTTTATCTAAAAAAATATTTAGCAATATCCAAATGTAACTTTAAGAAACATAATGGTTTGGGGTCTTGGTTCCTTAAATTCTTATTTTATGCAAATATTTTGTGAGATTTCTGATACAAATTTTTCTTTATGTCTTTTTATAAAACGAATTGAATTTTTTATATACATAACTGAATACTGATCAGCGCTGGCATCTTAAATTCCTGGAAATATCTTTCGGGTTTCGGAATGCGATTGATATTGTTTTAGAAATAAAGATTACTTTGAAGAAACATAAGTTTATCGCATTCGTTTTTTTAAAAAATAAAGGTAATGCTATTTAACCGTCAACACCCAGAAGCGAAACTATAGAGATGTAGAGAATCTTTCTATTGGTCGGTATGTTTCCTTTGAGAAGTAAACTAAGAGGAAAAATATATCTGAGAAAATATTGCTTTCTTTCTTAAACGGCCATAAAATTCAATTCAAGAAACAATTTGACGTCTAGCAATTTTATGCGTCTCTTTTTCAGTAAATAGAGGACAAATATCCTCCGGCATGTCTACAGAGGAGAGCAAATAACATCAGTTTCTCCATTTTGTTATTTTGTCAAGTTTGCTCCGTAATGTTTTATGTTTTAAGTGAAAATAAGAAATTTCATTTTTTGATTTGTATATTTTTGGCTAAAAAGAACTAACACATTTTGAATAACATATCTTACAGCAAGATTTCATTGATTTTTTTTTTTATATAAAAGATTTTCTTTGGAAAAAAATTATTTGAGTTTTTGAATATTTTTATTCCAACTACACCATTATGTTTGACTAATTTGGTTATAAGGGCGTCCTTTCAGTTTATTTTTTAGTTTAGAAAATATGAAAAAAATCTCATAGCCATAACCCCTCGTCTCATCTCCACTTATCTGAGGTTTGACTCTGAACTGTCTGACTTTGATTGAAAAGAATGGGCTGTACTAACTATCTAATGCCTTTATAAATGGTTCAATACATTTTACTTCGATATCTGATTTCAAATTCATTAAAAATAACCCGCATATTGAAATAGTAGTTTTGAGAACGTAATTTATCAACCATATTAAAAAATCCATTGATTTCATAAACATAAATTTACTGTTAATCTAAATTTAGCGGTCTCTTCTCGTAAGAGATATTTATAGTGTGATTTTTGCCTTTTTAAATTGATTTACAATAGTAGAATATTAAGTCCCTGCTTTTAAGCATGCAGAAATATAATCTATCTTTAGGCTTTTCTTTCAAAATCGAAATAAAAATATTTCAGTTTGTTACCTGCACTGATGGTTATACCCAGTGGTGGGATTCAAAGAAATTAGCAACAGGTTCTATGGGTCCTAATCAGTGGTGGTCTTCAGCCGGTTCGCACTTGTTCTGTAGGACCGATACTTACATTAGGTATCGGTTCTACAGAACCGGTGCGAACCGGCTGAATCCCTCCTGTGATTATATCCTAATTACAATGACTCTTTCTTAGGAGGGGCATAGTGTCAGGTTTATTTCTTATTATATCCGAAAATATATAACAAAAAATATACTTAATTATTATAGAGAAAATATTTGTTTTCAAAAGTATAAAATTTGTTCTCCAAAAATACATCCTTGGGGACTTTAAAATCGTTGTTTTAATCGGTGTTTTAAAATACCTCTCCTATGTATTAACGAATCTATAGGATAATATAGGTTACTAAGGTTAAATTACTGGTACATGGTCAAAATCTGTACAACGCTATACATCATAAATCTCGGTTGATGATGTACAGTTGTTGTAGGGCTATTTACAAAGAATCAAAAATTAATTTCAATATTATTCAGTATTCACGAGTTACTTTCGCTAACTCAGACACATGGCTTCTGTAATTATCTGCAAAAAATAAGTGCTTGTTGCCCATTAGTTTCGCATCGGTAAGTGCTTCCCCCTGAGTAACTGAGATACCATTATTCAACTCTTATCATCTTCCGCTAAAGAATATTTGTCTCATAAATTACATTTTATCTTCATTATTATGAAACTTAGAGAAGAGTGCTGTTTTTGTTCGCCGAGAAAATTACATTTGAGGAATGAGTAAGAATATTTGTTTAGAAACTCTTCTTGTGGTTTAAGTATCATTTGGAAGAATTCCAAAGATAATTTCTCGAAATCTAGTTGGAACGAATCAATAATACTTAATTTTCGTTGAGAATGATGCTAATATTGGGAAATTAAGTATTATTCTCAAGGCATTTTCCATCGGCAATATGTATCCCTAGCTAAATTTTGAAAAGTATCAACGATTATTGGGAATTCGAGATTAAATCTTACACGATACTTCTAGAATACTTATAGCAGTAACGCATAGCTTCATGAAATCCACAATAAAAATTAAGAATGGCAACTGACCTCGCGCTAATTAGTGGAGTTATTATGATTACGGGGAGCATTAGGTTCGTATATTTGTTTAGAAATCTTCTTGAAGTTAAGTATCATTTGGAAGAATTCCAAATATAATATTCAGATATTTCTCGAATTATAGTTGGAACGTATCAGTAATACTTAATTTTCATTGAGAATGATGCTAATATTGGGAAATTAAGTATTATTCTCAAGGCATTTTCCATTGTCAATATGTATCCCTAGCTAAATTTTGAAAAGTATCAACGATTATTGTGAATTCGAGATTAAATTTTAAATACTCTTACACGATACTTCTGGAATATTCATAGCAGTAACGCATAGTTTCATGAAATCCACAATAAAAATTAAGAATGGCAACTGACCTCATACTAATTAGTGGAGTTATTTAAGAGAACGATTAGCATTTGCTTCGTATATTTGTTTAGAAACTCTTCGTGTGGTTAAGTATCATTTGGAAGAATTCCAAAGATAATACTCAGATATTTCTCGAATTCTAGTTGGAACTGAGGTTATAGACATGAATCAGAGCGTGAACATATTTTTCAAAAATACTTGGATATAAGAAAGCCGTCAGCAAGGTGGGGGCCACGTTTTCTAACAATCTATTAAAAATGTGAACGAGTGAAAACTTTGAAACAGAACTTTTTCAAAGAAATCGAAATGAATTTTTGCGAACGTTTCGCAACATTTAATGTAATATGGATACATCCCGTCCGGCCAGAAATCAAAGAATAGTTGGAAAAGTGGGTTGTAGCAAGTGAATTTGCCAGAGGAAGCGATAGTTCAATCAGCAGGAATGATTTTCGGTCACTGTTTTACAGTACGCCCTTGGTATAATCTTTATTAACTGCATGGCCAAATCACAGAAGACAAATTACAGGAGAATACTATGTATCTCTACTGGATCGTTTAGATAGAGAAATTAAGACAAAAAGGCCACATTTGACGAAAGGAAGGATCTCTTTTCCATTAGGACAATTATCCAGCTTATTCATCTACGATTCCTCTGCAAAAACTGTTACAGCGACGAAATAGGCTGCTTTTAACACTACGAAATTGTTCCTTACCCTGCAAATTCCCTTTAATTTATCCCCCCCCTCGGACTAATCCCTAATATGAAAAGTATATCTTGCAAGGCAGAAATTTGTATCAAATTCTAAAGTATTTTACAAAGCAATCACTTATTTTGCAGAAGTAGACAAGTCTATTTTAATGGAGGATCCAAAAAGCTTGAAAAACACAAAATATAGCGACATTAAGGGAAATTGTGTAGAAAAACAAATAAAATGGTTTGCTGAAAAAAAGTTATTCCATTATTCTTATAAGGACTTATCAAGCGATCCTCGTATAATTATTTTTCTCAAAGTATTTCCAGTCTTTAATATGTGAGCCTAATTTGATCTTTTTAAATGTCCTGCCATTTGACATTTCAAAAATTTTTCATTCGCTATTGAATTTTACTTTTGCATTTTGGCATTTATGCATTTTGCATTTTCGTAAAAACAATCGCACATAAATATTCCATTAATTATTTCGAAAATAGTTGCCATTCTTAATTTTTATTGCGGATTTTATAAATTTGTGCGTTCCTATTAATTTAATAATTGCCTTGAATATTTCAATATATACATTTTTTTTTCTGCCATAAGATAAAAACAATATGTATGCACAAAAACATAAAAAGTAAAACACATTCATGAATATATATATATATATATATATATATATATTAATTATATATATCAAGCAGGGCGGTCGACCTGCAACGCCAAGCTAAAATAAAAATAGACGTCAAATGAATAAACTTGCCAAGTACAAAAATTCGTCAGACTGTAAACTGCTTATACACTCTGCACCTCTCTCTCCTATACTTCCCATGTTAAAGCAGTGTGCGCAAATTATAAAATTCTGAATGAATCAAGCATCGTACAAAATTAAAACGAAATGTAGAAGAATCTTATCATCGAGTTCTTTCAATTGAGATAAAAATGGACTTTCAAAGTTAAAAATTAACCGAGATACGGAATTTTCAATTTTCCATAAAGTTAGAGATTTTGCTAGAATCGAGTTTTGGCCAAGAATTATTTCGTCAACATTTTAAGAAGACCTATAGAGTTTAATATTGAACAGATTCGATTGAGGCTTGATTTTTCTCTATAAGTTGTTCGCTAACTTAAAATCTTTTAAATGCTACAGTTAAAAAAAATAAATATTTCTATTTTTTATTAGCATAAAACTGTAAAATTAGTATCTCAGGGCGATAGTACGACAAAATGGCAACCATTATTCGGCAACAACGCTACTTTCCCAACCGTTTAATCATAGAAGAATTGATATTTTCGCCCTGTGGCCAAGTGGTTAAGGGATCAGCCTGCCACGCTGAGGGCGCGGGTTCGATTCGCGCGTAAGACTTGGTTGTATTCTGGGGAACCAGTCAGTCTTCCGTGTGCAAAAGAAAATGCTAAGGATGGAATTCAAATAATAAGGATTAATTATTATTCGCATTTTACTTTTTGCTACAACCACGTGGGTTTGCAAAATAGAGAAATATTAATTTCTCAATAAGATATACATAACATATGCAAAATATATATATAGCAAATGATTAATGATGTATAAATAGCATTTAGTACGATATTTACCCATTGTGTTTATAAAGATTGACTTGAATAGAAAAATGCCATCCAAATTACAATTAAAACGGAAAAAACAACCAGGACTATTACAGATATTCGAAAAAACAAAAAGTGCTCCAATTAAGTTAATAAAGTGACACATTTGTAACTGATGATGAGACTCCAGGTATCAGGCAATTATTTGTCGGCAAAATCCCAGTTTGTGAATGGTTACTTACCTATTTCAAAAAAATAACTGATATCCTCTAAAAAACTTTTTAAAAGTAAAAAAACGCCAATCTTCAATACAATAGTTATGACTAAAAAAATAGTGTGATATCAAATATCCAAGCTTATTAAATTCTGGTACTTAATTCCCTAATCACGAATTTTTCACATCTAAGTGAAGTGGTTAAGCATGACTTGTTGATAGAAACCCTTCTTCCCTAGACCAAACTCATCAGAACCTGTTTCTGAAAATTTAAGTTTTAAATATTTATACATGCCAGGCTTACCGGCCGTCTTAAAAAATAAAATCATTAAAATAACAGAAAGCAAAAAAAAATAGTTAAAGTGAATTTAAAACATCAATTTAAGATTTTAACTGCGCACTTCGGTGCTCTGTTAGACAGTATGTTTATAGCATCATTCCAACAAAAGGTACGACAAAAAATGGTGTTGTATGCAATTTTATTAAGCACTGGCCCTCAATTACATTTCTTAACAGATTTTTGATGGGATATTAGTCATTTTAATCAATCTTCTATTTGAAGTTAATGCATGATGTCAAACAAAACAAACCGTTAGATAGAAAGAAAAGTAATAAATAATGTTGTCTTTCCCCAAAGGAACAATTTTGCATTAAACAACAAAAAATATGAATACCATGCTTTGGAGTTACGTTGCCCAAATGTAACGGGAAAAGAAATTTCAAATTTATAGAATAATTCGTGACCATCTTAAAATTGTGCTACATTCATTTTAAAAGTAAGCAAATAATAGGGCACACATATTTTTCATAAATAAATAAAATGAATAATTTATACAACTAAATAACATACTTTCGACGTTTCAACAGACAAAATTTATTTATTCCAAATACGAACAGACGGCAGACAAGACTGGCATGTATAAATATTTAAAACTTAAATTTTCAGAAACAGGTTATGATGAGTTTGGTCTAGGGAAGAAGGGTTTCTATCAACAAGTCATGCTTAACCACTTAGATGTGAAAAATTCATGATTAGGGAATTAGGTACCAGAACTTAATAAGCTTGGATATTTGATATGACACCATTTTTTAGTCATAACTTTTGTTTTGAGGCTTGGTGTTTTTTACTTTTTTAAAGTTTTTTAGTGGATATATGTATATATTCTGTATCTATTCTTCTTAACAGGAAATGTTAAGTAACATGTATTAAACAGTGGTTAGAGAACCTTTGAAATTAGACTGAAATACTTGTTAGTCCGACACTTTAATCTGGAACAATAATTCGACATTATTTATGCTCTAAATTTTTCCCACACTATTTTACAATAAATATAAGTAATTTAAAAAAATCAAGGAGATTAATGTTTTTCTGAAATATAGCAATAATGCCTTATTATATTTCCAAGCTATTATTGTTCCATGATTGCAATATTTTAAAAAACACCACAGAAGTCAAAACATTTTCTAATACTTTAAATAACATATTTTATGCACTTCCTGCTGTCATCACTAATGTACTACTACTATATTTTCGTTTAAAAAATTCTTAAGTCACCTGTGACGTGACGCTCTATTTTGTCGGTAAAACAAATCATCCGATTTTATTGAAAAGTCACTTTAAAATTGTATCGGTTTGTCATATTCCTTAACTGTCCGTTTGTAAGAACAGGGATTGTACATATTTTCCGTTTCATTATAGCGCTATCAAGCTCACGCACAGATTATATATATGTACATGATGTTCCCTTACACAGGTAGTTATCTGGCTGTAAGGGATGCTTTATGATTTCAAGAACTGCGTTCGGCGCGATATTTCATTTATTGCTAGACCTAAGTGATTGATCCGAACGTCGTGCGACGTCAGGTTTGTTCTCACTTTGTTAATGAATGAGAAAAAATTCTGAGCACGAGTTTTTCACAGTCGAAAAGATCGCAACGAAGCAAAACTATCTATGCCACTGGAAGATTTTAGCGTCTGCTAAAAATCACTTCTGACTAATACCAGGTCAAATAGTGAATGTAACCAGAACAGAAGTTTTGGGAAACTATGAAAGTTATCAAAAGGATTTTCTATTGTTTACTGCGTCATATATCTTCTAGTCTATAAATTTCCCTATGAAAATTTGATCCGGAACTTGCCGGAGATTTTAGGTGCTTTATTTCATTAGTTTATATCAATATTTATGTTCGATTCAAATCATTTTGCTGAATAATTTTTTTGATAAATCTTATGAAACGTCAAGAATAATTAACTTATCACTTTGAATCAATAATTGGAATTTTTTTATAATATTGCACTCCATGAAATCTTAAGAACTCTATACCTTAGATAAAATAATGAATTTTGCCAATTAAAGATTCTAAATATACTACTTCTGCAGTAGGTATTTTTTACTACACATCCTTCTAAGGGCCTCTGTAAAAAATTTGAACCCTAACTGAAATGCTATAAGGTAGTATTTATTTCAAAATGAGTGCATATCGAAATGATGAATGGGGAGAAATATTTCAGAAAAAGGCCTGAATAACACAACAAAATTTTTCACAACAAATAAAAAAAATAATGTTAACTCATATCTCCCGAAGAATTATCGGTATCAACGGTTCTTTACAACACTTGGCACTTATTCAACATCATAATTTCCTATTACTCCCATACGCAGGGCTTGAACTCGTTACATCTGTGTTGAGTAACCAGCTTCCTCAACAAGATCTCTGCAGTTTGGCGAATGATAAAATCAACTTGCTTCCCAATCGCCTCTTATAAATAACACGCACCGTGCACCTGACGAAACTTTAAAAAAATTATAGAACTAAGGCAACAGAAAAATCAACTAACTGAAAAACCAATTAGCCAGGACAGATAACCGTTATATCTTTTTGAAGTTATGCATCATTCTGGTAGAATGTTACAAATTATTGCCTCTATACCGTACAAAATTTTATCTAAAAAAATATTTAGCAATATCCAAATGTAACTTTAAGAAACATAATGGTTTGGGGTCTTGGTTCCTTAAATTCTTATTTTATGCAAATATTTTGTGAGATTTCTGATACAAATTTTTCTTTATGTCTTTTTATAAAACGAATTGAATTTTTTATATACATAACTGAATACTGATCAGCGCTGGCATCTTAAATTCCTGGAAATATCTTTCGGGTTTCGGAATGCGATTGATATTGTTTTAGAAATAAAGATTACTTTGAAGAAACATAAGTTTATCGCATTCGTTTTTTAAAAATAAAGGTAATGCTATTTAACCGTCAACACCCAGAAGCGAAACTATAGAGATGTAGAGAATCTTTCTATTGGTCGGTATGTTTCCTTTGAGAAGTAAACTAAGAGGAAAAATATATCTGAGAAAATATTGCTTTCTTTCTTAAACGGCCATAAAATTCAATTCAAGAAACAATTTGACGTCTAGCAATTTTATGCGTCTCTTTTTCAGTAAATAGAGGACAAATATCCTCCGGCATGTCTACAGAGGAGAGCAAATAACATCAGTTTCTCCATTTTGTTATTTTGTCAAGTTTGCTCCGTAATGTTTTATGTTTTAAGTGAAAATAAGAAATTTCATTTTTTGATTTGTATATTTTTGGCTAAAAAGAACTAACACATTTTGAATAACATATCTTACAGCAAGATTTCATTGATTTTTTTTTTATATAAAAGATTTTCTTTGGAAAAAAATTATTTGAGTTTTTGAATATTTTTATTCCAACTACACCATTATGTTTGACTAATTTGGTTATAAGGGCGTCCTTTCAGTTTATTTTTTAGTTTAGAAAATATGAAAAAAATCTCATAGCCATAACCCCTCGTCTCATCTCCACTTATCTGAGGTTTATCCACGTGTTCCGAGGAAAGTTTTCATTACCATTTGCATTATCAAGCAGTTCCTAACTGGTTTCAACCTAGTTCTCTCTCTCGTTGCACGTTCGGAAAAAACACGACATGAATTTTGCTGTGGCTCGGCGCATCTGCAGTTTTATCGTTTTTTCCGAACACGAAGGTACTTGTCGCTAGATATTCGCCTGTAAGTGCACCGTGGGACTGCTGGCCATTCATTTAAGGGGACATCGTGTAGGTGGTCAGCATTACCCCCTACAAGCCGGTCCCATAATTTAGAACCGAGTCAAGTGACGAGACCGGTACACTTGACCCCGCACCTCCAGAGGTAAATTTGAGAACTTGGGGGACATTGTAGTTGCGACAGATTTTTTTGTGCACCAGCCACCATTAGTGTACACGGCAGTTGATTTGTCAGCGACGGGGATAGAACCAGTGACGTTCAGATCCCTGGCTCACTGCCTTTGCCAACTGGGCCTCTGCGCCCATCTGAAGTTTTCTAGTCAAAATCAGATAGCATGACTCTATGCTGGTGCCAACTTAGTCAGAAGCTTCTTGAACAATTTAAACGGCTATTTCCACAAATTACATCACGAGCTCTCTTGGCATTGCCATCGTCTGTTGATGCGCGGTAGATCACCCTGGGGTGAAAACTTTACATTCCACCTTCTTTAAAAAGGATAAACTACTTTGTGCACTGTGTCCGGCTCATATACTTAGTCTTCCCCGTATACTTGGTTAAACAATAGAAGTCTCTGTGAAATTTTTATCACGTTTTCAGTGAAATTTCACACACATGTTGATCTTCAAGCTCTTTCATTCTTCTTTTGTTAACGGCTAACATATAGAGAATCAATGGCTGATAAAAAAGTAAGTAAAATGAAGTTTTTTTTATTTAACCTCATCTAAATAATCATAATTGTTCGATACTCTTTAAAACTCATTATTTTCTTAATGGGTATTTTACTTAAAAAATAACAAGACTAAGAGTTTAATTTAATTACTACTTACATCTTTGTTTCATACTGTTTTGGCATACTTGATGGTCTTATTTAAGAGAACATCGCCTGTTTTTTATTTGATTTCCAATACTCTTGTTAACGTTAATAAAAAGTATAAACTAAAGAAGAAATAAAAAGGGGACCAAATGTAATTAAAAGACATGTAAATTTGCTGGTTTTGAAATGGCATCAATTCTGTCATTTTAAACATTAGTATTACAAAGATACTAATATACTGGGTAGGCGTTTTTTTCAACTCTCCTCTTAGGAAACAAAGCTGAACATTTAGAGTTCAGCTCATTTTACAGTTTTTCATGGTGAATTTTTTAGGGCTTTTTTAATATTTATCTATGGTCATGTAAACTGGCAACGAATAACCAATCAATCCTCATGAATAACGTAATTCACCAATTATGTGTTGTTGTTGTTGCTTATGCCACTTGACCGGCAGCAACATCATATCAAGTCCCAAAAGCTATGGGTGATGAAGGTGCAGCTTCTGCTTTGACTAGCACCACAAGGGTCGGAGTCCGACTTGGCCAAAGGACTAGTCCCGTAATTTTGAAACGAGTCAAGTGACGAGACCAGAACACTTGACCCCGCACCTCCAGAGGTAATTGTGAGAACTTATGACTCTTAATTGGACATTGCAGCCACGACAGATTTTACGTGCACCAGCCGCCATTAGTGTACACGGAAGTGGATTTGTCAGTGACGAGCATCGAACCAGAGACTTTCAGATCACTAGCCCGAACCAATGAGCTTCAGATCACTCATCTTGCCAACTGGGCCACTGCGCCCAAAAAAGACTGCTCCACGCCCACATTCTTGGACCAGAACACTCAGCCTCTACAATAGAGGAAGGAAATCCTTGAGTCTGGTGCCTTAGAATGTTGGTCCATCCTGACACAATTATGATCTCATGTAAGAAACAGGAGAAGGAATATAATACTACCCTCCCCTCGTGGCAATATGTCATGAGCTACAAATGTCATGGAATGGCAAAAAAAAAGAGACTATATTCTGCCGTACGGCAAAAAATTTTTGCTTTCTAAGTAGAAAAAGGATAGTACCATATGTGATGATTTCTTTCTTTTCAGGATATCTCATGCTGATTTTTTTTCACGGGAAAAGATAAATTTTGTAATTAGTTGCTTGATCATTTAACATTAGTTAAGGTTGATGTCTGGAAACAAAAAAAAATAAAATAATAATATTTCTTATCTGCTTTCGTGTCATTGTAGTAAGCCAAACAGAAAGTCCGTGCTTTATAGCGAAGATTAATTCTAACCACTCAACTTATTTTCCGATTTTAAGCATTGACAGACAAACTGCTTAGGTGGCTTGTTATCGAAATGAATCCTGTGATCGCTTGCTCAAAAATCACGAAGAATCTATTCTAATTTTTTTTCCTAACGCGACAGAAACGTTGTTTTTCAACATTCGCCCACTACGTCACGAGATCTTTTTGGTGACTTGTATTGAAGGCATCGTATAGGTGAACCAACATTGCCATCTGGTATCACCATATTTTAGACTAGCTGAAAACCCGTATTTCACTACGGAGTACATTCAAATTAAATACAACGGTCAATGTATGCAATTAATTTTAAAAAAAAGTAAATTTATAAAGAAATCGTAACGGATATTTTTATAGACAAAATAATGTAGAAGAAAATATTCACATTAAATCTAATAGATCATACTAAAGAATATAGTACAGTTAATATAGTACAGTTTGAGGAACATTTCTTTTACTGTATGTTAATATTTTTTCGGATAATGTCCAATAGTCTGCTACATTAAAAAGAAATAAAATAACTTTTGATAATTTATTTCGTTGTTGTGCACGTGACGATAAATTAATTTAAAGTATCATGAAAAGAAAAGAAACCACGTGATCAGCATTTAATAAATTAAATTCTAAAAATTAATCGTTAAAAATTCACCAAATATCAGAAAATGGAGGTAAAGATTCGAAAAAGATTTCATTCTAAAGAAATTTTTAGGATCTTTCTCGTGATACAAATTTATAACCCTCCAATTATTATTTTAAATGCAAACTATAAAGAATGTTTCAAAAACAACTTAAAAATTTAATTTTAAAAAATCTAAGAATAATTTTTCAAAAATCTCTCTTAGTGTACCCTTACACTATAAAAAAAATCGCCATACAAAATTTCAGCCCTGTAGGTCCAGCGGTTTGGTCTGTCAGTCAGTTACGGAACTGTTTTATATAAATAGACTGAGCAACCCAGGATCGACACCTGGTGGGCTCGTATGCTCCACCCACACGCATACCATATTCCGGAACTTTTTGGATTTTGGAATTAACGTGGTCATATTTGGCGTAGACAGGAAGGCATTGAATGACGCTTGCCGGGATTCGAACAGAGCACCCTCATGCCGAATTCCTACGAGCTTAAAACTAGGTTGCCATGGACCCTAGTCACATAATTTGTCTTCGCCTGTTGTCTAAAAGTGTGAACATAGGAGCATAGGAAGAAGTGATGTAACGGTGCTCAACGAAATAATAATAAAGAGTTCCCGTGTTTTAAAAACTGCGTCTACTATTTTGATCATTATGTTTACATGAGTCAATTCTACAGTATATGAACGATATAAAATGATCCCATACGGATTCATGCTTGTTAAAAAATATTATAGAATAAATATCAACTCAGAAAACTTCGATAGTAGCGTTCAATTTCTCCCTGAATACATGTCAGTTTATTTATTCATATGGACTAATGAATAGAGATATGATGGAGAGAAGAAAAAAATTGAATTTCCCGCGTGAAAAACAGATCCCGGGGAATGCTATTTATTCTTTTAGAAATACAGGCGAAAGATGCTCACCTGCGATTGATCTCTAAATGATGACGTCACGCATCCATAGCAACCACATCCATAATTCAAAGCGCGACAATGAATTGAAATATAAGGAGAGAAAACGTCTTGTTAGGAAATCTAAATATAAATACATTTTTGTATATTCCTGTACAGAAAAATGTGTGTATGTGTACACTAGATTTTTGTTTCTTTGGACGTAAGTATTTGATAGAAATAAGTACGTCCAAAGATGTACGCAAAGATGACTTCCAAGTTCGGGGAAAACTGTAAGTTATTAAAGTTATAAACTCAGAATAAATTTCCTCCATAATTTTGCCTAAGCGCCAAATCTAAATTAGGTATACTGGATAATAACCAATTGTCTGAGGCAAAAAGCACGGTTTTGCCAGATCCTTTCATGGCAAAGTGGACAAATTCAAATCCCATGGTTTATATGGGTCATTGCAGCTGTTCAGAATCAACTTTTAACCTGAATGTATAGTCGGTTTATATCTCAGTAGATAAAAAAGAACCGCAGTCTTTAAATAATAATAATAATTACATACATACACACACACATATATATATATATAAAGACAGAGGAGTGGAGAATTAAACACTACTATCAACCTTGCTCTTTCCATCCGCTTTAGTCCGGCCTCATCAAACATTGGACAGTTCTAATCCACATGGCACAGGGCAAACTCTGACTACTGTTCTCAATCCGTCATCAATTTTTAACTCTGTAGACGCTTCTGTCTTTCTTGAACAGCATCTGTAAATTTTTTTGTGATCATCTTACTGGTTGAGTGCCTTTGGAAGACAATTTTTCATATTTATAAGCATATATATATAATACATGTAAGTAAAATTGCATACATGTATTTTTTATATAATATTGTTGTATACTTTTTAAAATTTGATTCTCTGATTCTTTTTAAAATTTGATTGAATGGTTTCGGTCTAATAATGCACATAAATATACAGTTAGCATCCAAAATATGAAGGTGCACAGTACCTTAATGTTGATTAAAAAATTCGGACCTTGAATGAATTTGATTGGACCATAAGACCAATTTATTCATTTAATTATCCCTTACAGGCCAATGACGTAAATTTAACATTTGCGCATTTATCATCACCACAAACTATATAAATGACATATTGGTGCATACAAGCCCTTACATGAAAACACAGCTCTTACTCCCTTCAAAATTTCAAAGTATGATTTCATGTGGTACATTCTTTGCTCCTAAAACTGCAGTTTATGAGCTATTAGTATTTTAAGGTGAAAGTGCACCTTTAAAATGTTCGAAAAATCGGAGGGTGTTTTTTTAATTAATTGAACCCCGGATTTATTGTGAACAATTTGAAACTTTTGTGATGCGCCAAGCACTACATATTATATTAAAATAATTGTGAACATACAAGCAGGGATTTTTATGCAAAATTTCAGCTTTAAAACTCTTTCAAGGGCAACAACTGCCACCGTTTGCACGGTGCACATTTTTTTCTCGATTTTTTTAACCTAAAAAATCTTGAAAAATTTTCCAATTAAAGGTTGTAAAATTATTTTAGTTTTTTAAACTGATAACAGATGGCAGCACTAGTCATTTTTCTGCTCATTTAACTTTGATACATTGAATGCAAGTGAAAGAAGGGCGAGAAAAATTGCGGTCCAAAAATGGACCACCGCCCCTGAAAGGGTTAAATGCATTTATCTCGAAATACTATTTTCTGACTTTTGCTCGCATGATATCTTAAAAAACTATTCAAGGCAAATGCTTGAAATTTTTACACACGTAAATCGTAAACTTTTACGTAAAATGAGCTAAAAGCATAGAATTATCTTAGGTAATAAAAATGTTACAAATAGTTTTGTGAGAAAATTTTGTAAAAAAAAATTGTTTTTACTAATTGTTAATCATAAATATTAAAAATGAAGGTACTTAAAATATTTTAGCTCAATATGTTAAGCTAAATGTTTTCTTTAAGATAAAGTGTGTTTCATGTAAGTAAATAAAAATTAACTTGAGTTATCAAGCGCGCAGTGACAAATGGTAATTTTGAAAATAGAAAAAAAACATGTTTGTTAATTAATTTTCTTAATTAGTTTAAGTAATTAACATCAATCTGATATTTTTCTTGTAGCAAGTTATGTTTCATCTAGCAATACAGAAATTTTAATCTAATTTACTCATTGGATAATTTGTTAAAAATTATGAAAACTTAGTCAATTTTCTAACATTTTTCTCAAGTTAAAAGTGTACTATCCCTTTAATCACTTCATATTAACTATGTTACAAGAATTGTAAGGAATGGATAAATAGGATATTTTACTTAATTTTTGCTTTTGACCCTATATAAGCCACTACATTAAACACAGCTTTTACACGTTTCAAAATTTCAAAATATGACATCGTCTAATATCTTTTTATAAGCATAAAACTGAAGTTTATGACCTATTACTATTTTAATCACTTCATACCAAGTGTATTACAGAAGCTGTAAGGAGTGATATATATGAGATGTCATTTAATTTTACTTTTGATCCTATAAAACACTGGGGCTGCATTTCTTTCAGTACATTACATTTAATATTAAAAGAGCTACATGATGACGTCCGCATCTGCCATAGCAACGAAATATATAATGCATGATGTTGTCCCAAAATAAAACACCATGATCCGCTCTAATATACTTGGGTAGTCTAATGAGATGAGGATCGAGTGATCGTCTCTTCATCATACATCTAGTTAAAGAATGACATTAGCAGTAACATAGACGTATCTTATTAGCTCAACACGGTAATGTTTTTAAATTTTTCTCTCTTCATGTAGAATGTCTTGATTTTTCATTGTAAATAATAGCATACATCTAGTTAAAGAATGACATTGGCATTAACATAGACATATCTTATTAGCTCAACACGGTAATGCTTTTAAATTTCCTCCATTCATGTAGAATGTCTTGATTTTTTCATTGTAAATAACAGCATACATCTAGTTAAAGAATGGCATTGGCAGTAGCATAGACCTATCTTATTAGCTCAACACAGTAATGCTTTTAAAAATTTCTCTGTTCATGTAGAATGTCTTGATTTTTTATATTGTAAATAACAGCATACATCTAGTTAAAGAATGACATTGGCATTAACATAGACATATCTTATTAGCTCAACACGGTAATGTTTTTAAAAATTTCTCTGTACAAGTAGAATGTCTTGATTTTTTATTGAAAATAACAGCACTGGCAATATTATGACAAATCCCCTCATTCATATTGTATTTTTATGACTTCTATGCCTCAAATTTGTTGAGTAGCGTTTGTACTTGTAAACTTGTTTGTCATGAGTGCACTCCTGTTGGTAATTTTATTTCTTATGGTTATGATATTTAAGTCTAAAAAAAAATGACTATCCGCGGCACACTTACTTAACCAGCTATTCCTTATCAGGCATTTCAACGTAAGTGGTTAACGTTTTATACTATAAAACTGTCTGGAACGCAACGTGTACACTACCAATTGACGAGTCCAACTCATTATCCGAGTAGTTTCATCTGCCTTTGTGCAATCATATGAACACATTACAACTGTATCAGAAGTTCGCTTAAATTCTGTGAGTATAACTTTCAGGAAATGTGTTAGGTACTTGTTGCCTTATTTAACGATCACAGTGCTATTGATCTCCCTATTATGATGCCTACCATAACACTGACAGTAATTTTAGTGAACTAATGAACTATGTAATTTATGCTGGTATACTAATTTCTCATTTGAATAATAGGAATTATTTTCAGTATCCTTTTATAAACCGACCCTTAATTCCTTCTAGAGCTCAGAGAAGAAATGTACGTAGTTTCTGATATTTTAGTCTGACTACAAAGTCAAGCTTGACATTTAAGAAAAACCTAATTAGCATTGAAGACGTTATGCAGCTTTTGCAATGGGGTTTCAATGCCTTTTCTAGATTCGCACGAGACACAAATTTCTATTAAGGGATTATGGGAAAAAGTTTCAATATCTCTAATATATGTTTTGGACATACTTGATATTTTATTTTTTCACATAATTTGCAAAGATAAAATCTTGTAAGTAAATAAAACTTATTCTTTATTATAAATGTTAGTTACAGAATAGACCAGGATAATAGGATTTCATCATCTTACCTCTACATGAATATAGAATCTTACATTTTCTCAGTTATTCTCAACATTTGTATATACATAAAAGAAAAAAATTATGCAGGCACTATTATTGAAAGTAACAGATTAACTAAGCAGCAGCAAAATTATGTATTTTAGATCAAATAGTTATAGATTACTTCAGAAACCCTCAGTTAACATCATTCTACTCATTAGTTATACATGATATTCTATATTAAACTATTACTGTAATCCTTTCCGGGTTAAAACACCTAGAGCCGTTATTCAGTATCTGGTTAATTAAACGTAAAGTAATTTGGTTAATAATTTATTGCAAATATGTGAATTCGTGTAACTAATTTGTTAATCTTCGATTCTAGAGCAGACAATATGTATATGGTACAGCTAATAATTTCTAATTATTGACTGTTAATTTAAAGAAGCACATATTATGCAGTCTGTTGAAATATCCCAGATAAGAATTTAAATATAGTTTTTAAACAATAATTACACTTAGGTATTTTCCATTTTCATTAAGTGAAAATATTTTCATTTATCTTGATATGACTATCAGTAAATCGCTTAAATTACCTGCACTTATATTAGTTAATATTTACTTAATTATTTTTCCTAATGAATGTTTTAGAATATTTAAGAGAGTTTAGAAAATTAACATATTTTGCCAAATACGGTATTTTGAAAATGTTTTTCCCTTTCTATGGTGACAGAAAGTATAGACAATTTGCAATATTTAAAGTCTTAACATACTATACTTATATAATTTCAAGATGCTGTTTATCATAATTAACTGATGATCAGTAATTAACTAATCAAGCCCATTTTATTCTCGTGAAAGTAAAAATTCTAAGTAAGCATCTACATTCAGTTTACATGAATGTAGATACGTACTTATAATAGTACTTAGAATGTATTACTGAGAATGTAAATGCGTTCTTAGAACTTTTTATTGATTAATTTTTATTACCTCTCATTGTCCACAATACCCCCGTCGCTTTTTATATTTAAGTATATCTGATGGTTTAGACCAGAGGCAAGGTATGAAAAATTAATTCCAAACTGTAATAAGGCTTTCATACCTTCAATATAATCTCCTGTCAGATTCAAAACCTTTCCTCACAAATCAAAAGATCTGCAGATTCTATTTGTGGAACCATATTTTACCATGTTTTTATTAACTTGCTTTCTTGTTTGTTTGTGTGTTTGTCCAGTACATATCTTGCAATCGATTTTTAACTAACTTCCCGACTAGCTAGACATTTGAAACTTTTAGAATAGCCCAGAATGCATTTTTTTAATACTTTTAGCCATCTTTAAGCAGAATTTTCAGTTATTTTCAGTTAATTTTGTTTTGTAGACTGGTGCAGCCCTCTATCGGCCGGAAAGGGAATGAAAAGTTAAACGCAAGTTTACTTCCAATTAACTTCATTTTCTTTCAAGTTGATAGGATAATTCATCAAAAAATTTAAAAAAAGTATTTATTAATACATAGAATTGTCAAGTTTATATGATTCAGAAAAGTCAAGTTTATATGAACAGAAAATTTAAAAACATGGTATATAAAAAGTTCTTTTTATCTTGTAATTATTATTGTTGTTAGTACACGAATGCTTCACTGGTTGAAGAACTCTTGCCTTTCTTTTCTTAACAGTTGTTTCATTTATACCCAGAGATAAAAGTTGCAAGTGATAAAAAGTTGCTTATAGATAAAAGTTACTCATACTAGTAAAACATGTCCAGTCACCACGGTGATAACAGATTTCACAACAAGTGGACACCTGGCATTACCATGAAAGAACCTGGAAACATTTCTTCTGTAACACCGCCACTGTCTCCAAACAGCAAAGCTTTAAAAAAGGGAGAGAATGTTTGCCAACACGCTACACCAATATTAAACCATGCATCTGATTTTAACTTGGAAAACATCTCTTTAAGGTGACCTCATTATACAGTAACCTTTCTAGACTTCAATGTTTCTTTCTTCATGCCTTACACTTCCGTAAGTGCAATCTTTTCACAGCATCTCCCTCGTGTTATACGTGTTATATAAGTCTTTACATGTTCATCAGCAACGAGGGACCAGTTTTGCCTTATTTTATATTCAATCCTAGTATTGGATTTAAAATTACATGTTAATATTTTTCCATATTCACGGATGCGATAATTTGTTCAAAGTAAGAATTAATTAGTCTGCAAAGTAGCTATAGAATTATAAGATATATAAATAAAACACAAACACACGTGGCTCATTTATCGTATAGAGTTTACCTTTGTACTTCCCAGTCATTTATAAATATTCTAAAGATATGATTCGTTTCCGCCGTAAGTGATTTTCCATAAATTAAAAAAGTTACGTTATTTAACTTTCCGCTTTACCTTTTTCAGACAACCAAATAACTAATGTTTCCACAACGTACTATGCAAATTTATATAGTTCTTCTTAATGATGTTGACCTAAAGCTCTTCAAGCATACACCGAGCACGTGTTATATTTTGAGTACTACACTTGACATCAGTTTGATCAATTTCCGTTCGATTCTACAACAATAACCCATCCGCACTTGATGTTGATAATAGAACTAGAGGCCACAGACATGGGAGGGAATTCAATTGCACCAGCTCTGCGACCAATGTTTCAACCACTGAACTACAGTGCCACTGTATATTGTCAAGGAATGATTCACAGAATACGGGAAATTGCTCTTGCTGTAACTGTGGCCTCTAAATTCTAACGAAAAGAGTCCATTTGAAATACCGGAGTGTTGATCAATGTCATTGATCAACACTACAGACTAAATTATATTGAGTTTTGATGCAATAATATTTTAAAAGTCACTTGAGATCACAGTGTTTGGCTATGAACTATTAATTTGCGAGAAAAAATTTGTAAACGATATAATTTCGTTATTTCTAATTTTTTTTATTTTACCATTTAAATGATTATAATTTTAAAATATTTTCAGTAAAATTGTATTTAGTTATTTAATTTGCAAACAATGTGAATAGAGCTAAGGTGAACAGTGATCTATATCTAATTTTTATCCATATGTAATTCCTAACTCAACAGGCTAAGGATGATACATTGATGCAAGAACCAAAAAGTACTGTTCAAGATAATTGAATTAGTTGATTGCAACATGGAAAGAAGAGAATATTTAGGAAATATATTAATTAGTTAAACGCAACTATTTGCATTAATAGAAAAAATGTTCTTTTTGAAAAGAGAAAGTTATAATTAGATGCTTCGCTTAATAGATATGCACTGATCATTAAAAACATAGATATCGCCATCTTAATAGGGTTTTTATTCCTTTTTCTCCATTATAACAGCCTTAAGCCGATAAGGCATAACATCCTGGTAACTTTCTTGGGATTTTAGCTTCAGATATCATTTTATACATTTATAATAAAAAAAAACATATTTTTAGTATAAATGTTTGTTACAGAATAGACAAGGATAATAGAATTTCATCATCTTACATCTGCACGAATATACTAGAACCTTACATTGACTAAATCATTCTCAAAATTTATATACACATAAGAGAAAATATCATGTAGGCACTATTATTGAAAGTAAAATATTAACTAAACAACACAAAAATTAGGAATTTGCTGTTGCAGTATAACCGCTAGTTCCATTATCAAGATGAAGTGCGGAAGGGAGGGGGGGGGATTGGGTTATTGTGGTAGAATCGAACGGAAATTGATGAAACTGGTGTCAAGTGTAATACTCATAATATAACACGTGCTCGATGTATGCTTGAAGAGCATTAGGTCGGCATCAAGAAGAATTAAATAAATTTTCATACTACGTTGTTGCAACATTAGTTATTTGTTTGTCTTAAAAAGGTAAAGTGGAAATTTAAATAACGTATTTTTTTAATTTAAGGAAAATCCATTACGTCCGAAATGAATTATATCTTTAGAATATTTATAACAGACTTGGAAGTACAAAGGTAAACCCTATATGATGAATGCACCACATGTGTTTGTGTTTTATTTATATACCTAATAATAATTCTGTAACTATAATATACTACTTCTATAAATATACTAATTCTATCTATATACTAATTCTATAAATATACTAATTCTATAAATTAATTGCGTATAGTCACCAAACATCATAAAAAAAAGAAATTGTAAAATAGATGGTTCAATGGTGGTATCCCAAAATCTTTTATCGAACTCAAACTCAGACATTTCAAAAAGATTCAACTCGATAGAATTTAGATACCACGGTTTCAGCTAAAGTAATTTTCCGTGTTCTGGGAGTCATTCTTTGACGATCTAAGAAGCATCGTCTTACGTATAGAGAATCGGCTTTAAACTGTAAGTCCCGGTCTAATTATCCCCATGTAGCGAAAAGTTGACCGTAGCGCTCCAAACCAAACTAAACCAAAGCAAACCAATCTTACGTACAGAGGGCAATTCTATAAGGAAACTGCCGTAAAAAGACACTTCATTGGCACCGAAACTCATGTGGATCGACCATATTTAAATATCGCCCTCCTTTTATAATGCTTTACTTAATTTCTTTAGGCCTGTAAATATAGGAGGAATGGAACTTTAAAAGTGGCAACACTGTTGTAGGGCCCCCAATCAGTGGCGGATTTACAGATTTGCCGCCCGTAGGCTATTCAATTTTTGCCGCCTCTAAATTTTGATATCTTAGTCCACAATCATATCAATTTTCTATCAATAAAATTCCAACTTTATGATTTGTGCTCCATCATCCTCGTTACATCAACTTTTCCCGTATGGTTAGTATCATTGAGAACTATGGTACCGTGTTAGATCCTTGATTATTTTTACAGCAAAGAATTATGAAAAAACATTATTTTAAGCAAAAAATATCTCAATCATGAACCACTTTTAAAGTTAGGTAAGGTATGTCTTAAAACTATACAATACTTGCATAATATGAATAAAGCTTACATAAAAAATATACATTTGGCGAACGTTGATAAATATTTATTATTACACTCACAGTTTAAAAACAATACAATAAATATATCTTTTCTTAATTATTTGTTAGTATTATAATTTAAGTTAAATTATAAAAGCATTACAATACTTTTTTACGAGACTTTGAATTCGCAAAATCATTTATTATATTGTCGTACGAAATCTTGTTCATTAGCTCTGACTCTATGCACAAGAGAGCTAAAGCGTTTAGTTTTTCTTGACTTAAAGTCGATCGTAGGTAGTTCTTTACTCTCTTCAAGCAAGAGAAGCTTCTTTCACCTGAACAATTTGTCGCTGGTGTACAAAGAGCCATACGAAGTACTATATCCAAGTTTGGATAAATGTTTCCTAAATTCTGTTCTCGCAGGAATGAAGACAGACTTTTTAATGATCCAGAAATTGGTTTTATTGAAATTCTTTCAGACGAAAGGTAGCTTTGAAAGTGTACGATTTTCCTGAACTAAGTCTGTTTCCAAATCATTAGGATACATTTTTTCTAAAAAACTGGCTTTTTCTGTCAGAACTGATGGTAACAACTCAGTCATTTTGGTAAGAAATGAAAATTTCTCGTATTAGGACATATGTTTGAAGCTTCCGGGCTCAAAACACTGCTTTTACTTTCACTTTTAAAAAAACTGTCAATTTTTACTGTTGTCGGATGATTTCTTCTTGCTCTTCTCTTTTAATTTTTGCTCTTTTCTTGTACTCAGCTCCACTAAGTCGCTTTCGTCCATCACTCATTCTAACAATTTTTGATTGAAAAACTGAAACAAAACAATATTAAATTAAAAGTTTTGTTTTTCGTACGTAATTACCAGTATCCTTCGTTCAGATTTCAGACTTTAAATACTTACCTGATATAAGCAAAAGAGATGTTTATAGGTATGATAAGAAAAAAAAATTTTATTTTTTTACACACTTTGCTTATCACAAAATCCACGAAACATTTCAAGAAATTATAGTACACAACTAGAAATATGGGTCCCCTGAAATATTAACATTAATACAGTATTACAAATTGCAGGGCGCAAACATCAAAAGTGACTTTTCTCTTGTTTTTGAACTAAATAGGAGACGTGAATTCCTCGTTGGTATCGCCATGCTATATCTGCCTCACTTACTCTCGAACTCAATACCTCGACGAAACGTATGTATACATCAGGACCCCGCTTCGGTTCACGTAGTAACCCGATCGCGCTGCACTTGTGCTATCCATTCAGCCAGACACTTCTTTTTATTGTCAAGTCGCAGTCGTTCAAATATCAGTTATTCGATTAAGTTAAATCAAAAGACTATATCTCTATAAGATATTGAACTAGTTTTTTATTTAATAAAAATTAGTCAATTTTAGTCAGTATTTTTTACGCATAAAGAAATAACTTTCTGAAATTGAATTTGACAATTTGCAAGCTTGCTGCAGCAATCATGATTAGACCATCGATATTATATCAAGATTGAATTGTGTAAGGAGATCTCATAATTACTAGGTACACGGAGAAAAAATTTTAGCAGTTATCAGTGAAGAAAATATGTAAAAATAACTAAATTTCAACTATAATATCGAATCGCTATTGCGATATTCTAAAAATTCAAGATCATTAATGTATAATTAATAAAGCGTTTAGCAATTGTTTATGTAGAGATGTTGAAATATTTATTATTTAGCACTGTATATAGGACTATATTTCGATTTTTTGTTAAATATTTTAATTTCTCTCCAATTTTCGAAATTCGTATTTTGTGTGTGTATAATAATTTTTTTTTAATTTGTAAATCGAAATAAAAAATTTATGAACTAAATTTGCCGCCCCTTAAAATTTGCCGCCCTAGGCTCCAGCCTACTCAGCCTGCTGGTAAATCCGCAACTGCCCCCAATCAGAACCACTTGAAAGCAGATTACACCCCCATACGTCTAGTACCTACCTTACCTTAGAGCAAGTGCGCTCTCCCCACAAACATCACACGCCAGCACAGAGACAGGATGAACACAGACATGTTTTAGTTATCGGTCGATCGCACGAAATAATTTGTTGCATCATACTGATGGAAGGAAAATGCTTGTGCTCACACTGTGGTTGATGTGTTTGGTCGCTGGGGATGAGAAGTGCTCCACCATCCCCCATATTGCCCGAACTTAAGTCCCTGTGACTTTGATCTCATCCCAAAGAGGGAGGAACCGCTCCGTGGATTCTACTAGAAATTCTGCTGGCAATAGACCGCTGCATTTGAAGGATCAGCAGATCAGGTGCTGCCAACGACATCCTGCAGCTTCCAGAAGTTAGCGACAGTTGCTAAACAATGCTGGTTACTACTTTGAGGGGCTATAAACGTTCCCCCCTCTGTATCTCTTCTGTATACTTTGTACATACCTAGTTGCCACTATTAAAGTTCCATCCCATGTTTTTTGAAAAGAAGCCAAATGTTTTAAAGTTTTCCAAACAGATACACCAATACTTTAACACTTTTCCCCAATCTAATTCGTATACAGGGAAAATAACGTAAATTCATTTGCGAAACGTGCTTAGCTCTCAGTAAATTATCAAAATAGTTATGTGGAATTCTTATTTGCGCGTTAAAAACAAATGGTTCTACATATAAGTAATGAATTTCATGCATGTCAGATTTGCTTCTCCGTCGAATTTCTATAATGTGATAGAAAGTACAAAAAAAAGGAAGTTATCAATAAATCATGAAGACGTAGTAAGACTCTGAGGCAAAGAATTAAATAACTATCATGTAGATAAATAATATCCTTAATCGACGAATTTCGTGACTCACTGGAACAAGAAATAATGTTAACAATTTTCCATACAGCGAGTAATACGAAAAGCAATTTCTGCACCTCAAAATGGGGTAAAAATGGTGGTTAAAATAACGCTTTAGCTCGTTTTTCTTCATTATGATGGGAAATAAACTATTTTTTCTAAACTTTTAATACCAAATGTAAAAAACATAAAAATTCCATCTTTCTAAAATGATATTCATATATAGCCTTCCTTATTTTCAAGTATGTTATATCTTTTAAAAGCAATTTTTTAGTTTTTCAATAATGGATAAATACTATTTATGAGAATATATATTTTATACAGACACCTTTAAGAATGCCATCGAAAAAGTACGTTCACTGTATCGTGATATTAAGTACTGCTATTAGGTTATTGGTTCTATTCGTAATTTTAAAACCGAGGAATACCCGAGATTGTTATTCTGAAACTCCTCTACTCGATCACTGAATCTCGAAGATATTTTAATTTACTAAAGAAGTTTCATGCTTATGTTCTATACTTTATGGTTGACATTTCATTTTTTGTATTATTTTAACACAAATGGGTTTTTCCCCTTAATAACTCATTAAAGCCAGGATCTTATTCCATTTTATTCAAACAAAATATTTTTACAACTGTAAGAAAAATGACAGTTGCATGAGCCTTATTCATAGACTTCCAGTGGCCAAGGTACAGAAAAAATATATAGAACCATAGTTTAAAAGGACAAACCTAAAAGTTGGTTTGAGGGTACACCTAATAATGGATTAACAAAAATATATCAATAATGCAATTGGCTGTAGAAATACACTTTATTGTAGCTCAAATCGCTATAGACCTTAAAGTTCAACTACCATCTCTCCCTCCATGCGCTAAATAATGCCCATACTAGACACTAATTCTTATTAATATTGCTCTTCCTCCAGCTCTCTGTCATGGAAGTCAAAGAATCGATATGGTTCAGCTTAGCTTTTTACACCCTGCGCAGGTCTCCGCTGCTGTGAGATCGAGTAAAATCCCACTCGGCTGTTAATATTCTATTCAGTAGATAAATTATCTCATCTGTACGTCTCACTCTGTTATATGCATGTAATATCTTGCACATCACGGATTCCGGAACACCGGACACACTGCAGCCACACGAGATTAGAATGCCACAGGCGATGAAGTTCTACCGAGTATCATATCTCTTTAACGCAGAAACGGAGTGGAGAACACAAAAACACACTCGAGGAAAACATAGTCCACACGTTGAACAGCTGAACTTTTTTACTTAATGGACGAATACTTCACGAGGGCGACATAGACGTAAAGATGACACAAAACTCGGAGACAACACATATCTTGAATTTTGGAGAATAGGCGAGCGACGAAACAAACGGAGGACAGACGCAACATTGCAAGCACGAAGACAGGGAGAAAAGGCCCCGGCAAAAACCTTGCCGTGGCTAAATAAACTTCATGAGGTCTTTGTCACATGACCCTTGCACTCTGCACCCATTGGACAGAGGCCCCGGCCAGTTTTCTGGGTTGAGTCCCGTGGCCTGTTGTATAAGTTTTGGCGCCCACGAGACTGGGGTTTAAAGGGATGGTATAGTAATTATCTACTATTTCTTTTAGGTTACTCACAATAAAACAAAAAAAGAAAACGAAATTAGTTTGCTTACGTCCAAGTAATTTTAAAGAAAAATGAAAAGAATTTAGAAATTAGAAAAGGTTTTTTGTTTTGTATGTTATATGCATATAGTTGATCCTACAGAGAAATGCGTATGGTCTTACGGAATATTTGGTGCCAAGAGATTTAGATAAAAACTGGAAGAAAGAAGAAAATTTTATAATGTGCTTTTTTAGTAAATAGAATGTTTTTTAAGTAAACTTTGAGAATTATTGCAGACAAATACATTCATTTTCTTTTATTTAATTTCATTCTGATGTGTGTTGTGGCTTACACAGTGTATCCAATCAATTAGAAAATGAACTAATTTTATAAAAATACCGACTTGCTTCATATAAGATGGCAGCAGAGAAGAACACAGTTCCGATTTACAATTTCTTAACTAAAATTTAATACTTAAAGTGAAGTAGATCTTGAAAGTTGATATTTAAAATAAGTACTTTAAATTGAAATAATGTACAAAAAGAGTTTATTTTTAGCATAATCTTTCGAAAGAGTATTTTTCTTCCTTTCAAACGTTCATCGTTTATTCTGATTCTCCAAAATGACGATGTATCTCTCATATAAATATTTTTGTTAAGAGGCTATATTTACAGAAAAAGTTTATAATGATGATCATTATGACGCAGACTTTAATGATGTTCCTCTATGACAGTAGTTATCTGTAGAATGGAATATTTGTAATAGTTTCCAAGAACATAAGAGTTTATTCTCAAAAGGACGAATAACAGTAATTTCAGAGACCTTAGCTTTCGTAAAGCTAAGAAACTCTTTTGTTAAATTTTGCTTCTCTTGGAGTCTAAAGTAAGTTATTTTATACTAATTATAAGTCATTTGTCAATGTAAGTTTACCCGAAACATTTTTACGTATTTCCTCTGCTTTAAATTACATATGACAGCCATGAATTCTATATTTATGAACTTCAAAAATAAACGAAGGCATTGCCTAGGATAATTTTGCAAATTTGCAATAAATTATTGTAACTAAATTACCGAATTATAACAAGTGACAGTTCAATACACTTGGAGTTCAATTTAACTTACAATAAAGATAACTATTAGTTAAAGAAATTGTTTCATTGAGTTTCATTCATTTAAGAAATGTTTTTGCTTTAATTTTTATTATTTTTCTTAAACTTGAATTGGATTATCCATACATGACAGAAATGGAACTGAATAACCATCCTATATAAAAATTTAAGGGATAATAATTCTGCTCATGGGGATCTAGACTTATCTCTATATATAAAACAGTTCCGTACCTAACTGATTGACTGACTGACAGATAACGCATAGACCAAACCGCTGGACCTAAAGGGCTGAAATTTTGCATGGCGATTCTTCTTATAGTGTAGGGGTGCACTAAGAAAGATATTTGAAAAATTCTTCCAAGATTTTTTTAATTAAATTTTTAAGCTGTTTTTGTAACATTCTTTTAAGTTTACATTTAAAATAATAATCTTCGGGTTATAAAATTTATATCACGAAAAAGATCATAAAAGTTCCTTTAAAATGAAATCTTTTTCGAATCTGTACCTCCATTTTCTGATTTTTGGTGAATTTTTAAAGATTATATTTCAGAATTTAATTTATTAAATACTGATCACGTGATTTCTTTTCTTTTTGTGATACTTTAAACTAATTTTACGCCACATGCATAACAACGAAATAAATTGACAAAATATTTTTTTTCTTTCTAATTCACAGACGATTGGACATTATCAAAAAAATATTAAAATACAGCAAAAGAAATATTCCTCAAACTGTACTATAATAACTGTACTATATTCTTTAGTCTGTTCTATTAGATTTAATTAGAATATTTTCTTCTAAATTATTTTATCTATAAAAGTATCCGTTACGATTTTCTTATAAATATTTTTTGGGGAATCAATTGCATACATTGACCGTGGTATTTAATTTGAATGTACTCCGTAGCGAAGCACGGGTATTCAGCTAGTCATTACGTAAGATCCAATGAAATGACTTTACCGGAAATTATCTTTTGTTTAATTCGGTTGTTTAAACCTCCAGCTAATTTCCGGAACAGTTTAAATATCAACAATAGACCACCATTATGCACATCCATAATTTTGAATTAATTTTTTGTATTGTTATGTTCCCTTTAAAATTTACAGGAGTTTTACAGGAGTAAAAGTTACTATCGTAAGAGAGAGAATACAAAGCATAATAAAAACATTTAGATGAAAACAAAAAAAAATGCCCACTTACTACTTAATGCAGCAATTAGGAATAATTACTTCATTTTTATTTTTGTATCACAAACTCAAAAGAGGTATCAGGAGATGGTAACTTTAAAAAATGTTGTTAGAGCAGGATATCTGCAACTTATTCGCTTTAAGAAGTTACAATAATATCTCAGGATCATTATAAAATCTCCATGTGTAATGAGACTAAATTCCTTATGGCGATTTACATCGGCTCTAACACTCACAGAATATAAATATTCAAATTTTCCAGTCTGACTCTCAACTCAAAATGTCAAGAACCTAAATAAATTAGAATTAAAGAATCATGAATAAAATAAAAGTGTAAAAAATCTTATAATAATACATTATAAATAAATTATTACTAAAGGTATATTTATTAAAGACATTTTTTATGTATTTCCAATGCATTTATTTAACCCGTTAAACAAAGACAATTTTTGGTATTATTCTTTACTCTTCTTTAATTAAATCAAAAGCAAATGTTTTAAATCAATATAAACGACACATACCGATTGAAACAAATCACAATTTGATTTGAAACGATACTTTAAAGGCTTTATTTATCAAACCTTTCAATATTTCACTTGAAATTCACAGAGAAAGTATTTTAAGCTCCAATATTGCTAATACAACCTGATTGCAACATCAACGTTCCTGTCTCTTTTCGAAAAATCCTTTAATAACGTTCCAAGAACTTCATGATTCATTAGCAGCTAATTATAGGCGCGTGAACAGTAGCAATCAATGAACTACAGCGATCTTGTGAAGATCTGGGACTAATAACAACGTTTCTCACGGCGAGATAATTTGCTGCCTGCCTCTGTCGCATGTCTAAAGTGGCTGAGAGGAAGGGCTGATCGGGAAAGAAGTATATAGCGATGAAATTTTTATTCACGCCAAGGCATTGCGGAAAGGGAAGGTTCTTTGATGAGTCTTACACAACACATTTCATTTAATATAACGTGTTGATATCGCAAAAACTGTAACAGATTTAATGAAAGGGTTTTTTACAAAAAGAGAATAATAAGCAGCATAAAACATGACAATTGAGAAGAAGCACACATACGCACACACACACACACACACACACACATATATATATATATATATATATATATATATATATATATATATATATATATATAAATTAAATTGCAGAAAATTAAGAATTTAGTTTTATATACAATTATTTCTAAAGATGAGAACATGAAGTTATCCATGTATTTAATGATAATCATAATTACTTTTCATAGTGGCTTAAAAATAATATTATTGTCATTTTTAACAAGTTATTCTAGATATATCTGCGTTAATATTCCTACTACCCATGTTTTGCAGATTGAAAAAAGACCTGAGTATGCATAATGCATGATGATTTTCTCGTGATTTTATCTCCCGCCCACCCACCCACAAAATCGCTATAATTTTGAAAGGGAAAAACATTTTAAGCTGAAATTTGAATACAAAGTGTCTAACCTTTTCACAATCACAACAATATAGCAGAATAAATCTAGGACTATCCAACATCTGAAAATCAATACCACAGAAAATTGAAGCAACAAATACTGAAGTTAAATAATTCTGAAGAGTACATTTGACAGTACGCATCGACTAGTTGATCTCTATTTGAATGTCAATGGCGAACATTTTCAGCATCTTCCGTGATATCGCGGGATTTGGGGGAGGTAAGGCAGTTTGTATACAAATTTCAGCTCGAAATGTTTTCCTCTTTCAAAATTACAACGCTCTTTTTAGGTAAAATCCCGAGTGAATCCCTCAGTAGAAAATTAATTCGAAGTATATTTTATTTAATAAAACGTTTTATTTAATAAAACGCTTTTGTTTGAGTGGGATATATTCAAAAATTGTAAACATAATATCTTACAGAAATGCCCACAGGAATTGCTTTTATCCAACTTATTTTAATAAACATCGCCGCAAACTGCAATGAAAATAGTTTCTATCATAAATATGATCTACGTATTGAAAATTCAGAAAATAATTTTTGCTTTCTTGTGATATTACATCTTTTCGCTCCGATAATATATATAGAACATGACGGTAAATTATATAGTAAGTTTCAACTTGTTCTATGATAAATCGATGATATCAATAACTCAGTCTTAAAAATACAAATAGCTGGCAATTGTTTTGCTTATTTTGATACAAATCAAGTCTGATACAGATAAATTGGTATTGGATTATTGACTTATTAACTTATCGATTCGACTTGTCTTTCCAACATTTTTAATTTTAAAAACAATAATGAAGAATTGGTACTTACATGGCGCTTGTGCATAACAGATAAATTGAATATAGAAGCTTTTTAAATTCATAACAAATAATAGTAAATAAACCACAATTTTTTAACCTAAAGTTAAAATGGTTTTGTCAGGGTTTCAGTGGCAATGTATCAAACCCTATAAATACACTGATGGCCACTGTAAATGCAACACCCTGAAGAAAACATGCAAATAACATGAAATTTACAACATGCATTAGCGGAGGTGAGATATGCAAATGATTAGAATTTCAGCGCAGACGCACATCACGCGCGCCTGTGGCGCCACTTCAAAGCGCTATTTAAGGCTTGGAGATTTCGACGATTTCAAGTTCGGCAATTGTGTTTTTCTTGTGGTTTTTTCAAAAAAATGATCAATTATGCCTCGTCGAAAACAGCGATCATCTTTTGAACAAGTATCAGAGTTCGACAGAGGAAGGATAGTGGCCTACCGAGATTGTGGATTATCTTTCAGGGAAATCGGTAGTCGTGTTGGACGAAACCAAACAACTGTAATGCGGATATGTGATCGCTGGATGCAGGAGGGTACGACGGACCGGCGTGTTCGATCGCATCCACCTCAGCGCACCACCTCTGCGTTATGCACCGCCACACTGGTCCTGCACCGGGTATTATGGTATGGGGCGGTATTGGATATCACTCTCGCACACCTCTAGTACGCATTGCCGGTACTTTAAACAGCCAGCGCTACATCTCCGAGGTGTTGGAGCCAGTTGTCCTTCCTTACCTTCAGGACTTGCCCACGGCCATATTTCAACAGGATAATGCGCGACCACACGTGGCACGCATTGCCCAACGGTTCTTCGTCAATCGCCAGATTGAATTGCTTTCCTGGCCGCTTCGCTCTCCGGATCTTTCGCCGATAGAAAACATGTGGTCCATGGTTGCTCTACGATTGACCCAGATTCCATCCCCAGCTGCCACAGCAGATCAACTTTGGCAACGTGTGGAAGCTGCTTGGTCTGCTGTAACCCAAGAACTCATCCAAAGTCTCTTTGAATCAATGCCGAGGCGTGTGGCAGCGGTGATCTACAACAATGGTGGCTACTCTGGCTACTGATTTTGGCAGGAACCACACTTCACAGAAGTCTATAAATTTAATCATTTGATACTTGGTCAACATGTTATCTACAAAATAAATTTTGTTGTGGTATCTCTTGTCTTTCTTGGTGTTGCAATTTGGGTGGCCAGCAGTGTACATACAGAGCGCGAAGTATGTGACTCTTCACTATTGATCAAATTCAAAGTTTCAATAAACCTTCAACATTTATGAAAGTTTCCGATTAATTTAGAGATATTAATTTGTGTTTTAATCTTTATCATTCCTCGAGCATTTTAAATAAGTAAATGTAATGTGTTTTATGAAGTAACTTTTTGGTGTGGTCAATTTTGTCACGGTTTTTTATTATACTAATGCAATTACATGACAACTGATTTTTCATTAAATTATATTGGTTTGGATATACATCGTTCAGATACAGATCGCAGGTTTCGCTCTTGTTTTGGCTTCCTAAATCACGTTATGGGCTCTTATGTTCTAGGTCAAAGCTTATCTGTACGCTGGAAATGTATATTATATATTTAAGTTGCTAAGCCGACATTTTGAGCAGTCTGTGAGAGAAAACTACTGCATCCATTTACTTCATTTTGGTCTTAAATGAAAGATTGTAATCTGTAATTTTGTCAAATTTGGTTTTTATAACCGCAATTTCTATTAATGAACGATAATTTACAATTAAAAAATTGATTTCTGCGCGTGCTCAGTGGCATGTTTAAATCTGGCTTTAGAAACTCACTGTTTCTGAACATGCTCAGTGACATGTTTTAATGATAAACACGTTTATTCCGAGAAGTCTCTCTAGATCTCTCCCTGCCATTTTTTTATGATAATTATGTTTGTGAAATATAAGATTAAACCTGATGGAAATTGTTTATTTCGCTCTGTTCAATGAGCGATATTTTACAATTTTTTTAAAAAAATTGCTTTCTGCGCATGCTCAGTGACATTTTTAAATCTGGCTTTAAATACTCACTAAGCGAGGCCGCTTAAACACATTAATTTGTTTCTGCGCATTATTATGATTTTCAACATTTGGCAATGATGTATTGAGTATAATTTGTGCATTAGTACATTTATTTACTATCTAGCCGTCATGTTTTGACGGGTACCAACTAGTTTTACTTTACACACCAACCATTTACAAGGCTTTGTGTATGCTATAATATTAATTTACATTTTTATATTTTTAGCACTAAGTTGCACTTTGACAGATTAGTGTATCGACCTTTTTGAAAATAACAATAATTTTCAATAAAACAAGTAATATAGCAATGCCTTCGCAACGTTCAGAAGGGGAAGAAAAATAAAGAATATCCTCAGTGACACCTTGGTGTGAATTAAAAATATATCTCAGACCGAGTTTCTTTTCTATATTTCGTATATATAAATATTTCTCTTTTTTGTACAAATTATATTAAGAAAATATATTTATAAATTATTATCTAACTGAACGAATTTTCCTGTTTAGTGGCGTTAATCAGGGAGATAGGACTTTGTTACATGGACACTAGACAGCATATCTTTATGCGATTATATTTTGCACTTAAAAGGATCCAGGACATTAATTTTTTATTTATTTTTGATTAAATGCATTTTTAATATCTTTTTCTCAAATGAACTTTATATGGAATAATATGTCCGTATAAAGTTCATTATAAATACAAAAAGGTCCCTGAGCAATTTCAAATTTTGTTTTTCAAAAATTAAAATTCAAAATTTAGAGTAAAGGAGAGGAGGGTATTATGGAATACCCTTTACATTTCTAAAAATAACTTTACTGGTTTTTTAATAAAAATCCCCAAAATCATCATGAGTACATACTATAACTAATCGTAATGAACACTCACTTGTAAAAAAATACTATTTATTTTGTTGTTATAAAAAAATTATTTTTTTAAAAAAGTTACAATTGGGGGTAAATATGAAATAGTCGGGTAATATGGAATAGGCGGTGTTGTGAAGGATCCACAATTTGGACATTTTGAACTCCTTCCAACATCATAGCCATTTTGTTTTTTCAACACGATTACAGGGCATAAAACGGCCATATTGGAAAAAGGGGGAACTGCACCAATTTTCCAAGAAACATCGCAGACCCTGAATTCCTCAGGACGGGAGAAAGAAATTCCAGGAAATTCAACGGATATCCAATTTTCTTGGAAATAAGAGTACCACGTGGGTCAACCGTGGGGATGTCCGAGCATCCTGCCCTCGAATAAAAAACTCGAAGAGGCAATAAATTTACGTGAATAACTGACCTGGGGAGGAGTCATAATCCAAATGGGGGAAAAAATGAACCCCGAGTGTGGGAGAGAAACGAGGATCGGAGCAGAGGGTCGGAGAGAGAGATTGAGGTTGCGAAGAAAGCCTGAAAAAAAGACGCCCCCGTAAAATGGGGAGATGTCCGTGTTCAACCGCCAGCGCCGATTCTGCTGCCTCCTCCAATGAAGGGCCCCATGATTTTTAGCCCGATACCTAAAGCCTCCTCTGGTAGAAGTGCCTCAACGACTCCATGCCTTGCCCTGCTGTTTCATCAAAGCTCCCCAGGTTGGTCATTTCTTCCCCTTTAAATAGTGCTCATGCTCTTTGAGAGATTACAAAAAATATGACTTTATTTCACTCGACCCGTAATGGTTCTGCCGCAGGAAGCGGAAATAGTATGCCCTAAATCTTTTATATGTCTAATCAAGATCTTATATATAATATGTAAAACTCACCTCTCTTGTAAAATAGTGTATAATAAATGTTATTTTATTTATAAACGCATAGTTCACTTTGGAGTTCACCTCCCTAAATTTTACACAACGCAAAGGGGTATCTCTGGTACCCCTCGTAACATTCGGTTTAAACTTTTGAAAACTTATTAGACTTCATAAAACATAGTTATTTTTAACTATAAAAACCATATTTTTAAGATTATGTGTAAGTCATTTCTGCTTTTAGTCTGTTTACAAAAGTCACAGATATAGTCTTCTTTATCTGCTCTGGTACAGTCAAGGTGAGCCCACAGAAAACAGCTGAAGCATTGAATCCAAATATCCCCTCGTTGATCTTCGGAGAATTTTCCGTTACAGAAGATACATTCAGCGTCTTTCTTTTCCGGTTTTTTAGTTTATGGCATGAAGTCCATTACAAATGATACATCAGAATGGAAAGATTAATCGCTGCTAACACTGGACTCATACCTAGTAGGTTTAGGTCTAGAAGGTTGGTCTAAGTTTAATTTCTTAACAGGGGGTCTTTGAATGTTCAGTTTCTTTGGTTGTTTTGAAGCTTTTGGTTCCTTCTTTATGTCCTTTTCTTTCAGTTCATCCTCTAATTCTTTTTTTTATATGGGGAGTAGGTTATTATAGAAGATCCAGCTTTCATGCCTCTAAGAGGATTATGGAATACCTAGTATCCCATAATACCCGACATGCCATCATGGAAAATGAACCTTTAAACTGATGGACAAAACATTGTCAGCTTAAAAACGACCACAGTATAACAAACTACAATTCTTTTAGTGTGCTTAACATCAAACTACAATTCTTTTATGCTTAACATCAATGTTCAAGTCACATGTGTACTTGTAGGTTAAAATGTTTGAAAACTTACCTGCAAAAACTCTTGAAAATCTCAAAACACACTTTGTTCTGTAGACAACAACTAGAACAGACACTCTGTTCTAGTTGTTCTAGTTGCACAACAACAAGCGGTCAACTCTCAGTGTACTGCATCATGGGATTCTTTCTTGAGTAGTTCATGGTATTCCCACTTGATAGCAGCACCAAACAGAGCAGAAAATCTCGGTATTCCATTTACTTGACTATTCCATAATACCCTCCTCTCCTCTATGCTTAAGTTTGGGATATATCCACGAAATCAATTGCTTTATTCGCATAATTTTTTCCCAATTTTACAGCGAAAAGGCTTCAGATTAATTAGCATTCGGAATTATTGAAAGCTTTCATTTGAAAAGTTTTTAATCACTTTGAAATGACCGAAAAGATGTCATTTCTAAAATGTCATTTTTGAAGATTTATTGCAGGAAAAATATTATCAGATGTTTTTAACCTCAATCAAAATTTTTGAAGACTGGCAAAGTAATGGTTCACAAAATTCCAGGATGGTACTTTACGAGAGTTCACGATATTGACTTTTAAAGATAACGAATCATGAAAAATTGCATTCCGAGACAAATGGACTTAATTCGCCAGCATGGTGCTCTTAGACAATGTCATATAAAAATCTTGTATTTGTGAGTGTAATGGTTGTAGAGACAGGTGATTGGTGTTAAAATCTCTACAGTATATATTAAGCCAAGAAAAAAAAGATTTATCTTGATTTTTTTAGACTATTTTGATCTTAATACTCTTAATATTGAATGCTATTGAAATATTAAAAATTTCCGAGCACAAATAATTTCTTCAAAGATAATAATCGAATATAATTTTTTTGAAAAGAAATGAATTTTTTTACACTTGAAAATGATTTTGAATCAATTAATTTTTTTAATTGCAATGTGGTTATTAAGTGTAAAAATTTTACTCTTAAAAAATTTATAACCAAATAATTATATTCATAAAAAGCATCATATATTTACTCTAAACGCATAGCTTTATCTCTGAAATGTTAAAGAAATGTTATCATGAAATGGAATGATATTAGCGTTTTTAGAAACATTCATGAGAGACAATGTAGAAGGTGAAAAATAATCAGACCTCGCATAATTTACCTTTTTGTCTTCGAAGAAAAGAATGCAATTTGGGAGTATTCAAGAGGACTTTTCTTCCAAGAGAATTCTTTTATTGCTTTATAGAAGATTTTCCATTTCATAAGTACATTTTATTTTTTCGTGGTTAATCAATTCGTGTAAATGTAATTTTTTTAACATGCTATATTTTACGGGTTTATTATGCCTACATATTTTAAACAAAGCGTAAGGGCTCAATATATCATAATGAGAATAATCTCATAATGATAAAAATATATTCTAAGTTGCTGCCAATACTGAGTTGTTATAAGTATGTTATAATCATTAATGTAATTGGTACATATCATTCAAGTGTTATCAGAAGATAAACTCATTATAAAAAAACTGTAAAAAATTATTTACATCTAAAATTTGTAATTTGTAGGAAAACAAATTCCTTTTCATAAAAATAGTCTTTCAAACTAAGGGAGGTAGCTAGGATTGAAAATATTTTCTGTTCATCCTTTATTCCGTTTAACTGAAATAGTATGCAATAAGTATTATCCTTGTAATTTGAGTTATATATTTGAAAACTAAATATTTTAAGCATATAAAATATTTGTATAATATCATATCATTTTAAAACCCTGTAAAAAACAATTTGCTTATAAATTATCTGAGACCTATATTCATAGCAATGTGGAAAATAACATTTAATTTAAATATATATATACAGGAGGATCCAAAAGTCACAGAAAAAGTAAAAAATCAATAATTCGAAAAGTATAGACAGTAGCACGATGCGGTTTTCACAAAATTCTACAAAAAGATATCGGATTTTTTTTTTCAGTAACGAAATATATTATTACCAGAATAGTTACATTTATCAACTACAGATGGCTCTGTAGTTGTTCCGCAGCTGCTGCCTTGGCTTATTAAAATAGATCTGTTGGCCAGTACACTTCGAGCTTTTTCTGTCACAGGCGAGCGTTATGCAGATTTAAGAGACTGCATCATTCCCTCCTTGCAAGCTCTCCATAGTTCAATATTCAAGCAGGGTGGGGCTCCTCCGCACATCACAGGTCCTATCCAGCACCTGCTGAGATCATCTTTTGGTGACTCGGTCACTCTTTCCCGTACAAATGGCCAACAAGGTCTCCAGACCTTGCACTTTGGAACTTTTGATTATGGGCCTACTTGAAGTCACATGTGTACTGAAGTTGGCTGACGTCATTGGCCATGTTGAAAGAAGCTAGTCACCATCATACGACAAGGATTATAAATGAAACCCTCTTCGATGCTGTGCAGTGTCATGCCACGTCTGACTGTCGTTCTCATCATTTGTAATCTTACCTGCGTTGCGAAATGAAAACTGACACAACTGAAATGCCTGCTGTCAATGACAAATGTAACAAATCTGGCAATAAAATTTTTTGGTACTCAAAAGAATCCCATGTCTTTCTATGCATTTCTGTGAAAATCGCATCCTGCTATTGTCTATACTTTTCGAATTATTGAATTTTTACTTTTTTGACTTTTGTATCACCTCGTAATTCTTTCGAGTATAAGAAATTTCTAAGTTTAAAGTTTAGTTCCATTTAAATACGTATTTGTGATCAAAAGTCCTTTCATTGATGCTGGTTAAAGGTCCTTTCTTTCCTATTTTTCATAGACATCGTCACACAATTTTAATAAAAGTTTAATACATTGTATTATGTGCTCGCTCTTTTAAGGTTAAAAGCAAGATATTCACGTTAGATGCCTATCATTTACCTATGTAAATTAGATCTAAATGTGCTAATCGGACAAAGTATGTACGAAATTAGATGAAACATCCGGAAAATGTTTTGAAGTTTAATAAAAGCCCCAAGGGAAATAAAACAAAGGCATCTTTCATGTACATTACCTTTAGAATTAAAAACTAATGAAAATTCCGCTAAAGTTAGAAGTAATGAAACTATGATACTTTTAGCTCAGAACAGATGTTTAATTCTTTCTTAATACTTAAAGTAAGGTGTTATTTAAACACTTCTCGGTTAAACATTTTGCAAATTTATTCGTAAATTTTTAAAACCCTGGAACGTATTAAAGGAAAAAAATAATAAGTATCAAGCTTTACTTCATGAAGTTTCTAGAGTTTCCAAGAGAAGGTATAGAAAGGAACATAATTTTTTTTACTCTTTGTGAAATTAACTACTTGCGTAATTAAAAATCAATATTTTATTATGACAAATCGTACATTTTAAGGTGGAGAAATGATCAAAGTAATGATAGAAATACTTATTCTTTTTGTCTTACAAACACCTTTTGTTATTTATCAAAATTTGATAAATATTTTTCTCTGTTTACTTTGTCAAAACAAACCAGAAGCTATTTATCGCTGTCAGTTCAACAAAACAAAATTTAATTATGTATCTTTCTTCTGCAGAGTTTTTGTTTGGCATACACACGCAAAGCATCATCAGCGACATATTTTGCCTAAGAAAACATTTAACTCCTTCGAACTAATATTTCTTGACATTCATTTCTGCATGGAAATAAGCTTCGAAGCAAGTTTCAAGAGTTTTATCGACATTTACTACAAAACTTTTCCCCTGACGTAAATTTTTCGGCACAGAAGAAAATGCGTCAGAACATTTACTTGTTAAAATATTTTTGAGCTTAAAATTTGAAAAAAAAAATTCTTTTCGAACGAGGTAATTCGTTAAACTAACTTGGCAGAAAATATTTTTTTATTCTATAAATTGCATAACAATTATTTAATGAGAAAGATTATATCTTAGTTTATGCTCCGTGAAGATTATATCTGAAATAACTTTTTGAATAATGTCAGTTATACAGTACCTCAAATACACAAACGATCAATGAAACCTTATCAGAACCAAATATTTTCTTTAACCCTATAATTTTAAAAATTTACAAAGTTATAAAAAATAAGCTTGATGAGTATAAATACATGAATTACAATATTATAATAGAAATTAGAATAATTGCTAAAAATGTCTTATATTCATTTATGAAGAAAAAAAAATTCTCCAATTCCGTTAACCTGCTACCCCTTTTTGTAGAACTTATTCCTCTGCCTGCGTATGACACCGTATGAGCAAAACTGTAGCATAACAAATTCTTACTGAAAGATAAACCTAATAATAAATAGTTACACAAAAAGTTTAAGGAGAAAATAAAACGTTATTACAGTGTGCTAACGCATCCTTGTAAGGTAAGAAAATCGTGTCATTGATACTCAGCCATAAATGACTTATAAAATAACAAGCCATGAAAGAAATATTCGAAGATTTAAATCACACCTATGCGTATCGTGGTTTTTTTTTTTCTCATATCAATTACTACATTGCAAAGGAGGAAATGCATACATACACACACACATATATATATATATAAATATATATTGAAAATAGAGAGATGGAGTTGTTTGCAAAAAGACTATCGGGAAATAGAATATTTTATTTATGGTGCCTGTTGCAATTTATCTTGTGATTCATCAACTATGATAGATCTTCTAGAAATTCTAGACGATTTAATACAGTGACATATTTAATGGAATATTATTAATTAAAGAATTCATGTTTATAATCTCTTTATCTCAACGTTTACGACAAAAAAGGAACCTATTACGCAATCCTATATTAATGGTCATTATAAATAAATTAAAGAACCAGTCAAATAATTATAATAAAACAGTAAAGAACTATGCATTTAATTTATTTTCCGGAAAATATTTACTTTTCTAAAAGATTCGGTTATTTTGAATAACATGTACTGATTTTTACAGCTTAGGTATCATAACGCTAGAACGATTTGGTATTACGTTACTGTTTTCCTTTTACCAATCAGATTTTGATTTTACTTTCTTGTCTACCGAAGTTTACAGCCAAATTCTTCAAAAACTTTTCATTCATCTCAAATTTATTTTTCAATAACCTATGCATGCGATACTCTGTCAGAATGGGAAGTTAAGAAGAGGGCAGTTCGCATGTTCAAAATCCCTTTATAAAGTCAGAATTCTAATACAGGCACGAGAATATGTAGAGCATGTAAGTTTCCTAAGCCAATCTGTGTGTGTGTTGGGGGGGGGGGGGGTCTTTGTCCCTTACAAGACTGTAAAGGGGTCAAGCAAGAGACCTATTTCACGACAGTAATAGATATAGTGTGTAAGTACTACAAGTATCAAAAGGCTGCCATCTGAAGAATTCCTAAGCACATAGGACACCCTTTTTGCAGCTTCCGTGAGTTCAGGCTCATACGGGGCCGGCTAAATGGGAGAGCATATGATCTATCCAAAAGAAGCACTCGGTGACAAGATGTGGCGGAACCTTTGAAACTTTCTGAAAGCTATGTTAAAAATTTTCTTAAAAAATATCTCCTCAACTTATAGTAGCAGGATTGGGAGTCTGTCCGAACGAATAAACAAATACACTAGTACTTACACATAATATCCAATGGATGTCCTAAGGGGCTGCTGGCACCTCATTGTTTACATCACGTGGGCCTTTTTTGGACTATCTGAAATGTTTCCAAATAAGACCAATCAACTAGATCATCCACAGGAAGCAAGTTATACTTAGGAAGCAAGTTACCACAGGATACTTAGTAGAGCAGGACGTTTAATGAAACCAGTCGAAAGAAACCTTCCCGGTTGAATACAAACTATCTCAATAAATAGATATTCACTAAGGTATCTTGAGAAAATGGTACGGTTGGCTCATTAGAAACATAAAAAACATCATTAGCTCTAATTAATCAGATGAAAATGTGAGCATAATAGGAACATCATTTTTAATGACGCACTGGTTTAGGTAAGACTCTATTCTATCAGAATCATATCATTAATGAGCCCTAGAAAGTAACCCCAGAGTAAAAGCAAGCAAGTCTGATTGATGTACACAGATTACGTATGTTCCTGCAACGGGGTACATCTGTGGCTTGAAAGAATTTTGACGCTTCGAAATCAATTATTGAAAACTTTTAAAAGAAGACACAACTATTCCTTACATCTAAATTTTGATGAGCAGTTTTTATTTTGTTCATTTTCAAGCCAACTACTCATATCCAGCCTTGAAAGAGGATATTCGTCTGCAGTCTTCTATGTAAACCAACAAGTAATTTTTATCAAGTAAAGTTTGGCTTAATAAAGTTTGGCCTAGTGTAGGAAGAAATTAGTGCATATTAGTGATGTATATTTGGATAGCAAACACATACTTTTTTCCTGTGTTTATGTTCTTCAGTTTTAATTCTATAATCTCACACTGAGCTTTAAAGTTTAGATTGTGACTGAATTCGATATTATGACTTTTTACTGCCATATACACTAACCTAGTGTTGTTGCCCATATACGGGCTCCATGAACACTAAAGATTTGTGTTGATCTATTGTTCAGTGACTTTCACCTATTATAGGACTTGTCTAACTACTGGGGTGGTTAGAACGAGAGCAACTGAGTTGTAGTTCATGTTAATGTTAAGTTATTGTAATATTTGAGTATGTTGTGTTAGTTATACTGTAGATTGATAAAATTTCTTGTATTCATCTACATCTATTAAAATGTCAAATTATGTTTATCTAAGTGATGTTAATGAGTTACGCAAGTATATAGGGGCATTTTTCATTTCATGTTATAGATTAATTAATTGTATTGTAAATAGTAAAGTGTGATATGCATTCATTTATAAAGTGTAGTGAATAAGTTAAAGTAATTGCAGTATAATTATACAAATAATGAGTATGATATTAACTGAACATTTATATTAATTGAAATATTATTGTATATTTTGTACACTACATTTGGAAATATACTAGATGTAATTTCAAATAGCAATACAGCTTAGGCAGGGAAAAAGTTTATGTAGATTGCAGTGCGGTGGACGCTAGCGAAATTTGATTTACGTTCTACAATTTTCCCAAAGTTCAGGTTTAGATATTTAGTTTGTCTTCGTGTAGTGGGCAGAATTGATGTCGCGGGATCGATCGTTGGTAAAATTTCCCCGGATACCTTCGGGCGGGAAGGGTTAACTTTGGATTAACTGCCATACATGCATCAATTAGTTTATGAAATAGGTAATTATTTTCAGTAAAATTTTTTAAACTTATGGCATTAATATATTTATCGAAGGTGTTCTTTTCTCGATTTCTAAAGTAAAAATTTATTGACCCTTTTTTACATCACGGTGAAAGGAAACAATTATCTGTAAAGATTTATAAATTGGCCATGTACAGGGATATGTTTAGTCAGTATGACTTTCAATGCATTATCTGCACGTGATCCAATAAAATTTAAATATATTCATAATTTTCAACAGCATAAACACTTAAAAAAATCTGAACTTTTAAAAAAAATCGGCAAATTAAATTTCACCTAAAAAAATGTCAAAATTTTGCTTGTGGAAAAAGTTTAACTTTCACAATGACATAAACCCTTGTGTTTTAAACAAACGCATTTCATTTAAAAATATGAACTTTTTTGTAAAAAATCGGTGCAATATATTTCACTTCAATAAAATCTTAACATTCATCTTAGCATTCCTAGTATTTGAAAGTGTAACATTTTAAACATTAATATAATGTTTTAATTAATGGTACACACTTCCTTTTAAGATGGCATCATGAACATGAAACTTGCATTGCCTGTCCCTCTTTTAATTCTTTAAAATGAAATCCTCCATCCGAATGACAAAATAATCTGATTATTTCGTTTATTTACCCGTAATATGTAACTGAATAATCCGTTTTGTATATTTCTGCATCCTTATTTTCTTAAAAATCTGGGGACATATCTGAAATTCTAATTACTTGGAATTTTTAATTATTTGGAAATATTCTCCGTAATTGAAATTTTCAAATGTTTCTGAAAATTATGACCAGATGAAACAAATGTTTTCGCATGTATCTGATTATTTTTCTAGCAATTTTATTTATACTAAAAGTCCCGTTTCGCAGTAAAAACACTGCAAAACCTCAAATTCAGGATTGTGCAAAATATTGATTTTCCACCATCTTTTTTCAAACAGTCATATTCAATTGTTGTAATGTAATTATCACAATGTTTTCGAATTTTCAAGAAATTTAGAACTGTTTGCACCATGAAATTTTGTTTAGGAAAAATTTATGGTATGAAGTATATGGGACTATTCTAAAAAATTTTCTACTTATACATAGTACAAATCTTACCATAATGTTCCCAACATACATACCTTTGTTTCTAATTGATGCCTATGTAATTATAATGATTGAAATTCTATGCCAAAAATAATATGCTTTTAATGGTTTAAACACAGCATATTCTTTTACTACTGTTCATTTTATTTTCAATTGCCGGTTTTTGAATTTCACCAAAAGGGAAAATAGAAAGTTTCAATTGATAAATAGCCCTATCTCTCAATTACTTTTATATCTGTTCCATCTTCTCGTTTCGTATTTTGTGTTTTAACATACATAAATTTATAAGAGGTTTTGATTTTCTGACTTGTTTTTTTTCTTTTTACTTTACACCTGTTTTCTGTATTATATATATTTCTCACACCTAAAGCTATCAGATATTATAAACTTCTATTACCAGAAATGTAGTGACCAACAGTTGTGTCGAAACTCATTTTAAAGCCTTCCTATACTCGTGTGTTTGAAAAAATATTATATGTATGCAAATCTGAAGGTAGGGTGGGTGTCTCAAATATCGCCCCTGTGCCTAATATCGCCTACTCGTGTTTCTAAAGTATGATTCGCGCTATGTATGAGAAAATGCAGTAACTTCTTAGTTCTGGGTTTGTACTAACAGCGGCGATAGCGACAACACTCTTATCACTGACACCAGAAACTATATGGCGTCTGAAGTTGTTTTGGCTGTTGTCTTCGTAAACTTTGGCTCCAAAGAATCACAATCCAGTGAATGACCAGGTAGGTGCATCCAAACTCAAATTTTGCTTAGTCCATTTGAAAGTGCATTAAACAGAGAGTTAGCTACCAACGCCTTTTAACAGGTGCTCCTAATTTCGCCTAGTAGGCAGCAAGAGGAACAGAGGTAGGTGATATTAGGAACTACTCTGGAGTACACTAGAAATTTCAATTTTTCCAATTTAGCTTCATAACTTAAACTGGCACTGGTTTTGGAGCTGGTTGATCTCAGGATACCAAAGGAAATCGTTCTTAGGGATGTTCTTTGAGTTTCCAGCCTAATCAGAAAGTAATAAGTGGATCAAATGTCGAAAAAAAGTTAGGGTAGGCGATATTTGGGACACCTACCCTATACTTATATGGTCAAAAATGTCATTGCTATTTGATGAAGTATGTTGCTGTAGTTGTTTCTAATGCCCCCTTGCTAGAAGTGTTCCAGGCCAAGTCCCTATAGGCTAGCGGGCTGAGGGGTACAGCTCCAGTTTATAATGTCACCGCAAGGGTCGAAGTCCGACTTAGCCAAGTGCCACCTCAATTTTGACCGAGCACCCCAGGGGTGACATCTGGGGGATCGTACCCTCTCCCACCCTCTCTGACCTCTTAGGGGGATTTCTGATCTATGGGTTTAAAGTGCCCATAACCAGCCTAGACACGGAGATATTTAATGATACTTGTCGGGGTTCGATCCGAGCACCCTCAGCACAGACAGACGACACGCTGCCACTAGGTTACTTCAAGCTCTTGATAGGGCATATTTTCTCCTTTCACCTGTAAATTACTTGATTTGATTATTCTGTGTTCCCTGTTGACCTATTATACGCAATTCGCGTGACTTTTTCTTATGAAGAAATCCTGTTACTTCATTTTGTAAACTGATAGTTTTATCATATCTTAATTCATCATGTGATTATTTGAGCATCCAGGCTGTTGAACGAGAGCTTAAAGTAAACCGAAGTAGGAGCGTTCGTCGTGTTTCAGAATCCCGCCAAAACACGGGAATAGTATTTTCGTTGCTGTTGTTTTATCGGTATTCAGTAAATTATTGATCTACATCCTTTATTGGCTACATTGCTAATTTGTTTATCTTTCTTTCTAAGCATATATACTTCTCTTAGTAATAGCACAATTTTTAGAAAGGTAATCATTTATTTTTCGAATTAAGATATAGAAGTGAGTCACATTTTTAATGCAAAATTTCCTCCCTACCACCCATGGTACTTTTGAATAAGTCCGGGTGGGTCTTTCCAGCTCAAGCCTAGAAAATATCAAACGGCCTTCTCGCGCTTCATGAGTGGCCCTATTAGAGCCCTCACTTTTCGGTCAGAAGATCTTCCAGGAATGTCACTGGTGCTCTGCCGACATGGCCTCCACTGCCCATCTTTTGTTTTGTTTGGGTTTTACAAAAGACGAGGTCCTTCGGGACTCTACTGTTTTTAGATTTTTTAGATATTTTTGGTTTCATGGGGATTGTCTAGCCTTGCTAGACAATCTGGGATTAGTAACAGCAACAACAACAACAACAACAACAACATATTTTTAATATCCCCCCCCTTCATTGAGCTTTTTAAAATCCATGAAATAACTTTATTTCTGCAAATGAGATCATTTAAGAAACCATTAAAGATAAAGAATTCTGCTATTAACATAAGATGAAACGGTGATTTTATTGGATGACAATGGTCAATTACACTTAGTGCGTCAGTTGGAATACTTAGCCTTTTCTGGGATTATGACTATTTTTAGAGTCAGGAAATCTTTACTACCTATAACTTTCGAAATTTACCCATGCTTCCGTCTGCAAAGTGCCTAAAGAATGTATGGAGTCTCTACGTACTTTCGGTAGCTTGACGCTATGTGTGAGGAATTTTTTGCTTTAATGATGCTAACGAGCGTATGTGAACACGTTTTATTCTAATATACGTGTTATCTTGTTGAACTGTCAAGTGGGAAATAAACTATAATTAGGGATACATAATTTCCGTATTTACGAAATAGATGCGAATAAATGCAAAAATTATTTTTTTTACTACTTTTCGGCGAAAACTCACTGATAAACGGCTTTTTAAGCGAAATTAGGTAATAATAGTCATAATTTATTAACATAATTGCTTATCTAAGACCATCCATGGTCTTCAACTGAGAGATCTCACTCTCGAAATTTGCTTATTACTTATTGCTAAAGACTTAAGGAAGAGAATGTGGACAACACTACAATGTTAGCTTTTAACTATAAGAATTTTGATACTTACCTCACCAAGTAAGAAAATTGTGTATTTTTTTAATAAATGCGAAATTTTGGAATATATATATGTCAAGGAATTAGTGGTAAAGAAATAATTAAATTAAATTTAAAGAGGGCTTCGGGATTAATTTATTTATTGGCGCCGAACGCCACTTTTTTCACAGAGCATAGATCAAACGTGCCGTGATTTTAGGGGAATACCCTTTTTTGAGAGATATAACCTTGACTCGCGTCTTGGATCGAGCGAACGAAGCTCTTTTTACAGAAAGCACGGGCTTGCGAGGACTGAAGCTATTACGTAATTTCAGAGATGGAGAGGATTCTAGGATATTTCATAGGCATCACAGAGCATGCGCGAAAGTTTTGCGCCTAAGTTTTAACAAAGGGTTTAGCAGAGCGCGGAATAGAATCCAATGCTAAGGGATGTGCATTCGCCGTCTCCAAAAAGAAAATGGCAAAAGATGGATGCGCTGCTTTGGAGCTTTGGTTCCTGGAAGAGAGAAAAATCAACTTGATTTAATTGGAACTATGTGTGTTTCCTGAATTTAGACTTCCTGCCACTCGCCACCAATAATAAAGATGATGACTGTTTGTGTGTGTGTGTGACAAGCAAAACGCTTGTCACACACACACACACACACACACACACACACACACACACACACATATATATATATATATATATATATATATATCTGTGTGTGTGTGTGTGTGTATATATATTTGCGAATAAATGCGAAATTTTATATATTGTAATTTTTTTGTTGCGAAATTTACGAAATACGCGAAATGTTAGAAAGTAAGAGGGGAAAACAAATATAATTGGTTTATTTGCGCACATAGCATATAATTAAATATTTGAAATATATCTGGTATTGTGCTGAGAGGATTACTGTAAGGGCTAAAGCGGCTCCTTACTTCCTGTTTTTTTATAAAGGTTCAAAAACTTTTTGTTCCATTTAATACTTCTGAGTCTCTGTTGGGAAAAATCCATAATTGAACCTGATTCTCATTTAAGTCTTATTCCCGGTATTCAAACCATATCTATATGTCATGGCAATTGTTTCTGCATTATGTTTAAGAACATAAATAAACGAGGGAATTCCTTAAATACAAATCAGGAAATTGTTCAAAACGATGACGCTGAATTCTAAGGAAATTGCTATTTTCTTAGAAGGCAAGGTTTTATTTTAACATTCAGGGTAACTCATGCATATTTATACCTTTTCATTTCAATTCAATAAAATCTTCGGCGTAAACATGCAAAGATTATTCCTCTAATCAATGATCCATGCGTACGAAACACATCGAGAAGATAACTGCTTTTATCACATCATTTTTCACGTTATCTTCTATGTCATTTCCTCTTTCTTCTTCAATACGCATCTCTTTTATGGAAGCTTCTTTCGATGGTAATGAATTTCCTGCAGCAAATGTCATGATGGCATTGTTAATGTCTTTCACGTGAATTCATTCTCTCGTGAGTTATTTTTTTTTAGCAAAACAAGTCGGAAAAATATTTGGTAGTGGCTTAGTGCTCAGTCAGAAATTTTATAACGATGTCCAGCTGCTACTGATTGCATCGTTATTTAAATGAGTAAGCATTATAAAAAAATTAGAAAAGTATCTCTACAGAAGACTTTCATTTATCAGTTTATTTTAATGACAAAAAAGAATATCTACGATAACGCAATAAATATGCTGTTTTGTGCTACTTCACGACATTATTTAAAAACAATTAGAAAATATCATTTCTGTTAAAATATATATCAAAAGGAAGGATAAAGATCAAGAAATTTAAAACTTCCCGATGAACATAATTTCAGTATTTCTGGGATTTAAATAAGCAGAATCTTCATACAAGGAAATGAAGTCCCCTAACCCTCCTATTTAAATTAATTTGATATTTATTAATTATAAATTTACTCTCTGGAAATAATTAATATAATTAAAATGCTAAATCGAAAGGGCCAGGACCCTGAGGTGTATCGAGGACTAAATTTTAGAGGACGGTAATAGACTACATCTTACGATCGAATTATACATTTGTTGACCTCTGAAATTCCCATTATGCTACCTCTATTGGTTGAGCTGAGTGTGTACGCATATTCACATATTCTCTCTGGAAATTTACTCTCTGAAATTAATTAATATAGTTAAAATGCTAAATCGAAAGGGCCAGGGCCATGAGGTGCATCGAGGACTAAATTTTAGATGACGGTAAGCGACTACATCTTACGATCGAATTATACATTTGTAGACCTCTGAAATTCACATCATATGACCTCTGTTGGTTGAACTGAGTGTGTACGCATATTCACATATTCTTTTACGTAAGGGCTAAACTGACTAGTGCCCAAATTGCAGTACACCAGAGTAATGTGACCACTAAACGACGACGCAGTGTAGACTTTCCAAGTTAAAGTCTATGATCACATCCATGTCACTATGAAGTAGTTATAACGCTTCGCGCTAACGTCAATCTAATTTCACAGCGCAGTCACTAAACCTGCATATGGCGCCCCGTAGTGTCTAGTCGGAGAAAAGACTCCACAGTTAAGTTACTACGGGATCGTTACTTGAAGGTAACAAAAACACATGACAGTGTGGTCGAAATTCGATCACCTGTGTGACTGTAACCAGTGTGACACTCTCGTGGTCCCTTCAACAGCACCGCGTGTCTAGGCTATTGGCGGTAATTTAAAAGCCAATTCAATAACATAAGTGCTAAATTTGTGACTCGAATGCACTGGCGTAGGCTACGAGTATTAACATTCAAGCCACTAGGCCCAGATAAAGTTCGAGAAAACATGTAGCTGAGTATAATAAACTTATAAATAGTATAACTCTTTGCCGGAAAATTGAGAAAAGAGAGAAATGCAAAACCAGCACTTTTACGGGCATCGGCAAGAGAATTTTAATAGAAAAATGAATTATAATGCAGTCGCATTATAGAGAAGTGCTTGATGATTCCACAATTATCCAGTTTGAGAGGTCTGATTATTTGTTTTCTTGAAGTTTCTTGCTGCCATGCAAAGACATCATTCCTTCCATGCTCGAGGGAGAAATGAGCTATATCCCATAAGGAAGCAACAAAAAACGTCGTTAAGAGATATGCTCGAAGTCCTTAAAACGTTTCTGATAAGTTGTGGCAATATCGATCGATGACTGTAAAGAGGATAATTTATACTTTCAAAACTAAAGGATTCGCCGTAAAGACATCTTGAAAAGAGAGAGGGATGAAGAAATCCTTTAAACAGAATTTTTGAAACTCTGTCAGCTATGTAAGTTCCAACATTTAACAAATCGATAAAATTAATAATCAATGTGAAATAAAGCAGGACTCGGAAATTTTAACTTTCAGGAAGTGTTACTAATTTTGAGAAAATATGAAATATATATATATATATATATATATATATATATATATATATATATATGCATATACACTCAAGAGCCAAATCATATTGACCACCTGTCAATAACAAGTTGGCCCACCTTTGGCGCGCAACACAGCTTCAACCCGCCTTGGCATGGATGCCACAAGTCCTTGGTAGATGGCCGGAGACAGATTGTACCAGATGTTTAAGCAACGGTCACGCAAATCCGAGATATTGCGAATTGGTGGTCTTTGAACTCTGAGCTGCCGTCCCATGACATCCCAAATGTGTTCTATCGGATTGAGATCCGGTGAGTTAGACGACCAGGACATTAACTGGAATTCAGCATCATGTTCCTGGAACCACTTCAACACAATTTTAGCCTTGTGATACGGGGCGTTGTCCTGTTGGAACATTCCATTTAAAGCTGGATAAACAGAGGCCATATAAGGGTGCAACTGGTCCGCAATGATGTTCAGATACCCTGTAGCATTCATGGTCTGCTCTACCACAACCACGGGTCCCAGAGACGCCCAAGAGAACGTCCCCCAAAGCATAATACCGCCACCACCGGCCTGTGTATGACCTACTGTACATTGAGGGAGCAACAGTTCGCCTGGAAGACGGCGTATCCTGACACGGCCATCGGCGTGATGAATGACAAACTGTGATTCATCTGACCAGGCAACTCTCTCCCACTGATCCATGGACCAGTCGCGATGTTCCAGGGCCCAACGCAGGCGCAGTTGGCGATGACGCTTAGTCAGCAAAGGCACACGAGTGAGACGTTTGCCGCGTAGCCCCATATCCAACAGTGTCCGCTGAACAGTGTGCTGCGATACTATTCTACTTGGCCCTGCATTGTATTGGGCTGTCAGCTGAGCCACTGTCTGGCTCCGGTTTTGCTTCACCATGCGAGACAGTCTCCGACGACCTTTTTCTTTGATAGCGTGTGAACGTCCAACACCATGTCGTCTACAGCTGGTTTCACTGTCATTCATCCACTTTGCATAAGTACTAACAACTGTAGGTCGCGAACAACCCACGAGTCGTGCAGTTTCGGAAATACTTGTTCCGAGCCTTCGAGCCATTACAATCTGCCCTCTAGCTTTGATCCGCAGCCTTTCCCATCACACACAGAAGTAAGTGAAAGAATGATTCTTCAGACTCTCCAGCAGCAGTTAAATACCACTTTCACCTGATCACGTGCCTTCCACGTCATCCAGGCGAATTCATTGCAAAATGTAGGGGTGGTCATAATGTTTTGGCTCTTCAGTGTATATATATATATGTATGTATATATATATATATATATATATATATATATATATATATATATATATATATATATATATATATATATATATATATATATATATATATACATATTTATATAGATAGATAGATAGATAGATATTTGAAAACTGCTGAAATTTTAATTCGCGCATGCCATATATTGCAGATTTATAGTCTATAATAAAGTTTTGAAATAATTCACTGAGCTTATTTAATTTCAAACTAGGGTCGAACTGAATCTAATTGTTTTATTAGATTTCAAATTGATGTTTTTATTTTAGTATTTCGCATGCTCTGAACATTTCTCTACACCTTTTTAATATATTTCAGGATTTTTTATCGAAGTATGTCATATATTTTATGACTATCAATAATTTTCCATTTAAATCATCTATTACGTACACTACAATTATATTGAACTCATTTCATATTGATTACATTTTTTTCCCTGGTAGCATTTTGGCTCTCGCTTATGTTTATGTACACAAATTTCCCTGACAAAATTATTCACCATATATCCGCATAATGCAAATCAAATTTCTTTGCTCGCGTCGAACCCACTAGATCAGCGCTTCTTAAAAAAAGGAGAGTGACCCCATATTGGGTCGCGTAACAGAATTTGGGGGTCACGAAAACTTTGGCAATTGTTCGAAGGGTGTCCCTTCAACCCGACATGTCCCCACAGAATCATCCATACTGGTTAACAAAAATAATTATGAAAACCATTTTGATTTAAAATTGTTTTTGTAATTATTCAATTAAAATCAAGAATTACATCATGGATACATAAAAGAGGGATAAATCGATCTTTTTTGGCTTTAATTTCTTTGATTTATTCTCAGGTAAATCTCTTTGATTTATTATCGGTTAATGTTTTATTTGTATATTTTTTTATTTCCAATACAGCAGGCACAGAGACATTAATTACTCTTGGCCAAAAGCACGGTACAGAATACATAATACAAAGCTCAAAATTAAATACAATATTAAATACTAGCAGACAAAAGAACACACAGTTTGTATATTTATTTTATGTACCTACGTTATATTTGTATATTTATTTTTATGTATATACACGGGTTAGCGCAAAATTTTCTCGGACTAAATAGGGTCATGGATAGAAAAAGTTTAAGAAACCCTACACTAGATTAACAGTTTCCAAGTTTCAAGAATTTTGCTATTACGGTTATTTGTAGTAATGTATTAGATATGTCTACTCCTTTACTCCAATGTATACCCATACACCGAAACTTCTTATGTAATGTGCTTTCAACGGATAAAAACGATTCAACTTAAAACATGATTATTTAGACACATTTCAGATTTTTAGTTTAAAGCGGCCTTCAATAAAGTGGGATTAATTATATAATAGGAGCCCTCAACGAGAAAACTTGTGGGGAGATAATTGAGTAGAATATTTTCATCGTGTAATTACGTAACATTTTGAAGTTTGATTACTTAAGTATTTAAAATTTAGGAATCTTTAAAGTTAGGATATTGGAAATGGAGTATGTTCATTTCCTTCCACTTTAAAGTTGAGAACGTTATATATAATTTTCAAGGAACAGAGATTGATCAAATGAAACTCCGAAATCTCTCTGATAAAATATTGAAAATTATGAAGTAAAATGCTTACAAAGCACAATGTAATATAATATAGCACAATCCATTTCAGGAAATGGATTATATTGGGCTTTTTCATTTGATACAAAAAGTTAAAAACATTTATAGTTTTACGGGTAAAGAAACAAAATTATATATTAAAAAATAACTTTTTTTTCTCTCCCCTAAAATTTTTTTTCAGAATAATTCTCTAATTTTTACTTACTCATGTAATTCACATTTATTCATAAATCATCTTTTCTTATGATTTCACATCTTCGTAAAATCATACTGATAACGTTAATAATTAGGTAATAATGAGATATAAGTTGAATTTATACAGAAGGTCATTGTAAATAAATAGACTCGGCTATTTTGGTATATAGTATTGCCCTTTGCCAATTGTGATTCTTAAACGTAATATTTTATTTTACGAATATTTGTTTAATTTATCCAATCTCAAAAATCATCTTCCATTAGTAAAGTTTTTCTTTGTTCTAAAAAATTAAATATTCGTGCTTGTATGCATTTATGAGAGAAGATAATTACACGACATATATAATAAAACGGCAAAGCAAGGAAACTTTTACGTTATATTAAATATTATCCAAGTAAGTGTCAATTTTCGTACTTATTGTTCTCCACATATTTTATTCGAAGTAGTGGTTAGATGAAATAGAGCAAAACTTAATACGCTGAAGTTATGTTTATTACTAGTTCAAAGAAAGTGTACGGTTCCTTTTTTAAGCTTTATAGTGCATGGACATTTATCTAGAGGCTTCAATAAATGGATAACACCCTGAAATTTAATCTTAACTTATAATAAAAGTTAATTTTCATAATACTAATTAATAACAAAAAATTATGTAATTGTCCAGGAAAATTCATGACGTCTCGTCTGAAGTGAAAAAGGGGAATTTTTCATTAAAGACAAGACTACAAGTAAGAGGATGGAAATAAACTTCCATTCTAATATTAAAGCTAAATAATGATCAGCATAAATTATATTTTCAATAACATTCAGAAGTTATTTAAAATAATGATTTGGCCTTTTTTAAAGCTTTTGCAGCTCTCTGTTACTGTTAAAATACTAGCTGTAGGATCCCCCATTCTCATCTTCCTTTTATCTCTCTTCACAGGTTGTTTACACCCTTGTTATCCTGTTGACACTTGTGAGGGGAATAAACCGAATGAGGCGTAAATGTTTGTGGCCTCATAAGATTCATTGGAAGTAAAATCCTTTCAAAGTGAGATAGCGAATAAGTCAGAATTTCCTAAGAATAGCGTAGGAAGAGTAAATTCCGGGGCTGATCCTTAGATTTTCCATGAAATAAGTATCCATTACTAGAGAACAATGCATTTATAAAGTTTGAATAACCAAAAAATATACATTTGCAAATAGGAGGATAGACGTTTAGTAAAATTATTAACAAAAATTCCGTCATTCTTAATATGTAAATAAAAACATACACATATAAAAGTTGAAACTATTATCTAGCAAATGAAGAACAACCAGATTTACAAAACTAATGAAATATAGTTTACTAAAGACCAAACATTATGTCCCTACTTTTATCTGGTATTCCTTCATTTGTTACATTTTAGTCTCTCATTCTAATCTAATCTATATATATAAAACAGTTCCGTAACTAACTGACTGACTGACAGATAACGCACAGACCAAACCGTTGGACCTAAAGGGTTGAAATTTTGCATAATGATTCTTTATATAGTGTAGGGGTGCACGAAGAAAGATTTTTGAAAAATTCTTCTTATATTTTTTAATTTAATTTTTAAGCTGCTTTTGTCACTTTTTTAAAGTTTGCATTTGAAATAATAATCTGAGGGTTATAAAATTTATATCACGAGAAAGATTATGAAAATTCCTTTAAAATGAAATATTTTTCGAATATTTACCTTCATTGTCTGATTTTTGGCGAATTTTTTAAGATTAATTTTTAGAATTTAATTTAATAAATGCTGATCATGTGGTTTCGTTTCTTTTCGTGATACTTTAAATTAATTTTGTGTCACGTGCATAACAATGAAATAAATTGACAAAAAAATATTAAAATACGGTAAAAGATAAAATTTAACCACTAGTCTAATTGAGATGGACGTTTTTTAAGAATTTAATTCAAATTAGTATGTTTTATGGATATTAAACTTCGAAATCAATTGCATACATTAACCTTTTCATTTAATTTGAATATTTTCTTCTACATTATTTTGTCTATAAAATTATCCGTTACGATTTTTTTTTTAAATTTTTTTTTTTTTTTTTTTTTGGGGGGGGGGGGCATTAATTGCATACATTGACTGTTGTATTTAATTTGAAGCACGGGTATTCAGCTAGTTCTTTCATAGGGAAACTCCTGCCATTCTTGTTATACTTTAGACGAATTTAAGCTAAATTGCACTCCATAAAGCAATGCTGTTAGAGACTGGTATTTTTTGACGTACCAAATGGTTACTGCGCTGAGTAGATTTCGGTACCTGTGTCTGCGGTCTCGAATCCTACGGTAGGCATGGGTGTTCTTCGGAATCGGTTTTCAGCGACAAGTCTCGGTTAGTTTTTCTTCCTGTTGCAAAATATCACCTTTCAGCTTTCTAAAAGCAAACAAACTAAATTACAGTCACTATTTTGATAGGTTCCCCTACAGACTATGTGTGCAAGATACTTTATTATTAAAAGTTGTTTAAAGTTATATTACCTTTCATCATTTAATTTAGTTATTTCTTTCTTAAGTTATTTCTCCCTATTAATATTCTACTTACCTTTCCTGTTTCTTGCTATACGAGGTCGAAAACAATGCAGTTTTGCTGTGAACATAACATTTTTTTTCTCTGATAATCTGTTTTTGACATCTTTTCCTCACTTAATTTACGTTTCTTAATTTGTATATCGAAGAGCAAGACATCAAGTTATTTTGATTCATATTACATAATTTAATAATCAGTGAGAGTTGTGTACGTAGGTTCGCAATGTATGTATGGGAAATACATGCGCACACACACACAAAAAGGGGGGAAATGTTGCTAGAATTATGAGCCCCTCTCGAAAAAGAAGATTGAGGATATGGACGATTTCTAACGGGCGTGCCAAACCTGAAATTCTAATATTTTTAAACTGTTATATTTTTCCATTAAAAATGTAGAGGATAACTAACAATTCAAAGAAGAAAATTGTTAATTTCTCACAGACGTACAAAGCCTGATAATGTAAAATTTCATAGCCAATAAGAATTTGGTTCAAGTAAAGGTTTTCACCTCAATTTGAACTATAATCCTCTTGAATTATTTTGTCACTCAAAGAGAATAATAAATAAATAAAAAGCACTTTGTCAAATTTAAATTTGTCTTCAGATCAAGCAATAATTTTTTAAAGTTTAATTTGTTATACAAATTGCATCCGATATCACTTGACATATTTTAAAGGAATGTGAAACCTAATTTATTCCTGTGGGTAAACAGAATGTTAACATATTTCCATTAAAAGCGACATATTATCAAACACCTGTTATGTAAGGCTAAAGCACTTTATTATCTGAAATTACGCATAGGTGATTCAATTTCAACATTTTCTACCAAATTTAGCGAACATAAATGTGACTACAATAACCTAGCTTTTTTTTTCGCAACGTTTGCAACTCAGCTATTCTGTTGACACTACGGGGGGAAATAAAGCGAATAAGCCGCAGGTACTTATCGACTCCCAAATCTCTTCTGAAGTGCTTGCCTGCAGGTAGAGTTAGAATGAAATGTATTTTTTTTCGTCTAGAAAACAAATACAAGGGATTTACTGATACCTATGCAAGATATAAAACGTTAGGACCAAAAGTAAATCCACTGATATTTTTTATCTTGTTTCAATATCTTCAAAATAAACTGTAAATAATATTTCTGTACAATAAATACTTTGAAATGTACTGTATTGATAAAATAGATCCAACAGGTAAAAAAAGAACTTTATATGTATAACTGATTGCTAAACACTTCCAAACGGTTAGTTTTTCATTATTTTTATCTGAACCTCAAAATAGATGCAATATTTTTTAAGTACTGAAAAAAAAAAAGAAATTATAAATAAATACTTTATATGAATAACTTATTGTTAAACACTTCCAAACGGCTAGTTTTTCTTTATTTTTTGTCTCAACTCTAAATTAGATGCAATATTTTTTAATACTGAAAAAAAATTAAAAATAGAGAGAGAAAAAGGGAGATTAGAAATGGAGAGAGAAATAGAGATGAGAAATTAGACATTTGGCGAAGTTAGAGTCAATTTTTAACGCGATATGAGTAAGTAGTGGAATTTTATAAATATACTTTCTGAAAGTGTATGTCAAACAACTAAAGAGATTTTAAGCAAAAAAGATGCTCTATGTAATTTCTTACATTATAATAAGTTTCACAAAGATTTAAATAATCAAATGTTCTATCAGTATGTCTAGTTTTCCATGTAGCAGTTCCTCCTATACGTGCTTGGCAAATACAAATTTCATTCAAAACATTGGTAAACATCTCTGAAGCACAGGCCCCAATTTGAAACAGGATTTTGATTTTTACAAATTTTATTTACCTAATACTAAATATATAATGGTGAAACCAAGGCAAATATAGTATGAGAAGGCATGTAAAAAGAAAGCCTATGAAAGATAAAATACATCAGTCTGAAAGGCGAGACTAATAATTTAAATGAGTCTCGCACTATGTACATAAAACCAAAATTTACTTCACCGATTTCGTTAATTTCTGAAACGGAGTGTTGTTTATACATTTCAGATTCCGTCGATAAGAACCCCCATTCATCACGTCAGCTGAAACAATTTTTTTTTCATCAAACTTTCTCGCTAAATTGATTAATCGGATAAGTAACTGACGCTTGGTAAACTTTCTCAAAGTCATCGAGGTAGAAAATTCAGGAAACCGAAGGGAACATTAAAAAAAAATACTACAAAATTTTGCAGACTATTAATTAGAGTGTTTAAAGAGTTACATTCTTTACTTCTGATTTTCAAAGTAGTAGAAATGTGAGACAAATTTTTAAAACCTATATCTCGTAATTTTTCATTTGTCATTCATTTTAAAGTTACCAAGTTGTTAAAGATTATCAGTAATCAGTTTATGTTTTCAGATAAAAGCGGAATGTTTGAATTTAGATTTTTTTTTAAATTGTCATTCAGTTAAATCGATGAATCATTTATAAATATTATCTGCTCAAACATTTTTTTTATTTTACAAATATTTGCACATGAAAGAAATTCTTAGCATATCCAGCCTTTACTATTGAACCATTTCTTAACTAAAAATACAAGTAATTCCTGAAGGAAGGTATATACTGTTGACAATGAAACTATGAGAAATATGCTTCACTGGTTACATGTATCTCTTTCAGTTTCTCTCTTTGTGTGTATGCGTGTGTGTGTGTGTGTGTGTGTGTGTGTGTGTGTGTGTGTGTGTGTCTGTGTGTGTGAGAGAGAGAGCCATTGTACATCAATAAATTTTGGTACTGATTCTCTATGCTAAATTTTATTATAAGTTAGTGAAATGTTTAATGGGTAATACAGAAGTGGTTGTGTTAATATTTTTTTTCATCAGACTATGAACTTCGGTTTATCTTTTGGAAACAAAAGACCGAAAGGTTCATTTTCATGGAAGGTATTTTAAAAAAACAAAATGGCATACATATCTCAAATATTTACTATCTCAAATATTCTCAATTCATATATCTCAAATATTTAAGATGAATTCACACTTATATAGAAACTCAGACAAAGACAACAATTTAGGTAAAAACGGTATTTTTTTAACATTGATTTCTTTGTTTAATGTCAATTTTCGTTAGTAGCATAAATACAGCCTGTTTCTAAAGGATTATTCCGATCTTAAAATAAATTCCTAAAAAAATTTTATGAGATTAAATGTTTGAATACTATTAATTACTTTTGCCAATGGATCCCTTTTTCAAACTCCGCGTAACTATCCCTTGTGTGATTGCTAGCTTTTTTATAGATTTAATCGCTTTCTACAAAATACCTTCTATAAAAAATTTGCTATATATATACAGCTACAATTAAAATTTCAAAGCTACTTCTTTTAAATAAATCTACTAAAATCTATTCTAAAAGTGTCTTTAGCAACTCCATGCCTATTTTGCCAAAATTTACTATAAAAGGTTACTTAAAATTAGTCTAAAAATAAACTTTTAATTGCCCATTAACATTTACTCGTATATTTATATAAATTAATTCAGTTTTCTTAACATAAAATCTATTATAAATGTCTATATGTTACTCATCCGTATCTTCCGAATTAAAAAATAGTTATTCTGTTGAAAGTACAATTAAAACATTGTTTTTATGAGTACATAAGCATGCTTGTGTATTCCAATCTACCTATCAATACTTCATATTAGAAAACACTGTTTTCCTTGTTTTTTGAGGGGTGAATCTTCTTATGTCAAAGTTTATCCCTTTTTGCCAAATTAATCTGAAAGATTAATTAATATTTAGTAAATGTCCTTTTTACGTTCTGCAAATTATTTTTGGCGTATACTGTGGATTCTGTAGCAAAAAAACATAATTTAACGTTTGAGCCAGAAACATTTATGACCGTAATTACCGTATCTGGGTATGTACTCAAAATATTTTCTATTTTATTCGATCTTAGATATCTTCTGTTTTTATTGGTTCTACACTAATGAAGTTCTTTTCCGTGACGCTATCAATAAAATGTATTTCTAGGGAATATCTCTTTTCTCATAAAGTAGACATCTTTAGAAAGAAATTCTTCTAAAACACTGTAAAATTTATAGTGGTATTAACACTTAACTATTAAATCCCTGTATGTAATCAAGATCGCTTTGGCTGATACTTTCCCAAAGCTAATATTTTATAGAAGTTGATTCTATTACGAAGGGGTTGTAATAAATTATATATATATATTATTTACAACTGCAGTTATTCAGTTTTATTAAGCCTCCAATCCTTCTTTATTGTTTTATTATCTAACCAAGATTTATTTCGGAGAGATTTCATTAATATAGTGGTCTTACGAATCCTAAAGTTATATCTTGGCCAATTTTAATAAGTTATTTGCCTAATATAAATTTTTTTTCATTTTGTATTTTTTACCTTAGTCTCTCTGTCAACAACTCTTAAAAATAATGATTATAATTACTTTTATAAACAGTACTTATTTAGAAAAGTATAACTTTTAACTTTTCTAAGATAAATAATTATTCATAAAAATCAGAACTATACATGCTTGATTTCGAGCATGAAAGTGGCTGTATAAACATAAATTTCAGTGGTAAAAAATCTATTTTAAAATTCTCTACTCTTTTCTTTTCAGTACTGCTTTGTGGTGACATACCGTAAAGAAGGGTCAAAACATTACGAACTAAAAGCAGAAACAGAAGCAGAATGCAACGGCTGGATACGGGCAATCGATACAGCAAGGTAACAAATATGTTCATTTTTTATTTAAAACCAATTTAGTTTGAACTTAACTAAAATGGATTTTACAACTATTTATCACGTAATACTCGCTGAAATCAGTACAGTTCGTCGATTTCTCTTCGAAATTAAACATATAATGTAACATGCGTATGGAGAATCTGTTAGCTTTGTGCTCTACTACACTTTACAGATATTTACAACTTTATCTAGTGTCATCTGATATTGATTCAAATACGTAGCTACGTTTCGCAAGAGCCGGATTGTATAGATTCGGACAGCTGCATTTAATGTCAACTGCATTATACAAATTCTAACAACTCTATTTAGCCTCAAGTGAATTGTACAAATTCTGTCAGCTAACTTTCATGCATTATACAAATTCTAATATGAAAATATTCACTGCAAGAAAAATCATCGATTTTGCTTTTAAAATTTTCGGATAAATTCATAGAAATATTCTCCGATATCTGAAATGTACTTTATTGTATTACTTGAAATCTCTCGAAATCTGAGAAAAATTATTTTATACGTTGGTTAGCAGAGATGCTAAAAGCCTTTTGTGTGATAATACTGTATATGAAGACTAAATCATCCCCTTAGAAATACTTTTGAGAAATTTATTGTTCTGAGTGACATTTAGAAAATGTTATCAAACCAAAACAAAAATGTACTAATTTCCAACTTTGCACTCTGTTTAAAACCAAATTGCCAGATTTCGATAAAACGGCACACCTAATACGGCAGACCCTGTATTCACAAAATATTGAAAATTTCTAAATTTCCTACAACAGTTATATTTCTATCCATTGAAAAATCATAGTAAAGTTATCATAACCAAGTTTCGCCTAAAAAAGTATGAAACGATTAAAAATTGTTGTAATAAATATTCTCATGAATCTTTTATAGAAAATAATGATATTAATTACAAATTTGCAATTAGTGACAATTTTTTATACCGAGTAATTCTTTTTTTAACAAGTAATTAATTAAATAATTTAATGATAACTATTTTTAATCACATATACCTTTTTAATAATTACTCTGTTAATCAGTTTTTGATTAATTTTCAAAGGATTAAATTTTTATTGGAATGAAAGCAATATGAATTACATCAAATTATCAAAGTACCAACTATTTTTTTAAACAAAAATTGACAATCGCCAAGTACTCATTGACATCGATTCTGTTGGCTCCAAAAAAAAGTCACCTTTCTAACAAAATTTAGGTACTGACGATATCCGATAACTCTGGTTTTCCATAAATAAATTTCACTGACTAAATTCAATCAGACATATAATTTAAATTTTAATGGTATGTTTAATTAATTTTATCTTAAGGTTTTTATTTTAGTGCATTTGCTAAAAGTTACAAAAAAAATCTGAACGTCTAACTAAATATCTGGTAAAAAATTTTTGAATTACGCTCTCAATACTTTAAACAAATTTTTATTATTTCATGATTATTTAGTTTTTATCAATTGTATTCATGAAAAGTCAGACATTGCCTTTTGCTTTATATGATTTTATTTATCCTGTAGGATTTCTTTAATTGTTTTGTCTGGTAATCTACACAAAATCGGAAAATTCAAGAGTAATGTTAAACTGGCTTATCGATTATTCGTAAACGTCTTGTAATTCGGGTAACTTAATTTTTTTAATTATTAGATTATTGAAAATGGAAATCGATAATATTGGATAACAGTATACTTGAATAATTTGAGAATTCGATTCCAAATAAAAGAAAAAATAGATTATTGGCGCCTGTTAGAATAATGGCCTTCTAAATCGTTCGTAAAATCCTAAATGCGAGTATTACATGACAGCAAAATCAGCATTGCATTGCAGTAAAAATTGAATGCTTGCCAATAAAGTTCCTAGATTATACGCCACAGAACATATGGGCATCGAGTCCAGACAGTTAAATAGTTAGCTATCTATTCATCACTTAAAAACAAATAAAAACGGTCTACATCATAACTTATTATAGATTATCGATTTATACCATACGCAATGGTTTTAATAATAGGGCATAACATGAAAACATCTCTGTAGTGTTTCATTAGAAATTTAGCAAATTATTTATGAAAGTAACTGTATGATGAAAGTAGCTGTTCTTATTAATCTAGAGACTGTAAGAAATATTCTATTTCTTATTTCATTAACATTACACATTTTAAATTCATGTATTATATTTAAATTTTAAACGAATTTGTAAAAAATGTGATATGCCAAAAATTTTCAATATTTTATTGCATTAAGGTTAAACAATAAAAGGCAGCATAAAAGTTTCTCTTTGATGTTACGAATGAAATATCTTAACCACACAGAACTGGAATGAACACTTTATTGCGTAAAAGCTCGAAGAACGTGTTTAATTTTCTAACAGGTCACGAATTTAACGTAATTGTAGCAGATATTGTAAGAATTTTTACGTATTTATATCATCTTATATTTATATGAATATGTACATCAATAAATGTTTAATAGTATATATATATATATATATATATATATATATATATATATATGTGTGTGTGTGAGTACTTATTTTTAGTGTGTGTGTATATAAATCATTGAATTGTAATTTACAATGAAAAGAGGAAAATTAACGAGTAAAAATCTCGTTGCAGTTTACACATGAGTTTCTTGTATAAAACTAATTTTTTTAAATGCCAGATAATTTTACGTCTGTAACATTTATAAATAGATATATTTAATATCCTTTATTGAAAAGCATATATTGTAAATAAATGTGGTTTATATTCATTTTCAATTACTTTTGGGGTATCTGAGGTTTTCTGAGAAATGTCTACTGAGTAGTTTATATCATGACAAAACATTACGCATCTTATCTTCCAATTCAAACAGGTCAGTTAAATTTCAAGAAAATGTATATTTATGTATTCAACAGCTTTCTACCAGAATTTCTGGGCTATTAAAAATTTTTATTTTCTTTTTCTCCTAATTTCTCAATCTTTTAGATAATATAAACATTAAAAACATTTTTTTTTCGTTATATTAATTTTAGATCAAACTAGGTAATAGTTTCTGCTAAAAGTAATAAGAAACATTTATTATCTTTTATATGAGGTATTAGCAAAATCGCCTAATACATAAAATTTCGAAAAAGCTATTAAAAGTCAAATATTCAGTCGAAATAAATTTAACTACATTGATCAAGATTGATATTTTAATGTAACTTCTGACCGCAATATCAATAATGTGCTCTTTAACGTGTCTTACTCCTATCACTTATATCCTTAAATTGGTTTTTTACTTTCTTGATAATAGAGAATATAAATTTTTCCCTTTTTTTAAATTATTTGGTAAAATAACTGAATGCAGTCTTTTTTCATATGTTTCATTTACATATGAAATCATTCTGTAACTTAGTCAATGGGGTTTAACATAATATTTAATTACAGTCATTGGATGTATAATAACATGCATTATATTTTGTAATAAAATGCTACAAGTTATATCCGCGTCAGATATGTGTTGTAGCTATGTTTGTTGAAAATGAGTTGAGGTATATAAAATAGGTAATTAAATGAAGATTTTAAGTCTTTAAATTAGAAAGCAGTAAAATCAAGGGTTCGGCGTTTTCACTTAAATTTCATATCAACATAATAATGTAGCAAAAAAGAAATGTCTGTCGAAAAAAAAAAGAATATCAGTAACCAGATTTGATACTCCTTTCCCTAAACTTTTCCCTCAAAAATAACATCTCGACGACTTGCGATGCCACAAAATGCATTTGAAACTGCTTCAAAAATTAATAAACTCTCCGGCGGGAAACTAGATCTCGATTTCTCTCAAGGCTGTGAAAATTTTCCTTAGCATCTGCCAGAAATATGGCTCTTCTTTATTCTATCAGGATAAAAAATTATCCCCCTTCGATTTGCAGTACTAGAATCTGTGAAAAGTTCTTTCGAAATATCACCGATTAAATATCTTATATTCAAGAAAAAAACTTATCAGCTAAGGGTGTTTTTCTACTGTCTAGTCACGTTCATCATTATTTGAAACATAAAATCGATATACAACTGCGCATCATTCAAAGTGGCTGCAATGGTTCACGGCAAATGACTGCATTATGCATGTATTTAAAAAAATTCTCCTCCCTTTTTTGGCAATAATGAAACATATATCTATGTATAAATAATTTGTTTTAGGTAATTATTACACGTTCACTCCTTCTTCAGTATAAAGAAAGAATTATTTATACAATCTTGTCATGACAAAGGATTAAAAAAAATTTAATTGGGAATTAATGACATTCAAGTTAGACCAACAAAGCGTCATATGATTTTCATATGATATTTTGCGGGTTTTTTCAAAGAAATCATGAGAAAAGTAATCGATCAAAAACGTGTAACTCGAATGACAGAGTTGATGAAATTTAAGTTGGACCAATAAACTATCGGATAAAAAATAGTTTTATTTCAAAAATGTAAATAAATAAATTGAAGAGCTGTATACTACTGTTAAAACACATTTCTCACTTAATTAATTTACTTTTTCCAGTTTAGTAACTTTCTGATACATTATCAATAAGCTAACGAATTTTTAATTATGTGGGATTTATTTGTTTATTAATCAATTTTTTCGTTGTTTGATATTCTTTTAACCAGCATTTAGTAATCAAGAAGATGAGTGAATTTAACTTCGTTGCGAACTGCATTTATTTCACGTTAGAGGAAAAAAAATTAAATAAAATCTAAATTTTTAGCTGTTATTCAAAATATTATCGACTAATTTTCACCGTTAAATTTTAACTTTCAGAAAATTTAACAAATTAAGTTTTTCAGAAAATTACATTTGTTTCCCGAGTGGAAAGAAATATGTAATTGTATATATA